>ML781100.1:436544-447661 GCA_009831015.1 Picea engelmannii | reverse complement strand
ATTGGGATGGTGAGCATTTGTATCGTTCTATGTTCTTAGTGAGAAGTGATGGATTCACTAGACAAATACTATTTTATTTCTGAGCAATCAACAAATTGTTCGCATACCTCTTCTTTTGGGACTAGCATATGCGATGCAAATGCTTGTATTGTAAATGAGGCGTCATATTTTTTAGCTAGTCAGAAGTTTGATCATAGTGCAAGCAATGTTATTCAACATTTTCCTCAGGAAAGTCCTAAATCAGAGGACTTTAAAGGCACCAATGATAAAGAGGAGGAATATGATGGTGATCAGTTTAATAATATTAAAAATAAACAAAATGTAGGTCGAAGTGGAGACTATGATCAAAGTTTAAATGACTGGGATGATAATTTTCCTCCAAGTGAGGATTTTTAAGGTACCGATGAAAATTTCCAAGGCACCAATGAATGAGATGAAGAATTTCCCTCAAGTGGAAATTTTAAAAGTAGTGAAGATGATTATGGAAATGGTGGATACTCTTTCCCGAGTGGGGAATTTAAAGGCAACAATGTTGGTGATGATGATTTTCCTTCAAGTGAGGATTTTGAAGGTATTGATGAAGATTTTCCTCCAAGTGAGGATTTCCAAGGCACAAATGAGGACGATGAATAATTTCCCCCAAGTGGGGATTTTAAAATTAGTGATG
Organism: Picea engelmannii; assembly: GCA_009831015.1. Lineage (NCBI taxonomy): Eukaryota > Viridiplantae > Streptophyta > Pinopsida > Pinales > Pinaceae > Picea > Picea engelmannii. The sequence goes on along the minus strand of ML781100.1, from coordinate 446,994 downwards.
ATGATTATGGCAGTGGTGGACACTCTTTCCCAAGTGGGGAATTTAAAGGCAGTAAGGTTGGTGATGATGATTTTCCTCCAAGTGAGGGTTTTCAAGGTACCGATGAGGATGATGAAGATTTTCCTCTAAGTGAGGCTTTTCAAGGCAATAATGAGGATGCTAAAGAATTTCCCTCAAGTGGGGATTTTCAAAGTGGTGAATATGATTATGCCATTGGTGGACACTCTTTCCTGTTTGGGGAATTTAAAGGCAACAATGTTGTTGATGATGATTTTCCTCCAAGTGAGGATTTTGAAGATACCGATGAAGATTTTCCCTCAAGTGAGGATTTTGAAAGCAATGAAGATGATTATGTCAATGGTGGACACAATGTTGATTTGCTAAGGGAATTTTCATTACTCTATCTATGTATTTGCTCAGGGAATTTTCATTATTCCAACAAAGAAAAGGAAGGTAGGGTAAACAAATCCACACATGAATTGCATACAATATGTTATTTTCTAGGTTGAAGTATGGGGTCCATCTGTTTAAGTACATACCTCTTGAGCCCATGAAGTATGGCCTGCTTTGGAAGATTAGGTCCATGTCCTCCTTTTCTTCGAAGAGGAAAGCAAAGAAGCCCCTCCCACAAAAGGCAAGGGAGAGATGGTCTTTGATGAGGGGCTTCCAATTATTATCTACCCATGCGGACATAGCTTTGGGAGACAACTAAATTCCTGTAAATTGCTCGATGAAAACATTCTCGATGAGCTTGAGGGAAAGACTCCTCGAGGAACCCTAATGAACATGGACTTTTGGAATTTCATCCAGTTTTTTTACGAATCTTGAGGGAGTCGAATTAATCGTTTTATTGAGAGTAGCAACCAGAACATAGAAAGTGGATAGATCAGGGGCAGAGGGGGAGGCAAGGGTGACCCACCTCCAAAGTCGGAGGCCATGGAGGACTTAAGTAGGAGGGGCATAACGTTAGGGTTTTTCTCAAGGAGCTCAATTTGATTCCTTAGTAGTCTTTATGTTAGGTCCTCAAACATTAGCACATGCCATAGAGAGTTATTCCATACCTCTTAAATGTTAAAAGTTAAAAATTAAGTAACCTAATCAACATTTGTAAAAATTTTCCACGTGGCATTTGAAAAGTCAACGCAATAATTTCATAATCCTATTAATTAAATGTGAAATAGTAAACAAATTCAATAATGATAAATGTATGCATTCATAAATGCAAGAAAATTAATGTTCAAAATCCCATCCATTAATTTAGAGGAGACGACAAGATTATACTAGCATCTTTAATTCATAACCATAAAATTAAGATTTATAATTAAAAAATTAATTATTCCACCATTTTTCAATAGAAAAAGCATTACTTTACTAATAATTAACAATGTTCTATTATCAATGTTCCATATTACACATTCTGTTTTATATTTTTATTATCTTTAGATTATTTACTTCTTTTATTTCCAATAATGTCTATATTATCAAATTAAGACATGTTCCAAATTACATATTCTATTTTATACCTTTATTTTTTCTTTATTATTTTTAGATTATTTAATGCTTCTTCTTTCCAACTATGCCTCTATTATAATTTACTAATAATTAACAATGTTCTATTATCAATGTTCTAAATTACACATTCTATTTTATATTTTTATTATCTTTAGATTATTTACTTCTTTTATTTCCAATAATGTCTATATTATCAAGTTAAGACATGTTCCAAATTAAATATTATATTTTATACCTTTATTTTTTCTTTATTATTTTTAGATTATTTAATGCTTCTTCTTTCCAACTATGCCTCTATTATAAGTTAAGACAGGTTCCAAAATTAGATATTCTATTTTATACTTTTTTGATTATTTACTTCTTCTTCTTGATAATAATGTCTTTATTATCATAGGTTACAAATTACATGTTCTATTTTCTACCTTTATTATTTTTAGATTATTTACTCCTTTCCAATAATGTCTCTTTTATTATTCATTGTTTATTCTTATCTCTTTTATTGCCATTGCGTATTCTTATCTCTTGTATTGCCAAACATGCAATGTTTGGGAGGTTTTCATATCCTAAATCAATTATAACTTTACCAGTCACATGTGGTCCCCTTCCCATATTTTACATGTGGCCTTGTGTGGACCATTCATGGAGCGGATAAAATTGGGTTAGAATTAATCTACACCATAGATGGTATGGTTGAATTATGTGATAAATTTATATTTTATTGTTTTCCATTAAAAAAAGACTTTATAGTTTATATGCATCAATGAAACCATGTTTATAGTAGAGATAGTGGCATCAACCAATTATCTCTTAAAAAAATTCACTTGAATAAATGCCATAATCACAATTTGCACTTGGATCACTCTTAGAACCATAGTTTTAAGATTGTGACAAGATAATAAAATCATAAATGAAAATAGACCCAAATACTTGCTTTAGCATTAAAATGCGTTATATGTATTTTTTTCACATGAAGTAGAGTTTATAGTTTTTGCACATATTAATAAAAATTATTTAAATATATTTCAAGTAAACAATCTAATTTAATCATTAAACTACATTTAATATTTTGTTTTTAAGTTTAAAGTTATTTAATTTTTCAAAATTAATTTAGTATAATTATTTTATTTATGAAATATGGAATTTGGTTTATTTTATTGTATTAAAAAATGTTTTGAAATGGAAAAGATATTCATATAACATAACACATTAAAATAATAATAATAAATAAATAAAATAATATTTTTTTATTATGTAGACTCCATATATATATATCAACCAACCAATCTAGATCCTTTTAGAGTGCAAAACTTGAGGAAAGGTTAAAGGTTAACCTTTGTAGAGTGCAATCACTCTAAACAAGGTTTGCACCTCGAGAGATTTGATCCATCTTCGTGCTTGATAGATCTAGAGTTAAATGGATCTAGGCTGGTTAATTGAGTTTAGCTTAAATGGTTTAGAGGAATGACATGTCGATCTCTTCGCAAGTATATAATTGTAATGGCTTCAAACCCTATTGTTAATTGGTCGTGTACCCTTTAATCGACCTTGTATAACCTAGAAAAATAAAAAATACCCTAGGTAACCCAGAAAAACAAAAATATAAATGGAATTTGGTTTACCTATAACATTAACCTCAAAAAATTCCCCGGATGGGGTGCTAGTGGAATCCCCGTGGCACGGAATGGGATCGGATGCGCTGCAGAACCACACGCAGGCACGTGACTGCCCCGTGCAGCAGGGCAATGTTGTCCTGGGGAGTTAAGGCGCATAAATTGGATACGATGGGCGAGGACAGGGGCATTAACGCCACCATTTTCTTCCCCGCTATCTGTAACATGGCATGGCTCGTTGGATTTGTCATTCCACCCTGCTTGCGTTTGGAAGGGCTCCTCCCTTCACGACGCAAGCATAACCAGGCTTGCTCTGAAATCTGGTCCACAGGCTATCTGCAATTCTGGCTCCTTGCTCCACGCGCAAAACATCGTCCACCTGCACCCATGAGAGAACGCTTAAGAGGGAAGCCCAAGCGGGGCTCACCATGGAATCCCCGCAGACCATCTCTCTCACCTTCGACCTCCCCGATTACAGGCTCTTCTACCCACCCCCCAATTCTGTCCCCAGGCGCCACCCCGCTTCCTCCGCAAACTAAACGACGTCGACCTTCGACCACCTCGCCTCCTAAGCAGTCTCCGCTCCCGTGAGCCATGGTCACCATCCCACGCGGATCGCTTACGACTCCACGCTGTCCTCAAGACCCCCGGATGCAATTCTTTGGGACCATGTCCTTCCCGGCTTCCTCGAGTACCTGGCGAAGTGAACCTCGGGCTTTCGGAGCAGCCAAACGACTGCGTCTCCACCAGGCGACTCACCCCGACAGCGAACCTTTCAGCGAAAGACTGGGCATCCTATACGACCTAGTCTTCGAGCTCCGAAGAGAGGTGGCAGACCTCAAGTTTCGACTGCAAGCCACCGAAGACAATGTGGCCACCTTTCTACAGATCCTCTCGACCATGCAAATGGAGCTCTCCCCGGACCCTACTGGCATCACCCCGGGGGGGGAAATTGACACAGAGATAGATGACATGCTGCGACAAGCAGCAGCGCGGCAGAAGGAAGCGGAGCCCAGCGGTCCACCTGAGCACACGGAACGAGAGGAGCGCAGGGAGCAACGAAGGGAAGATCAGCCGATCAACGCCACGACAGAACCATGGGCAAAGGACCTTAGCGCCGCGTGGCTGGGCTTTTCGCCAGGTGTCTAGCTCTCTGTTTTTGTCCAAACTGTGTTTTTAGGCTCCTAGGCTAGGTGGCTTTTAGTTTGAACTTTGTTTCTTTTAAAACTCAGCAACTGTCTAAGACTGATGACTTGGAAGCTGGCTGGACTGGTTTCCCCTCTGTTGGGGCAGTCCAGTAACTACAGTTAGTTTCTTTTTGTATTTTTGGAACCTTTGTTCAGCCATAGCAGGCACCACACATAATATAACTTTCTTACTTACAAAAAAAAACATTAACCTCAAAAAATAAAAATAAAAATGGAATTTGGTTTATCTATGACATGGACTTTGATATGTTTGTGTATAGATATGTTTATAAAATGTTATATAAAAGTTATAATAATGTGTTTAGGTAACAAGTTGTAAAGTAATCTATTTTATTTTTTGAAAGAAAATATTTGATAAAAAAACTTTTCTAATAAATTTCTATGATTCATGGATGATAAATGAGATTAATCTTCAAAGATAAAAAAAAATCAAATTCATAACCTCTCCAACTTTCACATTGATTCATGATTATTTAAAGTAACCTTCTAAATTAAAATAATTAATTTTAACATAAATATTTAAATTTAAAAATCTTAAAAATAAATATAAATATAACTAAATATAAAAATGTCAAATTATTTTTATAATATTTAAAATCTTCCTAAAAATACAATCCTATGTAATAAAACAAATAAATATAAATATAACTAAATATAAAAATGTCAAATTATTTTTATAATATTTAAAATCTTCCTAAAAATACAATCCTATGTAATAAAACAACCCACCCAAGAAACTTTTAAAAAATATTAATATTAATTAAACACCACCCACTTTGCTAAAAAAAAAAATTGATTAATAAAAATATAAATTAAAAGGTTTGTAGCCATCATGAAAGGCTATTGTTAGTTGGCCTAGAAGATGACAATATGTATCACATCACATAGTCCATACAAGTTAGTCCATGTGTTTGGAATATGGATAAGAGGTCAGGGAGGGAAATCCATACCAAGTTTTTCCATTTTCATAGTTCAATTGAAGCCATTATGTTTTTGTGATTAAGTTGTTTTCTAATTTCATCATAATTAAAAAAATAAATTGGAAAAGTTTGACTAATGAATTCGTTGTTTTTTAATTTCATCATAATTAAAAAATAAATTGGAAAAGTTTGACTAATGAATTCATTGATTTTTGGTAGGATTTGATATTAATACCATCTAAGGAGATCATTTTTATTTTTTCTTCATTTTTAAATAAAAGTTTGGTTGGAGGGAAAACATGATTTTTTTTTATCATGCAAATCAAGGTTTGGTGGTAAGGAAAATAGTGTATTGTTATTATTTTGGTTTTAAAGTATATGTTTTTTAGTTGGTGGATTTGTGTAAATATAACACATTTAATATGATTGGAATATGAGATATATTTTGAATAATTTTAACATAATATTTTTTTATCATGCAAATCAAGGTTTGGTGGTAAGGAAAATAGTGTATTGTTATTATTTTGGGTTTAAAGTATATGTTTTTTAGTTAGTGTATTTGTGTAAATATAACACATTTAATATGATTGGAATATGAGATATATTTTGAATAATTTTAACATAATATTCGAGATAAATTTTGAATAATTTTGATATAATATATATTTTTAATAATGATTTTTTATTTAAAAAATAATATTTATAATATGTGAAACCTATCTATTTCATTGTAATGTTTCATATTGAACAATTTCACTCATTTGTATTCACTATAAACCTTTAGAATATTTTTATTCCATATTAATAAAAGCTATTGATTCTCCATTACTTTATTATGATAAATTTATACCACGTTAATATTGAGTTGGACTCTATAACTCTCCATTGATTAATAAAAAATGTTAATATATATAAAAAAAATATCATTGATTCCTTTATATATGTTACTCTCCATTGATTAATAAAAAATGTTAATATATATAAAAAAATATCATTGATTCCTTTATATATGTTATTAATAATTCATTGATTCCATTAAGTTATTCATTGTAAATGTATTTTTACTGAAAAAATCTATTGATTTGCATGTGTTATAATATATCTTTTGTATTTAGTTTTATTATTATGTATTTCCCTTGTTGTTGTGAATATTATTATTCACTTGCCTTGAGATCTTGGATTCATTATGAATAGAAGAGATGTATTGTCCTTTCCATTAGAAAATTTACATTGTTTTATAAAAAGTTGTTACATAGTTTTAGATTTAGTTTTATTTGTGATCTCTTATTTTTCTATCATTCAAACAAAGAAGAAAAGACACATAAATCTTATCAATTTTAAAAGAGCACTTGACATCAACTCCTTTTTATTACAATCTAAAGATTATATTTATCTTAAAGTACATGTTTATCGCAGTGTATTACTTATTTTTTCTCAACCTCAAATGTTAAGAAGAACCACCCTTCTCATGTTTTTTCATATGTTGATGACCAATTTCAATATTGTACCTTTGTATTATTTACATTATCACTTTTCTCCAACCTTTTCAAGTCAAGTTTTGAGGTACTTACTTTCATTTTTTTTAAGTTGATATAAGTATTCATTTTCTATTTTGTATGTTTTCTTTTCCAACACTTGTCAAACAATTTTTGTCTTTCATAAACATTTTTTTTCACAACAACTAGGAGATTTGTATTAGCAAAAAGGGTGTGACTGAGGCATGCAAAGTCTACATAAAAGAGCCCAGATAAACAACATAATTATGGTGCTCATATATACTTCTTGTCATATCTACCACTAGATATACCTTGTCTGTTGCAGGGGATAATTCATTACAAAACTTAATAGTGAGGATTATGTAGAAGGTTCGAAGGATGAAGAGAACAACGAAAAACATCAAATACTAGTCATATGGAGGCCCTTGGGGTCTGAAAATTCATTCCCAGAGCCATTAGCAAATAAGTTCAAATCAAGTATAGGACTAAATGTTAGGTAGCTAGAGAGGTAGTGTGTTAGGTAGTTGGAGAGGTAGTGGGGGGCCCAGAGGGCTCATAGTGATAATAGAGGAGGCCATTCAATGTAAGGTGGACTAGGTCCACTATAGTATTAAATTAGGCCCACTATGGTAGTTAGATATAATAAATGTAAGAGGACTTCTTATAAGGTTCCACTTCTAGAAGGTTCATCCTATAGAATGTTCATAGGTGGGTGGTAGCACTATATAAAGGGGTTCAAGCAATGTAATGAGATATGAAGAGAAGTATTGTATTTGGAGCAGTGGCTCAATAGGAGGATGCCCCCTCAAAGAGGCAAGTGAATAGGAGAGGATCCCTTCCATAATAGGATCCATTGTATGGTGTTGCCCTACCTCAAGGGTTTTCTTATAATAAAGTGTGGTTTTCATATATTCTTCTTGGATCTATTCTGGTGTATTTTGTATTCACATATTTGGTACTTAAAAATTGGTATCAGAGCACTTTCCTTGGCAGAAATTGTGGGCAAATATATATATTTTGTTTTTGCAAAATTATTTTTTCGGAGAAGAAAAAAAGAGGGTTGCGACATTCCAGATGATTTATATAGGTTTTGGTGCAAAATTTGCAAACACTAGTTGTATATCTGAGTTCCTCTCAAAAAAACACCCAAGTTAAAAAACAAAAATCGTCTGAAATGGAGTCTGGAAAGTCAAGTTATTTGCATTTTAAAATCTGCAATTTTCAGGGTTTTTTCCACGGACGACCACGTGGTTTTTATGATTTCTGTAGAATTTGGGGATGAATTTTCCAAAACAAATTGCATATTTGAGTTCCTCTCACAATTTCACCCAATTAAAAAAAAATCGTCCAAATCGGAGCTATGGAAGTGAATATATTGTTGATTTAAAATCAACTATTTTTGGGGGTTTTCATGACGACGACGGGATTGCAGAGTCCATAACTTTTCATTGGGTGCTCAGATTGCTACAATATCAGACCCATTGGATAGAGAATTTACATATATTTATTTTGGTATATTTTATGTGGTGTTTCCAATGGTTATTCACTCTCAAACCCTCGAGTAAATTCTACAAATGACTGGAGCATTCAAAGCCCAAATGTATGACACATTGCATGACTTTGCAAATGGCCTCAGGGATAGTTTTTGTAGTATTCAAGATTTCGTAGCTAGCATCTAGGAGATATATCTTATGGTGGATGTCAGGGATGAATATAATCAATAATTATATGCTTGGTATGATTTTGAGGCCGATTGTGATGATTAGTATATGGATAGTTGTCATTTCTGGGATGACAACCACTTTCATATTTTATTTGATGACTCTACTCCACCTTTTGTAGAGAACATCAATGTAACAAATCAAGAGTCAATTACAATTACCTGTTTCCATCCTACATATTCTACAATGGTATTATTCCTTCCAGATTCAACTATGACCTTTTCCCACTATGTGGATGGATCTTCTTATTTGGATCCACATGACAGGTGTCAATATTTGGATCATCATTTTTAGTTGGTTATTGGGTTCAAATATCTTTCATGTGGAGTTCACATGAGCACTTGGACATGGGACCCCGGTTTAAAGTGACGATTGGACTACTTCATCACGATGGCTTTTAATTATCCATGGGACCCTATTTCTCTAGTATACTTCAGCACTATGGTCCACACTTATCCATGGGACCCTGGTGTTGATGGGACCTAAATCCCTTGACTCAACAATAGGAACCAAACTTGCCATTAAGGCCCAATTAGACTCTGCAACATTTAAAATGGAATGGTTCTCCAGATATTGTGATCCGACCAATTCATCGATGGGCTTTGTGTTTATTTGTGATGTTCCTTCAGTTAGGACTATTTTCTTCTGTATTTTCTCTTAGGTGGGGCTAATATGAGAGATGCAAGCCAGCATAAACCAACTTGACAATTAACAGGATTAAGTTTTAACTACTGGGGAAGCGATTAAGCTTGGGATAACCCATTGCTCAACATGTAGACAATTACTCTATACCACAGGCCTAGTACTAATACATTAACCACGAGAGCATCCAATTATTGTCTAAGAAACTAACTAGCAAAAAGAAAGAACATATGTAATAAGATAATGGCAAGCAAAATAATTCATCTACCATAACCATGCATTACATAATAACACAACGATTTATCTTCATCATTAAAACAAAGAACATCAAAACATTGCACCGGATAACTTGACAACATTATTAATTGCTCTTACTCATTATTGTATCATTCATGAAACATGATAGGAAGGAGTACTTCTCCAAGTCCAATCACATGCATCTGATGAAAATAGTTTGTCTTTGGTCCAGAAGGACTTCTCAATTCGTAACAGTCTCAAAATAATTCTTAACAACCAAAAAGAAAGAGTTCTTACAACAACCATCGATCATTTTCTCATTGGATTATGTCTTTATTTATAATATAGATTTTTAACCGAAACTAACTGCTAATTACAGTTTAAACAAAACAAAAATCGCCACGTGGCATTATCTTCTAACAACTTCTTTAACAGTCGTCCCAAGATACTTCTTGGAAAGGATGACTGCTCTTGTATTCAGTCCAGCTGACAAACAGTTTTTCACAAGTTTGTGCCCATGGAAATCTATGTTGTTCCATCGGGGCCGCATATATTCCCCTAATGTCTACTGCATGCGCCCGATACTTTACTAAGCTGGAGTTCAACTGCTGTAGCATGGTTCGAGCTTTTATCAGATGTTCTGCAAATTGTCGTTGTAGGGTTTCAAAATAGTCCCTATTCTCACTCCATTAATTCACTAAAACCTTCACAATTACTTCCATTTCACCTTCATATCACCTTCATATCACCTCCACATCATTACATTTACCTCATCATTGGGTTATAACTATGATTTTCCAAAGTTTATCAATTCTTAACATTTTTAAGTGGATTTGTGGTTAAACTTTAGAAAATAATATGCTTATAGTTATACCTAACAATAAGAATGAGTTTGTTAACATGTGTAGGTACAAAAGAAGCTTCCTAGGCACCTTTATGTGGCACTCTATGTTCAAATTCGATTTGAGGAGATCATGGAGGAGATTATTGAGAAGATCATGGAGGATATCATGGAGGAGATCATGGACCTCATGGAGAATATCATGGAGGATAGGGTTATGTGTCTAGATGGTTGAGAGATGTATGGAACTAAAGAGAGATTAG
>ML781100.1:397391-411818 GCA_009831015.1 Picea engelmannii | reverse complement strand
TGAGGGGATTAGGTGCTCGTGTTTCTATTGACACCCGGCTTGTCTCTGTTTGACTTGTCCTATCCGTAGGGGAGTTGACCGGTGATGTTCTGGATCCAGTGTTGCCTAACCCGTCAGTGTTCCCAAGGTCTATGGAATCAGGGCCACTAGACACCATCAGGCTTCTTCCTCGGGTACCAGTTGGAAGCACGAGCGTTGTGTTAAGGTACAGATCATCCTGCACCCATTTCATTAGCAGCTGGCTTTGTTGGTACAAAAGTGCACCCATCCCTTGCACGGCTTGAACTTCAGGGGAATCCCTGATTTGTACTGAGGATTCCTAATAAACTATCGTCGCCTTGATGCCCTCTTGAGGATCGCCTATTCCTTCGTCGGGTTCAGATGCTACAGTTCCTTCCCAAGCCTTGAGAATTTATTGAGTTGTCTTCTCCAAAGACGTTGCTTGCTCTTCCCAAATCATAGATTTGAACCTGGTCATTCTAGGATCAACCCTCCTTGACGCCATTTCATCCCAATCTTGAGCGTTTTCGGTGAAGATTTCATCTTCTAACTAATCATGGGCATAAGGCCAACATGATGATAACTATGATGCATGTTGTAAGACCAGTCCCCTAGGGTCATGTTTGCGAAATCGATCGGTGTGGAACCAGAATTCGAGTTGACTCGACCCTTCTTGCTTAGCATGCGTGGTATCTTTGATTATGTAGAAGCCAATATGAAACCCATACAGGATGAAGGTCTACTTCTTGTCCTTTACTAAAGTGGCATTGTATCCTTGCAGGATGGTTTGGTAGAAAATTTCCCCTAACACTAGTCGGTCAGGAACATATATGGGTAACAAATGGGGTGCCCATGTGGCTCCAAAAACCCTGATGTAGGTCTCACACTCATCTAGATACCAGTGACCAATTTTGGATATAACCTTTTTTGCTTCTTTTGACAGCCTAGGGCACTCTTTCCTGAACAACAAAAAATAGATACGTGCAATGAACTGGTCACAGATCAGGGCATAGGATTTTTTTACATGTTATCCCATAAGATGTTGAAGTATACATGGATCGGGAACTCCGAGGAGTGCCAGTTTAAGTTCATTCTAGAGAAAACGTTCCTAGCACAAATGATGTCTAACAGATACAAGGCCATGTAGAAGGAGGGGGCTTCCCCCTCTTTTGGCGTCTGGGCTTGTCTTATGCAGGTTCTCACCTTTTTGGAGATGATGGCACCCCAATTGAAACCCATGCCTGAAATGGCCACTGTATAAGCTAGGGGCATCCAAGCTTCTGAAAACCAGAAGCAATATTTATCCCCATGCAACCTGCAGAGAAGAGCCACCAAGTATATGTATGGTTCCCTTAGATTGGTCGTTGGGTACTAGTCGGCAGTCCGGTTCGTGAATTTTTTGTCTTCCCTCCACCACCACGCAATGATTTTTTTGGTATCGTGTGACACATAGAAACTCAGAACGAAATCAGTGCTCATATTTTCTTCCAACTCCCTCAGCTTGTAGTAACTCTCAACCTCTGATGGCAAGAAAACCCTGACGCATCCACCATTATCATCATTGATTAAACATTTAAGCGCGTCGGTGTATTCAATGAGCCACTTTAGGAGCTCGATGCAAGGAAGCACCGAAGTCCGACTTGCCACCATGTGTAGATAAGCCCTATGGTTTTTTGGGAGGACATCATCATCGAGCTTCCTTGTATCAGGATCATTGTGCGGGGTATATTCGAGGGGTTCTTCTTTCTTTATTTTCTTAAATAATTCTTCCCAACGAGGGAATGTTGTTTTGGCTCCAATGTTTGCCTCTATGTCTTTGAAGGCCAAAGGTTGAACGAAGGCCTTCTTGGAAGTTGTCTTGATGATAGGCACCAGTTTTGGGGCAAATTATAACTCTCTCGCAATTACTGGGGAGGAGCCCTCTCCTGCTTCTGGTTCTTGAGGTTTTGGAGCTCTTGGGGATTTTCTGGTGGAGGGTTTCTTTGGAGGCATTGTTCCTACAATTAAAACAACCCTTAAACATGTGTACAGAGAAGCATTGGGTTGTGAACATAAAAATGAAGCATAAAACATCATAAGAGGGTACATACCTGTAATGCTTGCTAAGATAGTTGTCTAATACTCACTGAACTTTGGGCAACTTCTCCGGATTGTTAGCTTTGCTCATCTATTTGTTCTGAAATATTTTTCGTGCAAAATAAGGTAATACACAATGACTTCGACAACATATAACTGGAGAGACTCTATCCGTCGTATCAACCAGTTAATACGAATATAAATGCAATTCAAAATAAACTACTATCGGTTCTTCGCAATTAAATCATAGTTGGTTGACGGCGGAGGCGCGGAGGCAAATGCATTGTATCAGTAAGCTAAAACAAATTCCTTTGATTTGCGCACAAATTAGCAACTAATGTGTGATCCACAATCTTATTCACACTTTAAACGCATCATACTTAACAGATCCGTGGGTAAACATCTCATCACGTCGTATCTCTCCGGCATGGAGGTCAGGGATCGACACTTTAAAATGTAAAATTAATGTGTATTTTATTTTGTAACTCCCCGACGCTGAAATCGTGTCGGGTGTCGGCAATCGGCGATACCGCTCTTCTCTTTGCGTGATGCTTACCTTTTAGTTATCCTGCCGAAGTCGAACGGATCGGTCTTCGACGATACCTTTGCCAAAGTTAAATTGTAAAAAGAAATACTTTCTTTTGCCAACGCCGATGAAGATCGGTGTTCATCTATTTTAAATTTCTCAAACGTTTTTCAACAACTTTAACGTTTACCAATGTCGAACTCTTAAGCGCGTCGGGGAAAGATTTAGTGTGATGATTCCCTAAGTATCTTATTAAGGATCCTTTAACAATTAAGATGATTCTTTGCTGTATGTTTAGGCAGGCTTTAGAAAATTCAAACATGAACATAAAAATAAGCGCAAGTATCAGTTTCATACTGAAGGCAAAACATACAACTTAAAGGATCAAGTGGTACCCAAAAGTAACAAATGAACGTATACTTTTAGGGTGTGTTGAGTTCTCAACACCTGGTATATGGTTGTACACTCTCATAACAAGCGTTGAGGACAATGCTTTCATAAGGGGGATGGAATGTTAGGTAGCTAGAGAGGTAGTGTGTTAGGTATCTAGAGAGGTAGTGAGGGGGCCAGAGGGCCCATAGTGATAATAGTGGAGGCCATTCAATGTAAGGTGGAATAGGTCCACTATAGTATTAAATAAGTCTCACTATGGTAGTTAGATATAATAAATGTACGAGAACTTGTTATAAGGTTCCACTTCTAGAAGGTTTCTCCTCTAGAATGTTCATAGGTGGGTGGTAGCACTATATAAAGGGGTTCTAGCAATGTAATGAGATATGAAAAGAAGTATTGTATTTGGAGCAGTATCTCAATAGGATAATGCCCCCTCAAAGAGGAAAGTGAACAAGAGAGGATCCCTTCCATAATAGGATCCATTGTATGTTGTTGCCCTACCTCAAGGGTTGTCTTATAATAAAGTATGGTTTTCATATATTATTCTTGGATTTATTCTGGTGTATTTTGTATTCATATCTTTGGTACTTAACAACTTCCAATTGAGGGGGATGAGCCACTTACAGTCAAATCCAGCGTGGGGACAAGAGGGGTGGGTGCTTACGTAGCCTGCAATTCATTCAATTGGGATCACAAGGCATCAATCTCATTGTGCATCTGACACATTGTTGTTCATTTTTGAATTAATATTTCCTAGATAAATCAAACCTGGGAGGTCAAACCATGAACTATTATCTGTAATTAATGAATAACATTCCACGAGTAGTCTGTTTGAAGTTTCGGGTGAGGAGTAGCAGGAGCATCATCCTTCTCATTTTCCATTAGTTTTTTCCCAGCATGCAACCTAAACCAAGAGAAGGCTCCCCCAATGCTTGGTCTGAACGACCACAGTCTGGGCAACATGATTTGAGGATGAAAACCCACCCAAACATGGTTTCCTTTCTTATAAAACTTATTATGCTCTGCCCGAAACTGACCAACTTTAGCTTCGAATATGGGAAATTGATGGCTAGAGAGAAATCTCGCAACTATAACCCCAAATTCAAGTTTTAGGCAACCAACTTCCGCTCTAACTCGCCCAACCAAGAGTGCACTTGAATCGAACCTGCAACAATAATGTTTTTTTCTATCCCACTATTCCAAAGGCCTACCCCTGTGAAATGATAAAGCCATCCGTAGGCCCATATGGAGTTTCTCCCACGCCCGAGAGCCCAACCACTAATGGAAATGATGAGGAACGATGAACAATTTAACGCAACCATATGCATCATAACTGCAAACAACCTACTGAGAGCCATCTACATGAACCAAAACCAAAGGTCCCAAGTGCAAGGTGACAAAATTATTTGTACATATAACCAGTTCTGCATGGTATTGGCATGGTGAGTCAACGTGCTACCTTTCATGCTAATGCCTTGACTTGAGCCCGAAGATCTCACTTGTTTTCCACTTAAGAATTCATATGTGAAGATCATTAATCACAGTATTAGAGAAAGAAAAGACCTCTCATTGATACGTAGAACCCATTTTTCCAAGGTGGTAGCTAGGTTGGCTTATGTGTCTGCTAATCCATTATTTTTTTGGAGGATGTGGTAAAAAGAGACTTGTGGAATAGCCTTGAGAGTGTGTCTAATTTTCCTGATAATGTAGCCTTGAGAGTGTGTCTAATTTGCCTGATAATGGAGCCAAGATGTGCATCCCTCGACGAGGAACCTTGAACAAAGTATCTGATTGTGTTTATGGAGTCTCTGAGGATGGTAAGTTGTTGAACATGATTCTCCTTGGCTATAAGAACTCCTTGGAGCAAGGCGTAAGCCTCTGATTGATTATTATAGGTTTAGTCAAGGCTCCATGTGAAACTGAATTCAATGTTTCCTCTAGAGCCAAGAATAACCCTTCCTGCACTTGCCACCCTGATTGTCACTCATAAACATTAATATTAAATTAAATTACAATTTCTCTTTCTTTTTAATATTAATTATTTAAAATAAAAATAAAAGTCTCAATAAAATAAATACATTTACAATATTATTAAAACTTTATATATATATATATATAATAATTTCCAATTTTACCCCTACATTATTAATGTTATAAAAAAAATTATAATGAAAATAACCAATTTTAATTTTAAGCATCGTAGTGTATGTCCTTGTTACAATCATTTTATAATAAAATGTGCATCTTAATAGTAAATGTGTATGTTCCTATTACAATAATTTTATAATAAAATGTACATTTTAATAGTAAATGTGTATGTCCCTATTACAATAATTTTATAATGTAGTAAATATGTATATCACTATTACAAGAATTTTACAATAAAATATTACAAGAATTTTATAATAAAATGTGCATCTTAATAGTAAATGTGTATGTCCTATTACAATAATAGTACAAGAATTTTACAATAAAATATTACAAGAATTTTATAATAAAATGTGCATCTTAATAGTAAATGTGTATGTCTCTATTACAATAATTTTACAATATAGTAAATGTGTATATCATTATTACAAGAATTTTATAATAAAATGTCAACAAGAATTTTATAATAAAATGTGTATGTCCCTTTTTTCTAATAGAAAATTTCTCCATATATTAATATCTGTAGTTCCCAAATTATAATCATATTAAAAAAATGAGTCGTGTCCTCCTTAGACTTTTACAAAAAGTTTCAACAAGTAAAATGTTGATCCAAAAAGAGATATAAAAAATCAACACCACATAATATCACCCACCTCCATAAAGTTTAGAAAGTTGGATACAGGGCAGCCTCACATCACACCTAACTGACCAAAAAACAATAATCACAATGAACCTGACATACTTTAACAATCCTAAGAACTTCTTTTTGTACTCTGCCATAGTCATGCTTCCCAACCCGAGTTCAAAGAACTCCTGCATTTTCTTGTCATAGAAATGCTCTGAGAGGTACTCCTTTTGGAAGTACTTCTTGAACTGCTTCCAAGTGATCCTACTTTCATTAACATGTTCCACTTGCTTCAGTTGGTCCCACCACATTGCAGTTTTCCCATGTAAATGGTAGGTGGCAATCTTGGCTTTCAGGTTCGATGAATAGTTATGCAACTGAAAATGTCTCTGGAGTCTAAGCAACCATGCTTTGACATCATCTTCCCTTTCTCTTTCACCATCAAAGGAAGGTGGCTTGAGATTCCTCAGCTCTCCTTGAAAACTATCTATCTCTTGTTTCCTTCTTTGGTGTCTAACAAGAGACACCTCTGGACTGCTTACGGGATCTTTCGATGCATAAAACTTTCTTTCTGAGTAAGGAGGTGAGTGGTGTCCATTAGCTCTGCTAGCACTTCTGGAATAACCAACTCTTCCACGATCATCCCTTCTTTCATGGCACCTGCCTTCTTCCTCTTGTATTGAGTTTGATCCCTTCTTCATTTGTCTCTGCATCTTATTTAAGCTCTACAACACTTGAGCATTTATCTGACTTTTCTCTCTTGTCAGTCTCTCATTTTCTTCTTTGTAGCTTTGCACTTCCATTTCCAGGCTTCTTACCGTTTCTAGTAATGTTTCCTGCTCTCCTTTTCCCTTGCATCCATTGGACTCTGTCTCTGCATTACCAACTCTGGTATTCTGGCCTTCGGCCTCCTTATCATGACTGGAGGCTCCCTTGCCTTCTTCCGTTTCCTCAATACGCATCCTGAGTTGATGTGCTTAAGCCCCTTAATTATGCAAAATGTGCAAGGGACCATTTTGTTAGAATTATGCATATGATAAACAAAATTGCCAAACCATGCTACAAGTCTCTTTTTTTTTTGTTGTTCATGGAGATCATATCCCCATTCTCAAAAATTAACAGTGTCATGTTATCCTTGGCCGACACAGAACTCCTCCTACGTAGGTGCTTCCTTCAAACTACCTTCCCAGGTGACCACGACTAGAAACCGTGGCTAAATCATTTCTTATCACCTTTCTGTCTCGAAGACAACCAATTCGGCCCTTAGCCCTCCTTCCCTCGGCTCCCAATTCTGCATATGACCACTACCATGACCCTGCGCTTAGATGAAAAAGCGCTTGTCCAGAGCTTCGGGACAATGAAACTTTTAGCCATGACCGGATCAACGGTCCTCATCCTCTTTCACGATCAACGATCGAGATCCACTTCGGGACTCTGCACTTCGGGAGTCTCAAATTTCCTCGCTTGCCTCCTCCCGAAATGCTTTTACCCGGAGTTCATGATCTATCGACGAGTGTCCTCCCATAGATCAGTGGCTATGAATCACCTCGGCTCTTCAGGCTTCGAAAGTTTCAAACCTTCCTCCTACACTTTCTCCCAGAGTGCTTTTACTCGAAGTCGACGATCCTTCGACGTGTGTCTTCTGGAATGAACGGTCGATACGTACTTCGAACTTCAGGCCTTCGGGAGTTTTCAACCCAATTCTACCTGTCACATATTTCCCCTTCGGAGTGCCCAGTCTCCGGACCGCATGATATTTCGCCATGTGGCGAAATAATGGAAGTAGACACGTGGCCCAATCAGGCGAGTGACACGTGTCACGTTCTAACTAACTTTTCAATACTCCAAATGCTCAAAACTTACTGACATGTGGTACACATTCCATGTGTCCATGTCATCCCAGGTGATGTTCGCAAGCTACGTCACTTCATAAATTTTGGGGTCCACATCACCTCCAGGTGACGTCATTGTGCCCCATCACTTCGGCTCTTCGGGCTTCGGGACTTCAGGAGTTTCCATACTAGCACACTTTCAATTCTATCAAACTTTGCATTCCCGAACAGGCCAATCTGTTGCCATGTGTCCTTCTAGATCGGACAACTAAGATTCACTTCGAGTCTTCACCCGGAGTCCAAGGATCTGCACCGCATTTCCTCCTTAATCTGATGGTTGAGGCTTACTTCGTGTCTTCAGACTTCGAAAATCTCAAATTGCAAAACTTATCTGGCCCCACTGGCTTTTATTTGAAGCCCTGGATCCGATGAAGCGTGGCTCTCGGCAGATCAATGGCTGAGATCCTCTCGGATGATCGGATGGTCGAGATTTACTTCGGCTCTCCGGGCTTCGGGAGTCTCAAATCTCAACCGAAAACCTCTCGAACAGATTCCTCTGGAGTTACTAATCTGCTGACACGTAACCTCTTGGTGACCGATGGTCGGGATCTACTTGGAACAATCCGACAGTCGACGTTTACTTCGGGTCTTCGGCTCTCCGGGGTTCAGAAGTTTCAACTCTCAACTTCTCCTCGCTCGCTCTTTCCCGAAGTTCTTTCACCTAGAGCACACGATCAGTTGACGTGTGTCCTCCTATGGATCAACGATCCCTAGCTACTTCGGTTATTTGGAGTTTCGATGTTCGAGCCCTAACCTACCGCATCACTGCATGCCTTTCAATTTGCGAGGGCATGTATCGACGATTTGGAGTAACCCACTTTTCGCCCCACAATTATCCTGATGTTGACAAGTAACCCCTTGGGGAAACCGTGGTTTGGATTATGGGACCGCATTGAGAAATTATCTCCCATGCAACTTGGTTCCCCGCAATGCCTCATGTTCGTTGATCTCACTCTCTGATGGGATCTAACGGTTGTGACCTTAACCCTTGCTTCCTTTTTCATCGGACGATCCCTATTCTCTTGTCCTTCGATCCAACGATCCTGGATCTCTCTTGATCCTATAGTGGTGATCGCTCTCGAATTCAAAGGGGATGGTCATGATCCTTCGAACCCCTTACACGGGTCTCTGATGTTCTATCTCCTGTGTAGATTCTGCAAAACCATTCCTCCTGAGATTTTCAACTCCACGGTCAGAATTCGATCTCGACCCCGAAACTCTGACCAACAAACCCGACCCATACCGACCCGGTGTTTCAACCAGAGGCTCCGATATCAAACTGTAACATACCCAGCTACCCACAGGCCGTGGTACGCTACCTGCAAGCCTGCCCTTGGAATTATTTCTCTTACCGATACCTTTTTAAAGTTTAAGGATGCATAAAAGAAAAGACTTTAACGACATGCACAACAATATCCAGAAAGCATGCATAGTCTAAAGATTCAATTAAACGATAATTAAATATACACAGTGGAAATACATTCATATACATGTAAATGATACCATAACAGAGAGCACTTATCTTTATGAAATATGACACCAACTGGATGCAGACCAAGGACGTTCCACCCAACCGTAGACACTACTGTTCCAAAACTCAACAACAACGTCACCCCCGAGCCAGGGCTATGAATCCAAAAGGATAGTTCCAGAGTGTTACTTGGATTTCCAAACCAGTCAGGACCCAAGCTCTCATAGGCTTCCCAACTCTCACAACAATCCAAGAACCCATCTCTCTTCTACCCAGCTTGCACCACCTGAGAGAACAAACCTCCACCCTTCTCTTCCATGCAGTCCCTCAGTCATTCCTTCTCCTTAATTCGGCCTTCAACACAACTGGTCTAGAATCTCAATGTTGGAACTCTCAGGACTCACAGTTGTGAGAAACGCTGGACACAGGCCAACGCATCTCAGACATGCAGCCTCAGGACACAACTAGATCACACCAGCGACCACTACAACCAACTATCATGTGGTTGATACTTCGACTGTTCGGCTCCCTTTCCCAAGTCAAGACGCGGATGAAGGATGGATCAATGAACGAGTAAGTGGGTGCATGGGGGTGCGTTCATGATAGTGCGTGAGGGATAGAATGGTGTGAATGCAGAAGTGGAGGAGAGAATCAGCCAATGACCAAACCCCCCATCAGACCAGAGGCGGGTTTAAGTAACTTTGTGGGGAAATCAAGAACCTCCCGGACTTCCCCAAGAAGCTCACGTAACCGATCCCCTCCCTTATACAAAAAGGGGGTAATTAGAATAGGAATAAGCAATTATACCCTCAAGCCCCTTCTCTTGTGGAATCATAGCCCCCTATAACTCTAGTCCTTGTCCATCTAACAACCAACCATGTATTTATTATTAATAATGATAAAAACATTACATGTCTTGGGCACACTGGCCTTTTAATAATCGTTTGGGCACTCTGGCCTCTCAACATTATAACAATACATTATTTAAAATGGGGGTTCAAAACCTGGGGTGTTACAACCAACCAAGTAGGATTTAACTTAAACGGATAGGTCTTGTCTGAGAGAAATCAAACTGTGTTATCATAGGAGCATGATCAGATAAGTATGGCAGCTCCACTCAATATCGATACCTCCCAACCAAAAAAAACAAATCTTCCGCAACAAGAATGTGATCCAATCGTTTTGCAATAAAAGTGCCACCAACTCTGTCGTTCCTCCAGGTAGGAACCAAGATATCCGGAGCCAAATCAACCAACAAATGATCCTTGATCATATCGCGGAAGTAGTTTGCATGTCTGTCCAGATGTGTCGCTAGTCCCCATACTTCATCTGGACCTGTGGTAAATTTCAATTCCCCTGCAAGTATCAAAATTTTAGTAGCTAACAGTCCTTTAGTCACCAAACGGTCCCAAAAAGCAAGTCTCTCAATACAAGGCCCATATACATTAAGAAAATTTATAACATGATAAGTTTATAAAGAGACACCCGAGAGAAATATGCCTCCACCACACAACGTAGGAACCATTGGGAGTTTTTTTAGATCCCAGGTCGCCAAAAGACCACCCAAGTTGTTGATCGAACTAACTGCACACATATACCAGTTAAAGACAAGTTTCTGCATGAAAAGATGAGCCTTATCCTCCACAACCAGAGTCTCTTGTAAAAAAATTAAATCAGGCATAACTTTAGTAATTAGTCTACGTAAGGAGGTAGATTTCAAGGCTCCTCCCACCCCTCTAACATTTAGGGTGAGAAGGATCATATTTTTTCTCGTGAAAGGGATTTTAATCCTCTAAGCGCACCAGTATCAGAACTAGTAGATGAAGTAGTAAAATCATGTATAATATGTGAAAGAGTGGCTTTCTTCCTCGCACTCCTTTTCTTGATAAGCAAGGTCTCAAACCCTAGTTCTCTGGACCACGCATAGTTGGACCCATCCCCCCCACGTCCTTCCCCCGGAATGGTGGACAAGTCTGAAGCTAAAGGAGGAGGGATAACAAACTTACCATGAAAAGTTACAAGATGTATAGTGTCCCCCGCCTCGCGAAGAAGAGGAACTAAGTTATCGAGAGTTTCCACCAAAGTATGATCATCGGGTTCTTCCTATCTAAAACCCGACAGTATAGGAATATCCTTCACCCCCTCCTCAGTTGTTAAGGTTACAAGCAGAAAAGTATCAGGAACAATAGCAAGTGTTTCCGTCCCAAGTGGAGAACAAAAAACCCAAGGGGGCCTCCTAATATCCTCCCGTAAATGAGTGGGAGGGAGAGTAGTCGGAAGGGTCTGAACTCCTGGGCAACAAGGCTACAGGATTCTAGGTCCACAGTGTCGAGTTGTGGGTTCGGTGTGGATAGAGAAGTCTAAACATGCATCCCAATCTCCAAAACAGAAGTATCCAGAACTAACCTTTCCAGCGAGGTCAATGAATGATATAAAATAGGACAAAATAATTGAAGTTTACCTATAAGAGTCTTTGTATTCGAGGAAGATGGACAGTCCAGTGTCCCAAAATGAGGAGTGTCGTGGCCCACAAAAACCGCATCCGGTGAGTCACATCTTTGTAGTTTTCAAGGGCAGCAGTCCTCTGGTTCCCCCTCTTCCTCAAATCCCTTACAAGAATTTCTTAAGTGACCCATTCTGCGACACAAAGTGCAGCGAAAGGGGAGTCCCAAGTAGTCCAGTCGTCGATTGTACACTAGATCTCTCCAATGAATATCAAGGGTCTCCAACAGTCCCGAGTGAATATCCACCTCTACTAAGATCTTGCCCATTTTCCTATCTGGAGCATCGAGCACATGTTCATCTACACTAATAAACTGCCCAATAGAATTCCCAATTGCCTTAATTGTCTTATATCTCCAAAAGTTTAACGGAAGGCCAGGTAAGAGAACCCATAAATGCCTAAATTGGAAGTAATATTGAACTTGGTCGAACGCTAACCTCCATCGCTTTAACATAATGTTGCCACCATCAAAAGGCCACAAATCCGCAAGTATCTTTTCTGCATCCTCAGGCAAGTGAAATATGAAGCCAAACCATCCACGTGGGAGGTAAAATACCTCTGAAATATAACCCACTACAGGGAACCAATGAGTCTTGACCCATGTGTAAAGCGGAGTAAAGCACCTTCGTCAGTAAGAAAATCGACCAACCAGAGCGTTCAATGCAAGATGAGTTGCTTCCTCGAGCCCCATATCGTCCCCTAATGTTATTGGATAAATCAGTATATGTGGACACTAACAGATCTCCCTAGATCCACCTAGATCTAGAACAAAACAGGACAGGACATGACGCTTTCCCTAAGCAACTATCATTGAATTTACTACCAAAGGAGGAACGAGTGACATACCTTTATATCGCTTCTTTAGGTCTTTGTTGTTCCTACTTTGCTCCAGTGCTCTTGCAAGATCAGATCCAAGACAACACAAACCAACCAAAGTGAAGATATTAAAGTATATTCAATGACAACCTATGCATATGATCAAGGAATTATACCATAAAATAAGAGTGATTTTATGGGAAAGGGACATGCCACTGTATTATATTAATATGAAAGTAGAGGATACAACCAGATCACCTTGATGTCGCAAGCTTACTTTCGGTGATCCTTTGTTCCAACACACACACTTGCTCCAAACTTGCATGAAGAAGATCCATTAGGGCTTGATGGACAAATGGAGGCCTCAAGCATCAATTCAAACAGGATTCCTCACACAATTCTGAATCTATTTTTTCATCAATTCTTTATTCAATATTGCTTAACCTCTTCCTTGAGAAACCCTTCATTATATAGGAGAAGGAGAGATGGTTAAAGGGATGAGGATGATCCCACTAAATCTGAGAAGTCAGTAGGATGTCAACCATGGGAATGCCAACTCATTTTCTAGAAGATCCTCTTCTAGAACCTTCGTAACTTCCTCTTCCTTTTAAGCTTTGAAACGGGTTCGCACCCTACCTATAGAGCAGATTGTGAACACCTTGCAGGCTAGGTATAGGGTTGCCTGCGAGAATCAATATTCTCGCACCCTACAACATAGTCAGTCTGCGAACTCATCTTAAAAATATGTTTTATGGAAGAAGACAATAATCACTTTTCTCAGGCAAAAGGCCCTTATGAGAGCCTGAACACACAACTATAGAGACACCACCAGAGTGACCAAAATAACGCGTAACACCTAAGGTCATCTTTCTTCTCGCTTTGTTTGGTGGCCACAATTTATTTTCAAAGGGTCTTCGTGAACCTGTCTTAGCTGTAAAATTCCCAGAGATGCCCGAACTCTTAGAAAAAACACCAAAAGTGCTCGGGCTAGAGTTGATATCCACAGGATGTATAACAGGAGAAGGATCACTAGAGACCGGAGAAAACACAACATGTGGAGTAACAAAGCTAGGTAAGGGTGAAGGATTTGGTAAAATCGTCGATCATGAGGATAATAATGACTCCTTACCACGTCGATGTTGGATTAAATGTTTGGTAGGTGGTTCAAATAACCCCGCCTGTGCCCACGCCTCCTCGTCAGTCGCACTCATGAGTGTGTTGACGACCTCCTCCGTCATCAGAGCCCACTCGGATGATCTTCACCAAGCCACCTAGCAACCACAAAGGAAGTGCCTTGGGATAGGGTTCCAAAGTAACCACTGGGCCAGTGTGGAGTGGAGAGAAGTTCCAAATGTCGTTAATGTTAGTCATAAGAGTAGGACAGTTAAGAAGGCACTGTCAAATCCTGAGAAAGTGGGGTGAGAGGTAGTAAATGACCCTAGCTCCAGTTAATTGTTCGGCCCCCTCAGACAGATAAAGAAGTCCAATCTAACCGCACTAACGCCAGGCAAAAACTAGAGTTCATTACTATAATAATCGCCATCTTAGCAAGCGGAAACTCCGCTAAAATCACTTAGTAAGTCACAAAATAAATGCCTACACTCCATATGGTACCAGACATCGACTAAAAACACAAAGGAAGTCGCCAAGTTATGCCTACACACCATTAGAGGCCAGCCACCATAATTGCAGGTTTTGAAAAATACATTCCCACCTTTCGCTCCCGCTTTAATCAAATGTGTATGTCCCTATTACAATAATTTTACAATATAGTAAATATATATATCATTATTACAAGAATTTTACAATAAAATGTAATTTACTTAAAATGTTGACTTAATATCTTTGAAAAATACATTTTTGACTAAATTTTTTTTATAAAAATATCTAAAATTTAGACTTAACCCATTCACATGGTAAAAAAATTCTCATTTACACAAATATAAATAATTCTAGCGATTTAAATAATAAACTTAT
>ML781100.1:382155-397221 GCA_009831015.1 Picea engelmannii | reverse complement strand
ATATATATATATATATATATATATATATATATATATATATATATATATATATATATATATATAAATTTACCATCAGACCAACACATCCTTGATATATTTTATTAATACTTATAACTATATTCAAAGTATTTAATATTGTAAACGTATCACTCATCCTTACTATGTTGATGTAGGTAGTAGATGCCGAACTGTTTTCTTAAAACACATAGTTATACGTTCACACTATATATCGAATTTCCACATCAACTATGTAGGGCTCTTTAAAAAGTAAAATAGCTTCATATTATTTATTATAATAAAAATATATATAATTTCGGGGAGGTAGGTGTTGGAATTGTTCTAGATTTCGAAATAATGAAAGATTTACTTAGGCTTCGGATCTCGTGTATAATGAAGAATTTACTTATGCGGGGTATGCATTTTGGTATAAGTATTTTTAGTTTATCAAAGCTTTGTGTTAATTAAGGAGATATGAAGAGATATAAATCAACATATTTCAAATCTTTATTTTTTTTAAGATAACGGGTATATTTTTTGACACAGTATTGTAAGCCAATAGAATAAAACAAAGTAAGTATAGTCAAATATATAGTATAGTATATTTAAAACAAAGTAAGTATAGTCAAATATATAGTATAGTATATTTTCAGGGATTTTACATGACAATATGTAATTGAAATGTTGGAAGGATGTAAGAAAATATGTAATTGAAATGTTGGAAGGATGTAAGATTATATATATATATATATATATATATATATATATATATATATATAATTTTGAAAGTTTTTTTTATTTAATTTTAAATATCAATGGAGTTGTTTTTTTGAGGGGAATTTTTTTCTGAAGGAGACATGAATAAAAAGTGTTACTATGCACGGGGATTCCTCCACATTATTTATAATGTATGGCAACTTCATAAGATTTTTTTTTAGCGTTCAAACATTGGTAGAGGAGTTTGAAAAAGTAGAGTTTTTCAAGTACTGCTTATATACAATTCAAGTGCCAATTTATGAGTTGAAATAGGAGTGATGATGGGAGTGGCTTGTTCATATACCCCCTCCCATGATAATATACTATCCAATTCATGACCATGCATTGTAAACTTAAATGTCGGCATGAGCATATGAATGAGGAGTGAGAGTTAATGCCCTTGCAGAGGTGCACATTCTTTTATTTTACTCTGCAAGCATCATGTATTATTAAGGGCAATAAAATGAGGAGGGGCCTCGAATGCGGTTTTGTTGTTCAACAATGGTATATTAGGTTGGCAACATTGTTTATTTCCCTAGCACTAGAGCAACATTGTTTATTTCCCTAGCACTAGAGCATTTGGTTCATCTGCATGGTTGTGACCTTTAGTCATTGAGACATTTTCATGAGGGCTTGGTTGGGGAAGGACTTTGATTTTCATGAGTTCTTTATTTGTTGAGTTGTGCAGATTGTCTAACCATTGATAATAATAATAGTTGATCTGGTTGTTGTGATATTTGCGAGCTATTAGATTTAAGGAGAGGAATAAGGGGGTGTGAACACTAGATTTTAGAGGTATAATGTGATGATCCGGATTATTTTCGGCACGAAATGAGATCGGAGATATAATAAAGAAATGCATAGAGATATCGCAGATATTCAATAATATAACATAAATGTATCAGAGATGCAACCATAAACATAGATATACAGTAATACACGATTTCTATTAATGAAAGAAATGTACAGAGACTGTAAAAATACAAAGTGAAAAACTCGTTAGAATGGTGGCAGCTTATCTCTGAGAAGAGATGTGACGGTTACTCGCATTCGCAAGCAGATGATTACAATGAGGCTCTGAAGGCCTTTTTACAATAAGAAAGAATGTCAAAAACCTTAGACATCCAAAAACCTAACCCTAGGAGATGAAGCGCCAAAAGTCATGTGGGCTTCGTTTGGGTAAGTGAGTACATCAACTTCCCGGGGTCGTAACTTTTGCATACGATCTTCGTTTTAGGCGTGTGATAGCTCGTTGGAAAGGTATTGTCGAGGAGATTCATTTTGGGGGTTCAATTATGCCTTTGGATATCATTGAGAACCTCGATCTCGAAAAACCTTCATTTGGGCCCTCAAAATGGCCCCGAAAGTTAAAACCTGTTAAAAATAGTAAATTGCCAAAAAACTGTTTTGAGCCATTTGGAAAAGGTGGGTGGCCACCGATATCCACCTGGATCATGCGATTTGTCAAATTCTTCTAGAAGGTGTTCACAATCGTAGGATGATAGGGAGTATAAGTTTACGGTGGAGACATAGGTCCAAAACCAATACGCAATTGCAAATGCTCATCAATTGTTGGCGTTTCGAGAAAATGAGTTCAAGGAATTTGTACATTTCATACATAGTCATGAGGGGAGGTATGAGGAATTCGTAGGAATATTGGACTCCTTACACTCTTTAGTTTTTGACATTGTAGTTCATCTTCAACTTCTAGTAATACCCATGTAGTGATGTTAATCTTGGGTCAAGGAGGAAGCCTCTAAATATTATTTTCCATTCAAGGTGTCTCAGAATTATGCTATGGGAGAGGATATTGTAGGGTCATTGTCGAATGTGGGCATGCAACCAATTGAGTGTGACGTGGAGAACTAGATTGGCCTCAGAGAAGCAACCCTTCAAGGATCAATTTTAATGTAGTTATTTTTTCATTTTCACCAAGTAGCCCTTTTGCTAAATTAATATGTACGACAATATACTTGCCAAATATATATAGAATTGGGGCTTGGGAAGGGTAAATAGAACCATTTTTTGGTGAAAAAAATTGGGTTTTTTTGGATCATTAAACCAATAGGTTGTAATTAGAAATCTTATATTTTGTATTATCTCGTTATCTAGTTTAACCATCATCCATTTTTAATACAAATTTTAGTGATTACTATTTAAAAAATAAACTAAAGATACATACTTTAAATATTATAATAACTATATATATAATTTATTATTATTATAAAAGTAATTTATAATTTATATTATGATCCAAAAATTGGGTTTTTTTGGATCATTAAACCAATAGGTTGTAATTAGAATTCTTATATTTTGTATTATCTCGTTATCTAGTTTAACCATCATCCATTTTTAATACAAATTTTAGTGATTACTATTTAAAAAATAAACTAAAGATACATACTTTAAATATTATAATAACTATATATATAATTTATTATTATTATTATAAAAGTAATTTATATGGATAAATGAATATTAATTTTGATACATGTTATTTTAAATATTTTCAAATATATTAATATTAAACTTTCACTAATTTACCAAAACCATAGTGAACTAATTTTGTAGGGATATATTTCAATTATATTAAACTCTCAACAATTTATTATGAATATATTTCAACTACTTACTTTTGTAGAAATTTAGGTAAGAGAGTCGATGTTTGTTAGGTAGTAGTCTAAAGATTAGGTTTTTTCGAAGTTTTTTCTATTATGTTTTTATATCAGTTTTGTTAGAAATTAATCAGAAATTTAAAGAATTTATGGAATTGCATATATTAATTGTTGAGATTGCATAATCGAGGTGGATTAGGGGTTTTTCATGGTGTTGGATCTTTCTATGCATTCAAAACTGCAATTTAAACAATGAAAAATTGTGATTTCACCAACAATTGGATTGTCAAATTCCAATGATAATTACTCGATTTTTTTTTTTTAAGTCCAACGTTTAAACTTGTCCGTTTGTTAATCTTTATCCATTTATTTTTCTTCAAATCCAATTTTTTTGTTAACTATAAACGCTTTTGTGTCTTAGTCAATCCATATGTGAAGATGACCATCAAACTTGAACTTAAACTTAGGTTTAATCTTTATGACCCCACATTCTAACAATTTTAAAAAATGCCATATTCATATGTGAAGATGGCCATCAAATTTGAACTTAAACTCGAGTTTAGTCTTTGTGAACTCAACATTTTAACAATTAAAAAAAAATGTCATATTTATATGTGAATATGACCATCAAACTTGAATTTAAACTCAAGTTTAATCTTTGTGAACCCACATTCTAACCATTAAAAAGAATGTTATATTAATTATATACATAACATTTAATATGCTATAATACTATGAAAGATGTATTTAATCACACCAAATTTAATATGCTATAATGCTATGAAAGATGTATTTAATCGCACCAAATTGGATAGGTCAATAAAAATGATTTTCGAGCAATGGATAAGTGTTTCACATTTTAGCTTTACACACATTATCATAAAGCTCAAATGTTACCAACTAACATAATGAGAAGATGAAACAAAATAGATAAAGTACTTTACACAATCCATACATATCTCTATGATGTACATTGTCACCCAAATTCCATTACATGATATCTCTAGCAATTACACCATACCATATGTGAGCTTTGGAGAAATATACATATCCAATTCATTATGGGATGTTACAATAGACTTTGAATATGGGATGTTATAGTAGACTTTGACCCTCTAAATATAGACATAACATTTTTTTTAACGTAATCATGCTTATTCTAACCTAATCATGCTTGGCTTGATTCTACTATAAGTAATTTGTTCATGCAACTTAGCCCTATAAAATTTTCCAAACTCATTTTTATAGCTTACTTTAACATTGACATTTTTCAAACTCATTTTGTACAGCTTACTTTAACCTTGGAAGTAGCATGTTCCTTCATAAACACTTGACTTTGTTGGTAAAACATAATACTCTTAGATCTCGTCATTGTAATGAAAACAGTTATCATTGTAATGAAAAGGTTGGATCACCTCTATTTTAAAATGCAAGTTTGGTTTTTGGATCTCACGATTTTGTAACAATAACATTTTAGTTTACAATATATATGATTTGTGAAAAATTGGTAAGCATGTAAATTTGATTAAGTTCAAATTTATAAAATGATATTTTCTCTACTATTTTATTTGTATATTAGTTGTGATGGACCTCAAACTTATAACATGATACATTTTTCTAGTATTCTATGTGTAAATTAATTGCAACATATATAATTCAGGATCTTTTTGTGAGGTGACTTATTAAAGAATTGTATTAAATGAGTATAAACAAAAGTACACCATAAAGAAGGAAAAACTCAAAAGGAAAGAGACATAATCATGCAATATGAACACAAAAAACTTGATAACAGAGTTTGTCCCTAATGGATTACGTTTCCGGGTCCTGCTCTCAAATGGGTAGGCCTTTTTATTAACTCCACAAAAGAATTGGACAAAATACATAAGTATACATCATTTTGGAGTTAAGCTACAAAAGTTTTGCTCATATCAAAAAACTAACATCATCATTGCGTTTGTAGCGTCGTTTTACCTAAAAATGATTGTCTCCATGCCTCGATCCGAGTCTGACACTTTCAGGCCCAAGAGACACCCATGCCTCGGTTTTCATGCCCTGCTTCTGCAATAAATAACTGAAAAAAATATCGAAATGCGTACCAAAATCCGTACGAAATCTGTAGGGGCGTGTTTGGTTCTCCTCTATTCTCATACTCTGACGGAGGCCCCTTCTTATACAAAATTCCGGGAAGTTAGGAATAAATGCGTTGGTTGGCGCATTGGTTGTGGATGCTATTTGAAGATTGGTGTTTAGGCAGAGGTCCCAGGGTTGAATCCCATGGCCCTCCCCTTTTATACATATCGTTATAACAGTGTAGCGTAGGTTTAGGCAGAGGCGGATATGCCACTAGAATAGCGAAGTACTAAATTTTGGCGGGTGTGCTACTAAAACGACAGACAGTTGCTAAATTGGCGGGTGGTTACTAGAATGGTGGATAATATGGTGGGTATGCCATATATGGTGGCTGGTTGTTTGACCGTTGGCGGTATATACATATGGTCGCATGGATTAACATAGAACCAAGGGCTTGGCCGAAGGCCTAGCCCTTTTGTTCCCCCATACGAACCATTATTAAAACTTAAATAAAATTCAGGCCATATTACAAACAAGAACCATAGAGTGGAAAGTTGGCTAGCGCGGAGGTTGTAATTCCTTTATGCTAAGAGGTTAGGATTTTGACTCTTGGGGAGTCATACAATTTTACACATACCAACCACTGGAGGGGTGCCACATGGCACCATAACATTTGCTCAATAAAATGACACTTGTCACAACCTAATTCGTCCACGTGTCTGCCATCAAACTTGTACAATCTTGCCACGTCATCCCATGCCAACCCAACACTCTTCCACGTTAGTTGTAAGGATGTGCCACGTGTCACCCTTGCAGTGGTGGCACGTGTCACCTTGACCTGAACTTTGACCACTTATATCTTTTGATGCGTAACTTCGTTTGACGAGTCGTTTGCGCCGTTAGAAATATTGTGACGTGCTCTTCGTGATCATGCTGTTTTAATTTAGTTTTGGGAACTTTGAATTTTTGCCCTTTCTTTGTCTGCTGAAGCCATTCTGAGCGTTATGAGTTGCCTCTGCACGTTCTGAGTTGTTCTTAGCCTTCTTTGGATCCCTTTTGGATCACACCTTCCCACTGAGAGCCTTCTGGACCACCAAAATCTTTCGTTAGTCAATAGGTAAGTGAGGGAAGAGTCCCCTCACTTTGTCTTTCTCAATCCACTTTGCCTTTTTTGGATGTGTGCCCTTTAAGCCTACTCAAAGATAATCAACATCACCTTTGCATGAAGTCCTTGTCCTTCTGTCCAGGATGATATCTTCATGTAACTCATCCAAGTACTTAGGTGCAAACTCATCAACTGAAGGTATTAAAACTTCCTCATCCTGATCCATGATCATGGGAGGTTCAAAAACTTTCAAATTCTCTACATTCACAACTGAGTAGATCTGCATATAAGGTGGAAGATCTAAATGAAAAACATTAGTGTCTCTTTTCTCCAGGATAGTGAAGGGTCCATATCGAATGGGATTGAGTTTCTTGCCTTCTCCCTTTAATCGTTCCTTGCTGATGTGAAGCCATACCCAGTCTCCAACTCGGAACTGATGATCAACCATGTGCTTGTCATGTCGAGCTTTATACCGTGCTTGACTCTTCTCCAACTGTTCCCTGAATGTCTGGTGTATCTATTGAATCATCTGGATGAACTTTGTAATTTCCCCAAGGCCGAGCCCTGTTGTAAATCATGTCTATGAAGTATAAAGCTTGTTTATGAACTGTAATTCAAGTTTATAAGGCTGGTGAGCCAAGTTATATAAGCTAGTGGGCTTATGTGTTATTAGGCCAGGGAGCCTAAGTGTTGAAGGCCATGAGCCTGATTTTTGTACATGTAATTATGCACAGTATTAATACAAAACATCTCTGCATGTGGATCGACCACAATGAATGAGTGATGGGGGACTAAGCTTCCACAAAACCTGGGTAAGGGATTGGGGGCTGGAAGGTTGGAAAGAGAGGCTAAGTGTGGAGCCTAGGGGATTAAGATCTTGGGAATACTATTTTAATATTATCCCAAAAGCCATGTGAAATCTATGTTTTGTCCTAAGTTCCTGGGGAGGGATGCATGCAGCTTCATGGACGAAATGTGTCAACCCAGGCGCATGTGATTTAACCCAGGAAATGAGCCATGTTGGGGGTTCTCCATCCATTTTTCCGTCGACTACTGCGTAGGAGTTGGGTGGGCATTCCTCCAACCATCACCTGAATCTGGGGTTCGACCTTCCAATTCCTCTATCCTCCATCTGTACGTGTTTGGCCTCTGTGATTGAACCTCTGTACACCTTACGCATCTCTGAAACCAGAGAGGTGAGTCTGTTCCTTATTGCTAGTTGAGAGAACTGAATGTTTCGTAATTGTTGAGGCGTGCATCATGTGTTGCTTGCCGGAAAGCTTAACACATCTTGTAATCACAGAGCCGCGTTATGCTTTAGCGTTGATCGTTTCTGTTTCGGGTGTCCATACCCATTTTCCCAATTGATTGTTGTGGCCACGCAGTGCTAGACTGTGTGTGGCTTGCTGGCCAGTGCGAGGGAGGTGATTATTGTTGAAGAGGCAGGTTACCTAGTCTGTAAGCGACTCTCTCTAGGTGAGAGAGTGTGCAGAGGAAGTGAGAACTCCTAGAAGGAGTCATGTAGCTGTCACAGAGCTCGAAGACTTTCGGTCCGATCTGTTGCTGAAGCCCAAGGGAAGGGAGGTTAGAAGTCGATGGACTTTCTTGGTGACAGTGAAGGTGTATACTCCTGGGGTGGGACAGACATGTTGGGAATGAGAGTCTGTGGGCAGTGGGCATAAGTGGCTCATGGGAGAGAATCCTTCTCCTGTGACTGTGTGTCTTCCTGTATTCCCTGCCTAGCCTAGGAATCCCTACCCGGTGGAGCTTAGTTCCAACTCGGGGGTGACCTACTGCTGAGAGTGATGAGAAGCGCGGTCTAAGGCTGGGAGGTTCGTGGGAGGTCTACATGCAGTTGGTGAATTACATCCAGTCTAAAAGATAAGTATATACATGCGTATAATTTCAATTAAATATGCATGTTTGTGATTCTAGCAATGTTTACATGTATTCCGTTGTATTCGTGAATTATTGTTAATGTTGTGGATTATGTATGCTAACGGTATTAATGTGCTTACATTTTGTTTAACTGTAATTAAGCAATTGTATTTCATAAGAATGCATAATATGTTACAGTAGTGTTTTTCCCGTAGTAATGTTGGCCCGACCATGGGGTTGATGGTCAGGAACATTACAAACTTGTAGGCTCTATCCTTTGTTCATCCTTCATTCACATCGACATCTCTCCCATACATCAAGTCCAAAGGAACCTTTGGTAGGTACCCAAAACATGTCTCAAAAGGTGAACTATGAGTGGATGAATGTAAAGCTCGGTTATAAGCATGTTGTACACAGGGTATCTGTTCATCCCATAACTTAGGATGCTTGTTGCAGTCGCCTCAAAGCAAAAGTACCATTGTTCTATTTATCACCTCTGTCTGTCAGTCTGTCTGTGGATGAAAATAAGTGCTCCTCTTCAATTTGGTGTCCATCAAAATCCCCAAGGAATCGAGTATCTCGATCCGAGACAATGGACATGGGTAACCCAAAGTGAACCCAAACATACTGAAAGAAGAGATTAACAGTCTTCTCAATAGTGGTCTTCTTTTTACATGGCATCAAGATACACATCTTGCTGAACCTATCCACTACAACATATAAATAATCACGACCCCCTTTGGTCATTGGTAAACCCCCTACAAAATCCATCGAAATACTTTCCCATGGATGGGATGGAACAGGAAGTGGTGAGTATAGCCCCAATTTTCTATTAGTGGGCTTATAAGTAGAACACATCACACAACCCTTTACATATTTAGTTACAATTACTTTCATTTGAGGCCAATAACAAAACCTTTGCAAATGAGCCATAGTTTTTCCTACTCCAAAATGCCCAGACACAAGAGAAGTATGAGCTTCTCATATCGCATCACCTTTGTCTGTCAGTCTGTCTGTGGATGAAAAGAAGTGCTCCTCTTCAATTTGGTGTCCATCAAAATCCCCAAGGAATCGAGTATCTCGATCCGAGACAATGGACATGGGTAACCCAAAGTGAACCCAAACATACTGAAAGAAGAGATTAACAGTCTTCTCAACAGTGGTCTTCTTTTTACATGGCATCAAGATACACATCTTGCTGAACCTATCCACTACAACATACAAATAATCACGACCCCCTTTGGTCATTGGTAAACCCCCTACAAAATCCATCAAAATACTTTCCCATGGATGGGATGGAACAGGAAGTGGTGAGTATAGCCCCAATTTTCTATTAGTGGGCTTATAAGTAGAACACATCACACAACCCTTTACATATTTAGTTACAATTACTTTCATTTGAGGCCAATAACAAAACCTCTGCAAATGAGCCATAGTTTTTCCTACTCCAAAATTCCCAGACACAAGAGAAGTATGAGCTTCTCGTATCACATGGACTCATTCACTTGTAGGAATACATAGCTTCCCAAGATGATAGAGTAATTTTCCCTACAGATAATAGTTCTCTACCTTATTACTTGTACCCTTCTTGTACTTGATTACCAAATGGAATTGTTGTATAAAACCCATCCATCTGTAGTGTCGAGATTGTTGCAGTTTGGTCTGTGCTTGAAGATATTGTAAGGGCTGGTGATCTGTATGTATAATTATTTCCATCCCTAACAAGTAGTGCTTCCATTTCTTTACGCTTTGAACTAATGCATACAACTCTTTATCATATGTAGGATAGTTAACAACAAGTTGGTTAAAAGTATCATAGTGGTAACAGACAGGCTTACGATATTGCATCAATACTGCACCCATGGCGTATCCACTGGCATCTGTCTTGATCTCGAATGACTGTTGAATATTCGACAGTGTTAATACTGGTGCGTTACTAATCTTCTCCTTTAAAGTGTCGAAAGTTTTTTGTTGCTTCCGTTCCCACTGAAAAGTGTTCTTCACACTGGTTAAGGCATGCACAGGAGTTGCTATAAAGGAGAAGTTGGGAATGAATCTCCTCCAATACTAGACTACACCCAAGAAGCTCCGGACTTCGGTTATACTCTTCGGCTCAGGCCATTTTACAATTACTTCAATTTTGGAAGGATCAATCTTCAATTGTCCTCCTCCCTCCTCCCATGATATGACCTAAGTACACAAGTGCAGTCTTGCCAAATTCACATTTAGACATTTTCACATACAACTTTTCCCTTTGCAAAGTATCCAATACTTTCTTTACGTGCCTTACATGTTCATCCCAAGTCCCGCTAAAAACAAGAATGTCGTCTAAATATACAATCACAAAGTCATCCAGGAAAGGCCTGAATACATCATTCATCACACGCATGAAAGTTGTGGGAGCATTATAAAGCCTAAACGACATAACTAACCACTCAAACAATCCTTGTTTGGTTTTAAAGGCATTTTTCCATGCATCATGTTCTGCAACCCTGGTTTGATGAGATCCACTACGGAAATCCAACTTAGTGAAATAAACAACATTCTTCAAATGATTAAGTAAATCATCTATGTGAGGAAAAGGGTATCGATTTTTCACCGTGATTTTATTTAAAGCCCAATAATCGACACACATTCTCCATGTGCCATCGTTATTTGGCACCATCACGATCGGAGAACCACAAGGATATGAACTGGGCTCGATGACCGATTGATCCAATAAGCCATGTACTTGCTTCTTGATCTCTATCATCTCCACAACTGACATCCTGTACATGCCCACATTAGGAAGGGGAGAATCATGTTGAAGATGTCTCTCATGTTGGATTTCCCTCTTAGGAGGTAATCCATCTGTTTCCTGAAAAAATATCATCATACTTAGAAACAATGTCAATTAATTCCTTTTTATGAGATGGATCACACCCTTGGAAAGCGTTGGATGTCCCGACATCTTTCTCTTTGACGACCATGAGTACATATCTCTTATTAGTGGTTATGAGTCTTTTCATTTTCCTTGCACTAAAAAGTGTCGTATTTACCCTCATGCTGTGAGCTCTAACAATATATTCCACTCCCCCTTTAGTAATGTGGTATTTGTTCTCATGACGAAAGAAGACTTATTTTCTATCATAAAGATAAGGACTCCCCAACACTATGCCACATATATCAAGTGGTACAACATCCAAATCCACTTCATCAATCAACTTTGAAGCAATATCAAATATGATCCTGCATTGTTTGGTAACACTTAGTTTTGCTTCATCACATACCCAACCAAGAGGATAAGGCTTTGGATGTGGTTTCATTACAAGATCCATCTTCTTGACAAGTGCTTCAGATATTAATTTTACTTGGGAACCCAGATCAAATAATGTATCTATCTTAGTATGTTTAGATACAAGTCGTATATGAAATAACTCATTCCTCTTTCGTTCATCAATCTGAGATTCATTATTGGAACTTGAACTAGAATGAAGGGAATCTTTACCTTGTACTCCAGCCATGGTGATCTTTCCTTCATCTCCTGAATTGGAACCAAGATCTTGTTGCACTGTAGCAACAGTCTTTGTCTTCCCCTTTCCATCAAATTGTTTCAGTTTCTTTTCTGGACACAGTTTCCAACAATGTTCTTCATCATGACCACTCTTCTTGCAATGAGTGGAATATGGTTTTCCTCCTTCTCTCGTCACTGTAGCAGTCTTCTTGTCCTTCCTTTTGAACTACTTGAAATTCTTTTGTGGGAAATTGGAAGGTTTCTTCATGGGATATTCTTGAACATGTTTCCCCCTGTTCTCAAGGTGAGTGGCTTGCACACAAACTTTGTCAAGACTAGTGGGGTTAAACAAGAGCAAAGTATGAAGAATATAACTGTGAAGTGCGCCAATATACTTTATTAAAGTTTCATAAGAATCCAAAGGAATGTTCAATGCAAGAGCTTTCTTCCTAAATTCTTCTGTGAAACTTCGTACATTCTGACCTTTACTTTGCCTTAAAGTTTTCCATTCCATCATTGCTTTATGTAAATACCCTAATGGATAGAACTGCTTCCTTATCTTTGTTTTAAATTCTGACCATGAGGAAAAAAGATTACCACACTTACTTTTGTCTTGTAGCTTTCTCTCCCACCATACGAGAGCGGTGCCTTCCAACCGAAGAGAAGCTAGTTGCACTTTAACTTCCTCTTCGTCAATATGTTGAACACGACAATATACTTCAACCTGTCGGATCCAATTATCTAGTTTTTCAGGATTAGCATCTCCATTAAACATAGGTAAATAAAACTTTACATCAATATTTAATAATGGTTTCTTAAAAGAGGCTTTATGGCTAGAATGATGAGAATGATGAGAATGCTCAGAGGAAGAAGAACTAGAACTTGAAGGCGAAGATGGAGGCTAAGGAGGATCTCCTCCAACCCCTTGGTTTACCGAAGCATCATCATCTGGTGGTGATTCCTTTTTCTTCCCTTTCTTCTTCATCCTCTTCTCATAATCTTCGTACATTTGTTCGACCATTTCTGACATGCGATAAAAGACCATGTGAAAGTTTTTCTCATGTTCGTCATGCTTGTCCTCTTCTGCCATCTTCTTCCTTTGGGATGCATGACCAACTTTGGGATTGAAAGTCTTAAGAGTTCCTTCACCATGCTTATGATTGGCCCTAGTAAGCATTCATACTCAACAATTCAAGTCAAAGACAACTTCTTTGATACCAACATTATCCGAGATATTTTCGTCGGGTGACTTATTAAAGAATTGTATTAAATGAGCATAAACAATAGTACACCATAAAGAAGGAAAAGTTCAAAAGGAAAGAGACATAATCATGCAATATGAACACAAAGAACTTGATAACGGATTTCGTCCCTAGTGGACTATGTCTCCTGGTCCTTCTCTCAAATGGGTAGGTATTTTTATTAACTCCACAAAAGAATTGGGCAAAATACATAAGTATACCTCATTCTGGAGTTAAGATACAAAATATTTGCTCAAATCCGAAAAATAACATCACCACTGCGTTTGTGGCGTCGTTTTACCTAAAAATGACTATCTCCATGCCTCAATCCGAGTCTGACACTTTTAGGCCCAAGAGACACCCCTGCCTTGGTTTTTGTGCACTGCTTCTGCAATAAATGACTGAGAAAAATCTCAAAATGCATGCCAAAATCTGTACAAAATCTGTACATAAATACGTATGGGCGCGCTTGGTTTTCCTCTATTCTCATACTCTGGCGGAGGCCCCTTCTTATACAAAATTCCGGGCAGTTAGGAATAAATCCGTTGGTTGGCGCATTGGTTGTGGATGTTATTTGAAGACTGTTGGTTAGGTGGAGGTCCCGGGGTAGAATCTCACGGGTCTCCCCTTTTACACATATGGTTATAAACGTGTAGCGAAGGTTTAGGCGGTGGAGGATATGCCACTAGAATGACTGAGTACTAAATTTTGGTAGGTGTGCTGCTAAAACGATGGACGATTGCTAAACTGGTAGGTGGTTACTAGAATGGTGGATAATATGGTGGGTATGCCATATATGGCGGATGGTTGTTTGACTGTTGGAGGTATATACATATGGTCGCATGGATTAACATATAACCAAGGGTTGGGTTGAAGGCCTAGCCCTTTTCTCCCCCCATACGAACCATTATTAAAACTTAAATAAAATTCAGGCCATGTTACAAACAAGAACCATAGAGTGGAAGGTTGGCTAGCGGGGAGGTCGTAAGTCCTTTGTGCTAAGAGGTTAGGAGTTCGAATCTTGGGGAGTCATATAATTTTACACATACCAACCACTGGAGGGCTGCCACGTGGCATCCCATGACTGGGCCATGTGGCACCATAACAATTGCCCAATAAAATGACACTTGCCACAACCTAATTCACCCACGTGTCTTCCATCAAACTTGTATGATATTGCCACATCATCCCATGCCAACTCAACACTCTACCATGTCAGTTGTACGGACGTGCCACATGTCACCCTTGCAGTGGTGACACATGTCACCTTGACCTTTTGACCAAGTTTGACCTGAAATTTGACCGCTGATATCTTTTGATCCATAACTCTATTTGATGAGTCGTTTTAACCATTAGAAATCTTGCGACGCGCTCTTCACGATCATGCCATTTTAATTGAGTTTTGGGAACTTGTTTTTTTCCCTTTCTTTGTCTGTTGAAGCCATTATGAGCATTATGATTTGCCTCTACGCATTCTGAGTTGTTCTTAGCCTTCTCTTGATCCTTTTTGGATCAATGCATGAGACCTACAAGGTGACACCTTCACCAATACTTTATCTAAATTAATTGTGATGGTGCTCAAACTAGAAAGGTGACATTTTGAACTCCACTAATTCATGTGTAAATTAGTTGCATAACTCTATTTGATGAGTCGTTTTAACCATTAGAAATCTTGCGACGCGCTCTTCACGATCATGCCATTTTAATTGAGTTTTGGGAACTTCAATTTTTTCCCTTTCTCTGTCTGTTGAAGCCATTATGAGCATTCTGATTTGCCTCTACGCATTCTGAGTTGTTCTTAGCCTTCTCTTGATCCTTTTTGGATCAATGCATGAGACCTACAAGGTGACACCTTCACCAATACTTTATCTAAATTAATTGTGATGGTGCTCAAACTAGAAAGGTGACATT
>ML781100.1:346549-382105 GCA_009831015.1 Picea engelmannii | reverse complement strand
ATCTTCTCCATTGATTTATGTGTAAATCAATCACAATGAACCTTAAACCCATAAAGTGACGCTTTCTCCACTATTCTATGTGTGATCGTTGGCAAACATACCTTAAATCTACAAGGCAACACCTTCTCCATGCCTCTAATTTGTGTAAATTAATTGTGATGGACCTCAAACATATCTTCAAAGCAATGACTTCTCCACTAGTCCCTCTTTACATAAATTGTGATGGACCTCAAACCTAAAAGGTGACTCTTTTTCCACTACTCTATGCATATATCAATTGTAATGGACCTCAAACCTACAAGGTAACACCTTCTCCATGATTCTTTGTGTAAATTAATTATGATGAATCTCAAACCTAGAAGGCAACACCTTCTCCACAACTATGTGTAAATCAATTGTGATAGATCTCACACCTACAAGATGACACCTTGTCCACTACTCTCTTTATAGATTAGTTGTGACTAACTTGAAAACCTACAAGGTGACAACTTCTTCACTACTCCATGTGTAAACCAACCGTGAAGAATCATAAACCCACAAGGCAACACCTTCTCCATTAATTTATGTGTGTGCTTTATAAACTTACTATTTTCATAATACTTTTAAATCTATTAAGGACAAGTTGACAAATAGGGTAAGTGGGGGTGATGATATCCCCCCACCAATTTTAGTGATCAAGTAATAATCAAACCCATTGTTGATAGGCAAAGAGCATTCTCTTTATCAATGAAACATTTTTAATTATCCTATAACATATGATCAAAATGTGGCACATGAGCATGTAGTATGATGGGAAAGTAGATGACTTTTCCCTATTCATATGGGCTCAAATCTCACTAAGGTTTGTTCCAATGGGAAAATAGTATTTAAGAGCACAAATGAGGTGCAAGTAAAAATGATATTTCTCTTTACATTCATGTGGCACTAGGAAGGTACCAACAATCTCACACTCATTAATGGTGGGACAAATGTATTCCAAACTTTTTTTCGTCAATTGGGTCCAACATGGGTAGTTGAGAGGAAAAAATGTTATTCTCTCCACCTAAATTCAAATCCCATTTGTGACATGTTCACTTTTCGTGAGTTAATTGTTGATTGGGCTCTTCATGAGTCGGTTGTTAATAAGGGCTAGTAAGATACCAACAATTTCATTCTTGCTTATAAGCTTGAGAATAAGACTAATTATATTCAAAAGAAAAAAAAATATCAATCCACTACAAAAAAAGTCAATCCTTAACGTCAATACAATAATAAAAAATATTATAAAATTTAAAAAACTTTAAAAAACTAAAAAAAAAATCATCAATATAAAACTTATTAAAAAAATCAATCATGTTCATAAAAATCATCAATTTAAAACTTAAAAAAAATCAATCATGTTAATAAAATCATGTAAATACAACTTTGTAAGCAAATACTTATTAGCCTCAATAACAAAGCCATATTTATGTCTTGAAGTTTAATCTCAAGTCAAATTTAAAAGATCATATGTATCAAGCTAAGCATTAAAAATGATTGTTAAATTGAAATATTTAGTTGCGTGGCATGTTCAAATAAGATACTACATTTTATTCTTTGTTGCATTAAATTATTGTGTGCTTCTCCTTTCAAACAATGTACCTTTTCTTGCCAAACAACCAATGTTATGGGGTTGGTGAATCCTAAATCAATTATAGCTTTTCTAGTGGCTCATGTGAGGAGGGATGTCAAGTTAACCCCTTCACAAAATGTGGACAAAGGAAGAGGACAAATTTGGTTTGGAGTACCTTTTTGAATATCTATACCATAGATGGTTGAATTATGTGATAAATTTAACTTTTATTGTTTTTCCCATCAATGAATTTAATTAGTCTATATGCATTATTAAAACCATGTTTTTGGTAGAGCCATTGGCATGTTACTGGCATGTTACTTTGATGGGGAGTTTTTCCATCCACGTGTCAAATAGTTATTGGTTGATATCATATCAAATGATGAGATCCTTGACTTATAATGCAAATTACAATGTCATTCAATTTTCTTACCAAAGGCATTCCAAGAGGTAATCAATGGAGTAACATTTTAGCAATTGCAACTTGACTTTGCATTATTGCTAAGGTGGGTTTGGATAACTTGTACACATAATTAATTATCTCCTCAAACTTTAGAGTTGTTGATGATTTGTCACATTGATAGAGGTATTCCCAAGGACAAAAGTTGTGCTCTCTTGCTAAAAATAAAGTGTAATGTTCAAATCTGAAGAGTGTTTTCCACCCAAAAAGCAAAAACAAATTACTTACACAATACCCTCTTCTTAAGAAAATGGAATAGTTATGCAATGATGTCACTTAAAGTGAAAGCTTCTCTGCTAAGGCAAGAAGTCATAACTGCTAGTGTTGCTTTCTCTCATCTCTAGATGGTCAAGAACGGCCACTAGGAGAAGGGTTGTAGGGATCATGAAAGGTTGTTGCCACTGAGTCTACAAGACGACAAACCGCAGTCAGTAAAGCAACAAAGCACATAGTCAATACACGTAAGTCGATGTGTTTGGTGTGTGGATGAGCGTTAAGGTGGGGAAATCCATAACAAGTTTTTCATGGTTCTCCCACTATGCTAACTTTCTCTTTAATATATTTAACTTGTACATCTTTTTGGTAAAGTCGTATATGGTAGGACATAACAAATGACAGGATCTTTTTCATTTTATTCAAATCAAGCCTTTATGTTTAGTGTAGGCAACTTGTCTCTAAAGTTCATCTTACATAGAAAGTGTGGTTGGATACCTTGATTAACGAGTTTATTGGCTTTTTTAATATGTTGTGATGTTCATGCTCTTTGAGATGGTAAGCATATTTTGAAATTTCTATAAGTGGGGTTTATCATTACCAAAATTTTGTAATCTTTAAATATATAGGTAGATCCATTAATAAGTTTAGAGTTAGGAGAAAGTATGAGACAACTTTAGAGGAATATACATTCCTAGTCGCAAGTATCTAGTTGAAGGATAATTTTTGTAACTTGTGAGACCTAGGGTGATAGTTATAAGGTCATGTTGGCATGTCACTTTAATGTGATGCATTGT
Organism: Picea engelmannii; assembly: GCA_009831015.1. Taxonomy (NCBI): domain Eukaryota; kingdom Viridiplantae; phylum Streptophyta; class Pinopsida; order Pinales; family Pinaceae; genus Picea; species Picea engelmannii. The sequence continues at coordinate 379,044 of ML781100.1, read as the reverse complement.
TAGAGTTGGTTAGTTGCATCACAATAAGGCTCCATCTAATGTCTTTACATCTCATGTTCTACTATGAGAGAGGTTCTTCGACCAAACTCGGTTGTGACTTGTCTAAGCCCTGTCCTTTGTGTGTATGTACTAGTAAGACTGGCCCTTAGCCCTGCTTGGGGGTGGTAGTTACAAGGATGTGTCAACATATCACTTTTAATGTGATGCATCGATAGAGTTGGTTAGTTGCACCACAATAAGGCTTTATCCAGTGTCCTAACATCTTGTGTTCCACTTCGAGGGAGGTCTCTTGACCAAAATTGGTTGTGGCTTGCCTAAGCCATATCATTTGTGTGTGTGTGTACTTGTAAAAGCAACACTTGGCCCAACTTGGGGGTGGTATTTATAGAGTTGTGTCGATGTGTCACTTTTTAAGGTGATGTGTTGGAAAGAGTTGGTGAGTTGTATTGGGATAAAGCTTCATCTGATGCCCTTGCATCTCATGTTCTACTTCGAGGGATGCCTTTTAACCAAACCTAGTTATGAGTTGCCTAAGCCATGTCATGTGCGTGTGTGTATTGGTAAAATTGAAACTTTGACCTGCTTCGAGGTGGTAGTTATAATGTTGTGTTGACACATCACTTGTAAGGTGATGTGTTGGAAGAGTTGGTTCACTTCACCACTACAATGCTCCATCCAATGTCCTTACATCTCATGTTCCACTTCGAGTAGATCTCTCAACCAAACTTAGTTGTGGCTTGCTTAAGCCCTGTCTTGTGTGTGTACTAGTAAAATCCACACTTGGGCTCGCTTAGGGATGGTATTTATAACATTGTGTTAGTGCAACACTTTTTAAAGTGTTGCATTGGAAAAGTTGGTTCACTGCACTATGATAAGGCTCCATCCAATGCCCATATGTCTCATGTTTCACTGTGGGGGAGGTATCTTGACCAAACTCAATGGTGACTTGCCTAATCCCTGTGACTCCTTTGTGTGTTTGTGTTGGTAAATGCGATACTTGGCCTTGCTTGGGTTGGATAGTTATAGGGCTATATCAACATGCCATTTTTTAAGATGATGCATTGGTAGAGTTGGTTAGTTGTACCATGATAAGGCTCCATCCAATGTCCTTACACCTTGTGTTCCACTGTAAGGGAGGTCTCTCGACTACACTCAATTGTGGCTTGCCTTAGTGCTATCCTATGTGTGTATGTATTGGTAAAATGACACTTGGCCCACTTCAAAATGGTAGGTATAAGGCGATGCCAGTGCATCATTTTTCAAGGTGTTGTGTTGGTCAAGTTGGTTAGTTTCACTGTGGTAATGCTCCATCCAATATCCTTGTTTCTCATGTCTTGCTTCATTTTAGCAACCCATATTAGACGATGCCACTTACTTGTGATTGACAAAGACATGTAAATAAAATCTCTTTTTATTCCTAAAGAACCATTGATTCCTTATGATCTTGTTATGGTAAAGTCTATGATCTTACATGACTCAATGGTGACTTGCATAATTCCTATGACTCCTTTGTGTGTTTGTGTTGGTAAATGTGATACTTGGCCTTGCTTGGGTGATGCATTGGTAGAGTCGGTTAGTTGTACCATGATAAGGCTCCATCCAATATCCTTACACCTTGTGTTCCATTGTAAGGGAGGTCTCTTGACTACAGTCAATTGTGGCTTGCCTTAGTGCTATCCTATGTGTGTATGTATTGGTAAAGTGACACTTCACCCACTTCGGAATGGTAGGTATAAGGCGATGCCAATGCATCATTTTTCAAGGTGTTGTGTTGGTCACGTTGGTTAGTTGCACTGTGGTAATGCTCCATCCAATGTCCTTGCTTCTCATGTCTTGCTTCATTTTAGAAACCCATATTAGACGATGCCACTTACTTGTGATTGACAAAGACATGTAAATAAAAACTCTTTTTATTCTTAAAGAACCATTGATTCCTTATGATCTCGTTATGGTAAAGTCTCTGATCTTACATGAGAGAGGTGTAAAATTCAAGGTTGTACCAAATTAATTGGGAGTTGGGATTCATAGCTTTCCATTGATCAATCAAAATTGATTACACGTTAAATATAAAAAAAGGATGCCACTAATTCCTTTTACCTCTCCAAATTACCCATTGTAAAAGTTTTAATAGAAATATTTCATTGATTTGTGTGTGCAACCATATATCATTTTGATTAACTTGTGGTATATATAATTACCTAGTTAGATATTTTCACACATTTAGAACTTGAATTCATTATGCAGATTAGAGATGTATTTGCCTTTTCATAAGAAGATTTTACTCAATTTTGAAGGAAGTTATTACATGTCCCTAAACCCAAATTAATTTGTAGCCACTTTTTTACTATCCAATTATTTAATCAAATAAGAAGAGACACATGGACTCTACAACATTTTATAGCAATTGTGCTCGACATCAAATCCCCTCTACTACAATGTAGAGCTCAAGTTTCATTCCGAGTAGAAGTTCAATACAATGTATTATTTAATTTTTCTCAACTTCGAATATTAAGAGAGACCACTTTTCCCATCTTTCTGTGTAGGTCCATGAACAAGTTCACTATTGTATCTATTGTCTTCTTATCTTTCTCAACTTTTTTTCAAGCCAAGTCTCGATGTACTTATTTCCCTCTTTTTAGAGTTGTTCTAAGTTCTCCTTATGTATTCTTGCATAAGGCCCATCAACCAAATTTAATTACTTGCAGATAATATTAAATGAAATGAAATTAAAAGTGTTATTTCTCCTATGCTGAGTTATTTGAAATAAAAATAACCGTGAGAGGACAATCATGTCAGTGAAAGTGAGGTAGTGTTATTTCCCACATCAAAGTTCAATCCCTAAAAAAAGTGGTTGGCATTGTCATAGTTGAATTGTCGATAAACAATTGAGTCATCATCAACATTAAGTCAAGTTGGATGATCATACACCCAAAAAATGTGTAATAATGTCCCACCTCTTGATAAATGGTGGATGCTCAACACTTGATAAAGTCAAATGACACTTCTTAAAAATAATTTCAAATAAAACTGCCAAGGAAATAAATACATCTACATTTTGATTTTGCTACAACTTTTAAAATGTCCAAAATGAAACATTATGACATGTTCAAATTGAAATGTTATCTTTTACTTGCAATATAAACCTTGTATAGTTTTGTTTGTAAATAAAGTAAGAGCCTTGTATTAATTTCTACTAATATCTGTACAATGCCATGTGTTAGCCACCTGTTCTGCCACAGAAGGGAAACCAGAACAGGTGGTTTCCATTAAAGACTTAGAGTTTGACGCGTCACCGCGTGAGAAAAACTATATGAACAAAATAATTTGATCACCATGAACAAACTATATGAACAAAATGGAACTGGTCACCATGACCATCTAGCCTGCGATAAGAGCAAACAAAAAACAATAGCCTGCGATGAGAGTAAACAAAAAGCAGAAACCTAGAGGCTCTACTCCTCGGGTGGCCATGGATGTTGTAGACAAGGATGTACTTCTAGCCACACGTAGGGCATCGTCTTGATTTTGCCGAATTTCGAAAATGAGTTGGAGGTGCTCCTCCGAGAGTCGATTTTCACAGAGCAGAGGTGGCTCCACTTCCTTTTCCTCGCCAACATTCATCGTGTGCTCCTCCACCTGCCAACTTGGGGAAATTTCCTCCTCCACCATGCAGTTGCCAGTGCCAAACACTGGGTCATGTGGATTGATTTTCAAGGGAGCAAGAGGATTAGTGAGCAAAGGAGTGTGCTCTTTCGAAGGTGGATTTTCCTCTTTAATCGGGCGGTTTCCATGGATGGAGTGAGGGGGTGATGATGGAGGCTCCTTCGGCCCCTGGTTATTATGCATGGGGTCGGAGGTGCGAATTGTAATGAGCCAATTGCGAGGGGGTAAGTCTACCATGCTTGGAGAGGGCGTTGTAATACATTGAGCCTCTCCTAGACTTCCCCCTTTCTCTTGGCATGGTGGAGAGAATGCAGACGCTGGTCTACGGTGGAGTGAAGAAGGAGGGCGGAGGGGCTGGTGGAAAGAGCCCGGGAGAGCTCGAAAGAGCCAAAGCGCAGGAGTAAGTGCAAAGGGAAATGCAGAGAATTCGCCTGTGAGAGCCGAAGGGCGAGAGCAGAATAACAGATGGAAAAAGAGAGAATTCGCTTGAGAGAGCTAGGGAGAAAACACAGTTGCAGAGGGAAAATGTGAGAATTCGCTCAGAAGAGCCAAGGAGCAAGAGAAAATGCATAGGAGGAATGAAAGAATTCACCAGGGCGATTGGCCTCTTAGTACAACTCGAATTGACAGATAGGCTAGCCATGAGAGCCAAGGTGACAACTTCCCTAGGCCTGGTGCCTAGCATGATATGTCTGGTCTGGCTTACGCAGGGGGGACATTAAACCTGCAAGGATGGCTCGACGCATTACCATTACTCTCCGTTGGGTGCGGGTCATTCTGCAGTAATGGGCGGAGGGTTGGCGACTGGGGTTAATAACTCTCGTTTGTAAATTCTAACCTTGTACAATATCTACTGCAAACTGATATTTAGAAAAGAACAGAAAAGATACAATGGCAAATACAAACATTACACAGAGATTTTTCACCTGGAAACCCAAACCGGGAAAACCAACATATATTATATTGATACATTGTGTTACATTGTTTACAATACAATATACATATAGGAGCCAGTGGCATCCAAAACCCTAACCCAATGACCTGGATTAGTCAAAAACCCTAATTCCTTAACTGGAACTAGAAAACCATCGGCAAAAAACCATGTGTCGAAAACCACCTAATATCATGTGGTCCCGGAAATATGTCGGCCCAAAAAAAATTTTCGGGGGCGCTGCCCCCGAACCCCAGCACGGGGGGCTCCGCCTCCCTACACCCCCCCTCTAACCCCCCTGCGTGCCCAGCGCAGGCGCTCAAACACTACTACTCGTGCAAAGAATATAACACATACCCAACATCGTTGCCATCCCATTCCATCTGTCCTCTGACATTGTCCAGGTGGCACCCCATTCGAGGTATAAACCTTATATAGTTAATAATATAAACTAATTCGTATTTTTATTATATTAAAATATTTATATTGAAATTTCTATATTCCTTTTAATAATAATAATAATATATTTTTAAGGTCACGACCAAACCAAACACCAAATTGGTGTATGAGACCCTCTTGTTTGTGGGACAAGGGATCCCCTTCATGCAACAATTTGACCGCTAAAGTCTACATAGATATACATACCTTAACCCCTTATAGATTTGAACCTGTGACTTACAAGAAAGAAACACAAGTTTTTAACCATTAGACCCACTCAAATATATCAACAAATACTCTTATCCATTATAAAATTTTACAAAAAAATGCATTGAACTTTCCATCTTTAAAAAAAAAACTTTTTAACTAAAAATATCACAATTAAAAAAAGCTATTTAACTAAATATCCCAATAAAAAAATCAATTTAACTAATTATACACTAAATTTTGACCCTATTCACATGAAAACTTGTTTCACAAGCAAAACAATTTGTGTTCACAATTAAAATAGGAAAAAATATATTAACATGAAAACTTGTTCCACAAGCAAAAACAAATTATTTTCCCAATTATTAATATATATAAACCAGTAATATATATATATATATATATATATATATATATATATATAATTGTGAAAACAACTTGTTTATATATACATCTTCACTTTTACAATAAAACCAACATGTGTGGACCCTTATCATTATATTAAACGTTTGCTAATGTAAACATGTTACTCATCCAAAATATATATAAACCAGTAATATATATATATATATAATTGTGAAAACAACTTGTTTATATATACATCTTCACTTTTACAATAAAACCAACATGTGTGGACCCTTATCATTATATTAAACGTTTGCTAATGTAAACATGTTACTCATCCTCAATGTGTAGATTGACTCAATCCAATCTAAGTACGGTGTCTTGAAATTTTCTCTTATAGCACATGATCGATTCAACCACAGTTCAAATTGAATTTGCACATGAAGCATGCATGGTATGGTACATAAACAAGGAAGCACAATGAAATCATTATATGTATGTATGATGATTTCACTCTGCTTTAATGTTTATGATATGACCCTATTACACTAAAATAAATGTGTTGTTTAATATTTTTATAGATTAGTGTAATATAAATGTGTTGTTTAATATTTTTATAGATTAGTGTAATATAAATGTGTTGTTTAATATTTTTTTACAAAATTAATGCATGGTAGTTGAATTTTTTTTTGGAGGTGGTAATATTTATTATAATTTGGTTGTATAATTATAGTGAATATATTTATCACCGATCATTATTTGTAAATGTGGGTTTATTAATCATTGTTATTTAAGGAAAATTATATTATTCGAAAAAGTTAGTTGGTGGTTTATAACGGTGTAGACTTCCACTTTTGTGAAATGTCTTTGTATCTTTGGACCATTACCGTGTTTCCTTACATCCTAGAAATATGGACTCTTAGCCTATAAGAAGCAATTTTAGATCTTACTCCAGGATCAAAAGGTAGTTTCAACCTAGACGATATCCAAAAGAAAGGTTATTTCTCTTGTGGTCATCGTTGAAGTTATCTCTAATAAGATCATGTGTTTTTTAATAGCATTTAGCCTTAATCCCATACATAAAATTAAATACTATTCCAATTATAATTTAACCTTTTATTCCCCAAACAAACTTTTATAATCAACTTTTTTTAATATAAAATAATAATAAAAAAATAAAAAAATTAATTAATTATATTAAACTCTTAACCATAACAATCATAAATTAGTAAATCCCATTTACTCATTCTTATCAATTATATGCATGGCTACAAGAGCGATTGTTTTGTTAATCCATTTATTTCTCATAACATTTAAATTCATTGTGTAGTGTATTTATTTTTCATAACATTTAAATTCATTTATTGTTAGTCTTGTTTCTCTTTACATTTAAATTCAAAGAGAGGACAACTTCTCATCATGGGTGTTTTGGACCCTGATCATCTACATAAATAGTCCACATGTCCATCAAACTTGGTCTTGGATTTAATTTTTATGGACCCCACATTCCTAACAATAAAATGATGCCAGATCAACTATGCACAACATGTGATAGACTATAATGTTGTAAGAGTTGTCCTCAGTCACACCACACTATATAAGAAAATGATAATAACTCTTAGTCAATGGAACGTGGTTCACAGTGTAGACAAATGAGGATCATTCTCATTCAATGGAACGTGGTTCACACTTTGGTTTTATACACACCACCATAAAATTCGTCAATAGGTAGCAGTAAAATAATAAACAAAATAATGCACAAGTATAACTATCATTGGTTCAACACAAGCCATATATTTCTCTAAGCCCAACTTTGTACATCATCACCGAAGGCTCATTACATGATATGATTGGGATTTGGGAGGTAATATACATATTCAATTCATAAAGGGATATTATATTAAACTTTGACTATAAACACACTAAAAACAACTCTTTAATCTCATCATGCTNAACTTGTTTATATATACATCTTCACTTTTACAATAAAACCAACATGTGTGGACCCTTATCATTATATTAAACGTTTGCTAATGTAAACATGTTACTCATCCTCAATGTGTAGATTGACTCAATCCAATCTAAGTACGGTGTCTTGAAATTTTCTCTTATAGCACATGATCGATTCAACCACAGTTCAAATTGAATTTGCACATGAAGCATGCATGGTATGGTACATAAACAAGGAAGCACAATGAAATCATTATATGTATGTATGATGATTTCACTCTGCTTTAATGTTTATGATATGACCCTATTACACTAAAATAAATGTGTTGTTTAATATTTTTATAGATTAGTGTAATATAAATGTGTTGTTTAATATTTTTATAGATTAGTGTAATATAAATGTGTTGTTTAATATTTTTTTACAAAATTAATGCATGGTAGTTGAATTTTTTTTTGGAGGTGGTAATATTTATTATAATTTGGTTGTATAATTATAGTGAATATATTTATCACCGATCATTATTTGTAAATGTGGGTTTATTAATCATTGTTATTTAAGGAAAATTATATTATTCGAAAAAGTTAGTTGGTGGTTTATAACGGTGTAGACTTCCACTTTTGTGAAATGTCTTTGTATCTTTGGACCATTACCGTGTTTCCTTACATCCTAGAAATATGGACTCTTAGCCTATAAGAAGCAATTTTAGATCTTACTCCAGGATCAAAAGGTAGTTTCAACCTAGACGATATCCAAAAGAAAGGTTATTTCTCTTGTGGTCATCGTTGAAGTTATCTCTAATAAGATCATGTGTTTTTTAATAGCATTTAGCCTTAATCCCATACATAAAATTAAATACTATTCCAATTATAATTTAACCTTTTATTCCCCAAACAAACTTTTATAATCAACTTTTTTTAATATAAAATAATAATAAAAAAATAAAAAAATTAATTAATTATATTAAACTCTTAACCATAACAATCATAAATTAGTAAATCCCATTTACTCATTCTTATCAATTATATGCATGGCTACAAGAGCGATTGTTTTGTTAATCCATTTATTTCTCATAACATTTAAATTCATTGTGTAGTGTATTTATTTTTCATAACATTTAAATTCATTTATTGTTAGTCTTGTTTCTCTTTACATTTAAATTCAAAGAGAGGACAACTTCTCATCATGGGTGTTTTGGACCCTGATCATCTACATAAATAGTCCACATGTCCATCAAACTTGGTCTTGGATTTAATTTTTATGGACCCCACATTCCTAACAATAAAATGATGCCAGATCAACTATGCACAACATGTGATAGACTATAATGTTGTAAGAGTTGTCCTCAGTCACACCACACTATATAAGAAAATGATAATAACTCTTAGTCAATGGAACGTGGTTCACAGTGTAGACAAATGAGGATCATTCTCATTCAATGGAACGTGGTTCACACTTTGGTTTTATACACACCACCATAAAATTCGTCAATAGGTAGCAGTAAAATAATAAACAAAATAATGCACAAGTATAACTATCATTGGTTCAACACAAGCCATATATTTCTCTAAGCCCAACTTTGTACATCATCACCGAAGGCTCATTACATGATATGATTGGGATTTGGGAGGTAATATACATATTCAATTCATAAAGGGATATTATATTAAACTTTGACTATAAACACACTAAAAACAACTCTTTAATCTCATCATGCTTGACTCTAACATATGTAACATGTTCACATACACCTAACCCTTTTCATGCAACCTAGCCCTCTAACTCTCTTCAAACTCATTGTGCATCATTGACTTTGGTGCAAGTAGGCATGTTTCCTCATAAACTCCTGACTTTGTTTGTAAAAAGTAGCACTCTTTGATAAGTTGATTGTAATAAAAAGGTTGAACTAAGTGCAAACTTGATATATTTGGATGTTATTTTTGAATATTAAAATGATTTTGTTTGTAAAAGTATTACTCTTTGATATGATATGTTGATTGTAATAAAAATGTTGAACTAAGTGCAAATATCAATTGGATGTTATTTTTGGAATATTAATATTTTAGTTTAGATTAGATATGTTTTGCATAAAACCAATGTGTATGTAAATTAGTTGTGACGAAGCTTAAAGCTATAAGGTGATTGTTTATCCACTACTTCATATATAAATCGATGGTGACAGATCTCAAACCTATAAGACGACACATTCTCTATTATTTTATGTGTAAATTGATTGCAACATACCTAAATTTAGTTGTGAATCAATGGTGATGGACCTTAAACCTATAAGTAACACCTTCTCCATTACTTTATGTGTAAATTGATTGCAACATACCTAAACCCTACAAGATAACGACTTCTCCACTACTTTATGTGTATGTAAATTACTGTGGACCTCAAACCTACAAGGTGATCACTTATCCACTATTTTATGTGTAAATAAGTTGCGACAAATCTTAAATATACAAGGCAACACCTTCTCCACTACTTTGTGTATGTAAATCACTGCAGACCTCAAACCTACAAGGTGATCACTTATCCACTATTTTATGTGTAAATAAGTTGCGACAAATCTTAAATATACAAGGCAACACCTTTTCCACTAATTTATGTGTAAATTAGTGGCGGCATGACTCAAACCTATAAGGCACCACCTTTTCCACTACATTGTGTAAATAAGTTGCAACAAACTTCAAACCTACAAGGCAACACATCCTTCACTACTTTATGTGAATCAATGGAAATATACCTCAAACCTACAAAGCACCACCTTCTCCACTACTTTATATGAAATCAAATGACCTCAAACCTAAAATGTGACACCTTCTCCGCGACTCCATGGAAATTACTTGCCACAATGCTCAAACTTACAAGGCAACATCTTCTCTGTTAGTTATGTGTAAATCAATGGGGGTGGACCTCAACCTGCAAGGTGACATCTTCTCAATTATCTTATGTGTAATGTAGTTATGATGGACCTCCGACCTCTTCTATTGTTATGTGTGTACATTTAGTGGTGATAGACCTTAAACCCACAAGGCGACAACTTCTCCACCACTTTTTTATGTAATTTAGGGGTAACATACCTCAAAATTACAAGGCAATACCTTCTTTTCTAGTCTATGAATCAATTGTAACAAACCTCAAATCTACAAGGTGACACCTTCTCCACTACTCTATTTATAAATTGGTTATAATGGACCCTGAATTTGCACCCTCTCCATGATTTTGTGTAAATCAATTGTGATGGAATTCAAACCTATAATGTGACACCTTCTCCACAACTCTATGTAAAATCACTTGTGATAGATCCCAAACCCACAAGAAGATACCTTCTCCACTACTCTTACTGTAATTCAAGGGTGACAAACCTCAAAATTCATAAGGGTGCATTCTCCATTGCTTTACATGTAAATAATTTGCAACAGATCATAAACTTACGAGGTGACACCTTCTCCACTACTCTACGTGTTTTAAGAATTTACTATTTTCATAATACTTGTGAATTTACTATCTCTCACAAAGTGCACATAAAGTCACAAGATGCTTCACTAATTGGTTAAATAGGGGTGTTGATATTCCCCACCATGATTTAGTTCGTGTAACATGTTTAGCCCCTTCAAAAAGGGTGTTGAGATGGTTGCCCAATAACCAAGTGTAAGCAATGAGCAAAGTTCCTAACCTAGCCTAGTGTCATTAACATTTTGTCTTAAAGTTAATTAGGTGGGACTAAAAGTTACAAGAATCATCTAAAAGTTTCATATCCATTATAAATTTGTTTTACTACACTCTCATTAACCTTATAATTCAAAACACCATAGTTCGATAAATGAAGAAATTGTGGAACATAGGTTTAAAAAAGTTTTTCTTTGGTCTCAATTGAGTTTTGGTTAGATGGTAAAATGTGGAGGTGTTTCATATCCCCACCAAAGCTCAAATCTTCCATAGGTACATTTCACCCCTTGTGTGTCTTATCCATACAAGTAGGTTGTTTCATGTAGCGGGGGATCTAGGGCAAGTACTAGGAAAATTTGACATAATAAATACCCCTAATCGATAACTTCTCAACCTAAGATGTCTTCCAATAATGTTGTAACACTCCCAAATGGAGGAAGCTCTAGTTCACTACAAAATGATAATTAAAAGCATTTTACGAGAAAAAAAATTCTATCATTTCTAACAACAATAACACATTTACAGTGATTAATCAACCATTATGCTAACTACCATACCTTTGAAGGGGTAAGTAGATCATACAACCTAATCACTATAATCACACCTACTAGTACCTAGTACATGGTGCCTACTACTAACTACTCAACTACTTCTATAATCACAAAATTAGTGGTGCCTAGGCGCCTACTACCATCTACTCAACCACTAAATACTATTTCTATAATGGTGCCCTAGGCTTTTGTGGTGCCTAGGCGCCTACTACCATCTACTCAACCACTAAATACTATTTCTATAATGGTGCCCTAGGCTTTTGTCAGATGGACATTCCACCTCACATGACCAAAGGACCCAACGAACCTACCATGCCTCCCATTTCATTATATGTTTAGAAAAAATCCACCAAACTCTTTCATTGGCGGAAAGCGAACTTACAATGTGAACAACAACCGTGCCTCTCCACAATCTTCAGTTATAACGGCTCGCGAAATATGGGCTCCCCAAGCGTAGCGTAGACAAATTTGGAGGAGGGTTGAGTTGAATTTCGTGTTCATCATCGTGTTGTGTGCGTGCATAATAATAATAATCATGATGATATTGATGATGTAGCCGCTGCTCTGTACAGAGGCGGCCTTGGCCTTCGTGGCTGCTCAGATAAATCAACTCGGCTGCAATTTCTAGACCCATTGACCTCACATGGATTCATTCATACCCATTTCGTATATAATACAATTATCCCAACTTCTTTCATTCATGTAATACGAAGAACATCAAGGATCTCTGTAATCTGCGCTATTAGGATCGTTTCAGGTTCAAATCTCTGCGGCTTTCGATCACCCCAGCGTTTGTTTGGAGGCTCAAAATGGCGGTTCAGGCACAATACTCGTCCAATATGCGCAACAGGTTTGTTTCTTTCATGCGGGTTGCGGTTTTTCTTTTTGGTTTAGCGTGGATTGAATGCAGATCTCGGGGTTTTTAATGGGCGAGGGTTTGATATCCGGTTTCTGAAATACGGTTCTGCGGATTATAATTTGAGGATATATCAGGTTTCTATAAAATTAGGCCCATTGGTTTATTCTCACAACTTTAGAGATGACTTTGATAGGCTCCATGAATTTCAATGAGACGGCATCCCGGGGCAGGATACGGGGATAGTTTTTTATAGGAGGGCTTAATGCACGTTGCCTGAAAATGATATGCGTGACAAAATGAATAAGAGGGTACGATATTAGGAGCAAGATATGGACTAGGGTTTCAACAATATGGCAAGGATGGAAGAAACACGAAACATGAATTGTTTGTTAGGTTTTCATAAGAGTTCAATCCGGATCCACCCCCAAATAACTATTTTTATTGTTGTTGAAATAATAATAACAGCCACTGTCTGCAAGCTCCTTGAATTTCAGATGTAGAGCTATGGATAGAATCAGGGGATCAAAGGTTAATAGGGTTTTTTTGTGGGCAGGCACTTGTTTGCAGGTGAGAACAAAGTCTCCATTCCAATTGCTTTCTTTGGGCCTGGAAATTACATGGATCATCATCAGATTCAGCAACAACAGCAACAGCAACAGCAGCAGATTCAATCCCAATCCCAAAACCAATCCCCGGCTGTCAACGGGTTGTCCAATCAGCCTACATACGTTACCCAGTGTAAGGATGCCCACATAGCTCAGTTTGGATCATTTAGTTTTTTTTGCAATCTGATGCCAATATGATTGTTTTATGGGTTTTGCAGATACTAATTGTAACCGTGGACAACAGGCCACAGGCGCAGGCTTACATGTGTCTAAGAATGATCTGGCCTGGAATTTACTGGCACCCAGGAAGAGGACCAGAGAGCATGAAAATTCTCAAATTTCATCTATTGATTTTCTGCAGAGCCAGCGCACTGCTCAGATTTCCCTCCCTCAGTCCAATGGAGCTGTTTCAACTGGGCTGCGCTTGTCGTTGGATGATGAAAAACTTAATTCCTCCAGCAACATGTCATTGGGTACTTCAAAGATGTCCCTTATGAACGAAGAGCTGAGTGGAGTTTTACAGCAGCAGAATGCTGAGATTGATCAATTTTTAAGAGCTCAGGTACCCGTTCTTGAAATTTTGGTGCCCTAACACCCTAACAGTGAAATTCTAACTAAAACAGATTGGCCCATGGTTTTCAACCCCATATCGTGCCTACTTGCTAATTTGGTGGTACCCAGGTTGCCATGGCATTAATTTGGTCCTTACAAAATATAAGAAACAAATACTGAAATATACATGTATATTTTTTTGTTGTCTATATCATTTATCACCCTCTTATTTCAAATTTTATTGCACTGAGAGAAGCAAGGCACTCTTACAGCCTTGGTGGGGAAATATGTAACTTGTGTTGCACTAATAAAATATAGTGGAAGAATATGACATTCGACATTGCATTGGTTGTTTTTCCCTCTTGGTGCTGAATAGATCTGGGGGTAGATTTCAGATTTTTTTTACCCGTCTATGTTTACAAATTTCATCCCTGAAAGATCTTAGGTTCAAGTTCTTATGCCTTCACCTTATTATTCCACTCACTGTTGAAATGACTTTCAATTTTCCTATTTTGAAAATTGTGTACTGACATTTCAATTTTCCTGACCATATTTTTGGACTTTGTTTCTGTTTCCACTCAAACCTTACATATTTGATTTTGTAAACCTTGGAAATTTGACATCCACATTTTCTACTTGGGTATTTGCTGAATATTTCCTGTTACTACTTACYGAAAAATTTCAGTTGCTGTGTTGGTACTATTTTCAGATCATTGTTTCCTATTTCTGCATTTCTGCATCCCTATATTCTGATTTTTCAGATTAGCATTTCTGCATCCCTATRTTCTGATTTTTCAGATTAGCATTTCTGCATCCATGATCTCATTATTGCATAGCCCTATATTCTGATTTTTCAGATTAGCATTTCTGCATCCATGATCTCATTATTGCATAGCCCTATATTCTGATTTTTCAGATTAGCATTTCTGCATCCATGATCTCATTATTGCATAGAATTTGTAAAATTGCAAATTTATATTTACAAGTTTGTAAATATGTCTTTTTCAATTTCCATGTTTTGCCTCTCATTTCAACAGATACTTTACTAAGCCTATTTACTTGCCTTTGCAGGAGGAGCAATTTAGGCAAGCTCTGGATGAGAAGACGCGGAGGTTTCAGATGAATATCTTGACATCTCTCGAGGAAGCTGCACTAAGGAAGCTCAGTGATAAGGATTTGGAGGTGGAAAACATGAATAAAAAAAATATGGAACTAGAAGAGAAGATGAAGCAATTGAGCATGGAAGCACATGCATGGCAATATCGGGCAAAATGCAGTGAAACTATGATTAATGCCCTTAAATTCAATCTTCAGCAGGCTTATGCCCAAAACAGGGAGAGCAAGGAAGGATGTGGAGACAGTGAAGTAGATGATGCAGCTTCTTGTTTTAATGCTGATGTAGGTGGTTTCCAGGCTCTCATCTACAAGGAGAACAGGGACTTAAAAGATCAAAGGACTTGCAAGGTATGCAGAAGCAATGATGTATGCATTCTTTTGCTGCCTTGCAGGCATCTGTGTCTCTGCAAAGATTGTGAAAGTAGGCTTGATGTTTGTCCCTTGTGCCGGTCGTTTAAAAGTGATAGCATGCAGATCTATATGTCATGAATTGCCACTGTGAATAAATGCAGCCTATGATTGCTTATGATCCTTAGTGACCGATTTTATCTTTGGTCACCACATTGATGTCATTTGGGTATGCATTGCATCTCCCTTGTGCTTGAATAGCTAGATCTACATGTGGACTGGGAATTTTTGAAAGAGGCAACTTGGATTCTGGTCTTTGGCTGCTCTGGAATTTGAGCTTCTTAACCATGCAAGGAATGCCAAGTTTTAAGGTCCAACATTTTGTTCCGTGTTCATATTGACCTCTAAAATTAGTTTGGTGTTCATATTGACCTCGCCATTTAGTTTGATGTTCATATTGACCTCTAAACTACCATATTCATGGTAAAAACATAATTTTTTTTAGGAGAGGCACCTAAATGGGCATTTGTAATGCCGATCTTGAAATATATTATTTTGGGCACCTCCTTCATAAAGCTAAACTACTTGAAGTCACCATTGCATTGCAGATTCTACAGTGTGTATAGTTCTGAGATAATTAACACCACTCGTAGGAATTTGATGGTGTCATTAAGTAGAGGTTTCATGCCCTTGTGGATATCTGACTGTAAGCAGTGTTATTTCAATTAAAATTCTACTTCATTTGAAGTTTATTAAGTCATCACTAATAGATCATCTCAACCACCTGTTTGGTTTTGGTACAAGAGCTACCTTTATCTTGAAGCATTATATAATAAAACGGAAGCTTTTGCTGAAATATTTTGTTGCAGTCAAAAGACAAATCCATCTGTCTGGCTTGTGGGATGTGTTATCTGTCTTGAATTTTTCAGTTTTAAATTGGATGCTTTTGCCAAAAAATAACCTTGAAGGAGACATCAATATAGTCCTAACTCTACAAACAAGGAATCATTGTCGAGTAACATGAAATAACCAATTTTAGGCCAGCGGAAGGCCTTGACCGGAACATTGAATATTTGGAGACAAAATGCATACACTTTTATTCAAGTTGAAGTGATTAACACATTTGTGTGCCTCTAAGAATGTGTCTTGCTAATTCTAGGATTATAAAATTAAGTTGTATTGGATCAGATACTTCAAGATGATCTAGAAATATCAGCCAGTTTCTTAAAGGCAGTTTGCTGGCTGTTGAGCACTTCAATGAGAATGCTTGATGGAAAAAATGCCGATTAAGTCGGGCTTAATAAATCCTGAGCTATAAGTGTCCCTTTGTAACAAGGCGCTCCCTCTTCAACAGTTATGTGAGACTTACTTTACCATGTTAATCTTGTTGGTTGAGCTAAGTTATGCTGTAATGTCCTGGAGGTGGTTGTGTTTATAGGGTGCCTAATAGGATGGGCAATCTACTGCAACGGGTGCAGCTGCAGGCTTTGGGCTTGTCTAACCTCTTAGATGTGGCACTTCCCTTGTAACAAGAAGCCTTGAAGGATTTGGGATGTTCAAGATGGGAGTAACTAAGCAGGCTTTAATGTGTGAGGGCTTGTCAAGCACCCATCCTTATATTTCATTACTACACATTAAAAAATACATCAAGGAATATTCATCATTGTGCCAAAGCTTGAGCATTCGAGTTGTCCCTCCCTACGTAGCTGGGGAGGGAACATATCAGCTTTGGCTCTGACCTCAAGAATATACATCTTTTCTGAAAATGACAATCCTAGCTAAATTCTGGATTCCCAACTCTAATCTAGAAGTTGTGATTTCAACCAAATGAAACAAACTAGCTCCCCCTCTCCCCTAAAAAAGTTGCATGGCATCCTTTTTCCATAAAAGGAACTGCCTGTCAATCTTATTGCATTCCAAACTCTTCTGCTGGCCTGTCTAACCATCCATTTGTTCCCAAAAATGACCTCTTTGCAGTTAAGGGGGGAGACCAAGAGTTTTGGCAACTTTGACCTGCACATGACATGGTTAGTAGTTTCAGCTTTGTTGCAAAACATGAAACAGCCACCTATAAGCTCCAAGTTATGGAGCTTATCTTTAACCATTGTTGACCACTAGCCACCCAGGCATTCTAGCTTCAAAGAAAGAGTGGGACTTCCAGATATCGTGGCACTTTCTAAGCCATCTAGCTTCATTGGCCTAAATGGTCCATTTTTTGTTAAGTTGCTCTACAAATGGATGATTTGGCCGAACTTCAGAATACTGCTCCTCTGTTGTGTAATCTATTAAGGGCTTTCCACAGGACCTTTTTGATCTCTCCAAATTGGTCCTTGAGCATCCAAATTCATATTAAACAGGTTGGCATCCAGAATTATATTAGAAAGTGCTATGAATGCTTGTTTGTCCATTGCCTAGAGTCTTTGAGTTCGAGTGACATTTCTTCAAGGAAACTGGTTACTGAAGTCTTTGTTCCACATATTTCCTCACGTGTGACCAGATCTAGACTACTTCAGGGGTTGTCAAAGTCCTAATGTGGTTATTTAGAAACTAATTGCCAAAGCTTGCCAAATCCTCCTGAGAACACCTGATCCAGGAAATTTGAAACCTTAGACCCTGCCAATGATATCAGAGATCCTTAAAGGACCTTTTGTGCTGTTACATAGATAGCACTTTATTCGCAATGACAGATAAGAACTTGCAAAGGCACATTCCCATTCATATCCTCATTTAGCTGCTGACATTGCCCTCTGATTTTGTATACTAGTCTCTAGATTCCCTTGGCAAAGTATAGATGTCCAATGAAACTAGCTGAAGGCCTCTCTTCCCACCTTGCTTCCTCAAAAGAAACTGTTTAAGAAGCATTTCTGATTTCTTGTATCCCAACATTTAAAGAAAGAGGTAGGATGAAAAGTAGACATCACTTGCTGCCAAGATTCTGTTTGCTAGGGTGATTCTATCGTCCAGTGAAATATTGTTGGAGAACCATTTCAAATTTGGTCAGGACTCAATCGTATGGGTCCTTTGGAGACACATCAACTCTAAAAGGTATTTGCAAATATCACATTATCTGGTCTGGTTTAATAACCTTTTGCTTCTTAACATGCCAATCAAGAAAGTCTTCTTGCCCACTATTGAGAACCTTTCTTTCCCTCACTATTGTGTTAGTTGCTTTATCAACAATATCCAGAAAAGATATTGTTCTTTGAACACAGCTGTGAATGAGTTCTGGGGTGAGGCCTGAATTATTACTATTCAATAACTGCTCCCCACTAGTAAGAAGAACATCTGGCATCTTTTCTTGCACTAGAGCAACTTAAGAAGGTACCTTAATGCATCTTTTAGATATAAATAGGGATATAGAGGACATCCTGCCCTCATGGATCTTTGGAGTTGAATTTCCATTGATAGATAGTCATTAACAAAAACCTTGGTTAAGGGCTTTGATAAAAGAGTTTTAACTGCTCAATTGAAAATACTCCTATCCAAACCAAGAGCGTGTATCAATAATGAAATCTCACTCATTTCTGTCATAAGTTTTACTGAAGTCAATCTTCAGAAAAAGCACTTCTTAGTCAGTTTCCTTTCCCATGCCATGTGTTCTCTGGCTTTTATAAGTCTATCTATAAGATGAATCAACCTTTAAAAAACCCTGTTTGCTCATGCTGAACAAGTCCCGCAGCCATATATTTGATCCTGTTGGCTAGGACTTTAGTTAATTCCTTATAGGAGACATTAAGCATAGTAATCGGATTCCAAACTTCCACTGTATCTTTTTTGCCCCTTTAGGAATACACTTAATAAGAGCTGCAGTCACCTACTTTCCTATTGTACTCTGTTTTCAAGGCCTCTTTGCACATCCTTAAGAGTTCCTTGTCAAGCACAAACCAACAGGTCAAGTAGAATTCACAAGGTAATCCATCCAAGCCTGATGATTAGTCTTTTAGCAATTTCTTGTAGAGCTTCCAACACTTCATCCTTATCCAGGGGTCAAAAGAAAGACTGCTCATTCTTGGGAATTTTGGCAAGAACAATGCACTTGATATGCTCCTTGGCTTCATTTATATTAGGGTTCAACACAAGAAAGACTGCTCATTCTTGGGAATTTTGGCAAGAACAATGCACTTGATGTGCTCCTTGGCTTCATTTCTATTAGCATCACTCCTAAGTAAAGATTCTTTGTATTAGGGCTTGAAAACGTCCTTAATTCTATTCCTATATTTTGTCGTCACCCTAAGATCCTGCTAAGATCTTTAGGAGTTGTGATGATAATGATCCAAGATCTCCTCACCAATAATTACTAGAGATAAGAACACGCACAAGGAAAGATAGAGACATAGATCAGAAAGACATCACTCTATTCACTACTTCAGAGAGGGCTGATATAATATCTATAACAACTGTGATTTTCATATTGGTTTCAAGGTCCCTTCAATACAAAACTTGGGTCTTGTTGGGTCAATCAAAATGTTTTAAAATAATAACTAAATTAACTCTCTAATTAAGGGCGGCATCTAGCTGCCTTGAATTATTGAAAATATAGGTAACTAACTATGAGCAGGATTCAAGGGTCATCATACATGATTCTCTCAAATGCTTGCTTTTGTTTTAAATATTGAAAATATATTTTTTGTAGTGTCATTGCCCTTGATCGCAACTTTGCCTTATTTTAGTCCCTTTGACACTATAACTCTCAAAACTGGAAGTGAGACTCAAGCCTGTCTATACACTTGAGATCTCAAAAGACACTTGAGATTTCAAAAGTGAGACTTTGTGAGGCAATGTAGGTCGATAGACAACTCACCCCAAGAACCATGGTGGTACAAATAGGTAACTGGTTGGACACTAACAAAATCTTGCACTAAGATAGATTGTCTAGATGTTCTGGTGAAGGTGACATAAATCTCCAACATAGACTGAAAATGTGTCCAATTTTTCCTTTTCGTGGCCTTGAGAGTTCTAGCTCTATCCCCAATTCAGTCAACATTCCAGTCAAAAATATTTAAATCATCACCAGTGATTCACTAAACTATTGGTAAGGATTGGTACATCTAATCCCACAATTGTGTTCTGTGAACAAGATCATTTGCAGTGTACACAGAAAAAATCCCATATTGTTCTAGCAATCAAATTTGTCATTTAACATCTGACAAGTGGATCCTGCTGTCGCCTTATACACACCTAGGGTAACGTGGAAGAAACCTTTAATCCACTTGGTGTGTCCTTGGGGGCAAGTTTCGAGTCAAAGTGCTGTCACCTGATCCTCAACTCCTCCGTCTAGGCCAACTCCCAACGAAGCCAAGGGGGGTAGTCCCTATGAAAATAATCTAAGGCTCTTTTAAACTAAGAAACAAAAAAAACTACTTCGAGGAGTTTATTGCTTAATAAAACAAATACATTCACCACTTAACATTCATCATCATTTGAGATAATCAATAAACCATTTGTCCATAAGCATGCATATATTGAAAAGGATACAAGATCTGCAAGATTGAAAGTATTAGTTAGACAATTGCATGAATGTAAAAGATTGCTCACATATATAAAGATAAATCAGTTGTACTAGTGCCTTAAAAGGAGTCGCGGACAATTGTTGATCGAGTGTTTTATTAAGGTAAATTAAAGTTGAGTTAATGAGAGAATATGTGGTCTCTTTAGAGGCTAACTCTTTGTTTGGAAACTTGCGGAGAACTTACCGAAACCCAAGAGGTCTTACCAATAAACTTACTAAGGGCGTTGGATGTCCAAAACGGGTGGGAAAAACGAGAGGGCCCGCTTTACTTCACAGATCACCCTTAGGCGTTTTTCCACGCATTGAGCTAACAACTTCAGAGATTTCCCTAATTAGACTACAAACAAGGTTTATTGAAAAGAGAATTTGCAAGATACTTGGAAATTGAAAGATTGCAAGACTTATTGCTGATATTAAACAAAGAACTCTAAACTAAACATGCATAAAGATTGAAAGTTAATTTTTAAACATGCATGTGAAATGTGAGTGTTATGTGTGTTAGATTTTCTTAACTTGTATGTGTGTTTGAGATCAAAAGATTTAAACATGCATCAACAGAAGGAAAGCCAAACCAAGACACACAAATCCCCCTAATGGGGATGGAGAAACTGGGCACAAAAGGGATCACTTTTATTGCGCTTATTACAATGAGAACTGAGTTCTCTTTGAGCTTAACTTTAGAAACTTGGATCCTTATAAGTTTTGGATCTTTATGAATTACAAGAAAACCAGGAGAAAAACTTCTTTGACGAAGTAGAAAGCCCCTCGGGGACTTCGAAAGCCTTGATTTTGCCGAAATCGCCGAAATCTCCCCTTGTTTTTGGATGGACCTGCTAAAAACCAACAAGCAAAATCTATTAGAAGATGATAGAAAACAATTTAAAAGACTAATTCTGTAATACCCCAAGGACGTGCCCCAATTGTATTTATAAATTGTAAACATGTTTTGTAGGTTGGTGAGCTGAGTGTTGATAAGCTGGTGGGCTTATGTGTTTATTAGGCCGAAGAACCTAAGTGTTAAAGGCCAAGAGCCTGATTTTGTATATGCAACTATGCAGATCATTAATAAAATATAAATATCGGTGCGTGCAGACCGACCACGAAGAAAGAGTGATGGGGGACTAAGCTTCCACAAGGTTGGGTAAGGGAGGAGGCTAAGTGTGTGGGCCTAGGGGATAAGCTAGGGGGCTTACCTCTAAAGGGGATAATAATTTATTATTATTTCCTGAAAGCTAAAGTGGACATGTTGAGTGTTGTCCTAAGTTCCTGTAAAGGGAACGTGTGCTAAGTGGAACTCATGTGGCTCCAGGAAGACAAGTGTCGACCTAGGTGCATGCAGTTAAAACTGATGAGTTAGTCGTGTTGGGGGTCGTTCTGTCATTCTGTCATCATCCGCCTGAGTTCGTTGGGATGCCCGTCTGAACCGTTTTGCCTCTGCATTTGCATTTTCCTACCCGCACACAGAGAAGGAAACCCTCACGGGAAGGTGGTTCGTTCGACCATTCTTCCATCCTCCACTTGAACCCGTTTTTGGCCTCTGCGTCTGCATCTGCATAACCGCGCACAATGAAGGTTGTTTGTGTTGCCATTTGCCCATTCTCCATCTGAACTCGTTGGTCTCTGTCACTGACCTCTGTACATCCGCGGTCACCCGAGAAACCACTCACGGGAAGGGGGAAAAACCAACCTGTGTGTCCTATGAGACCAGGGAGATAATAATTTATTATTATTTCTTGAAAGCTAAGGTGGACATGTTGAGTGTTGTCCTAAGTTCCTGTAAAGGGAGCGTGTGCTAAGTGGAACTCATGCGGCTCCAGGAAGACAAGTGTTGACCTGGGCGCATGCAGTTAAAACTGACGAGTCAATCGTGTTGGGTGTCGTTCTGTCATTCTGTCATCCTCCACTTGAGTTCGTTGGGATGCCCGTCTGAACCGTTTTGCCTCTGTGTCTGCATTTTCCTACCCTCACACAGAGAAGGAAACCCTCACGGGAAGGTGGTTCGTTCGACCATTCTTCCATCCTCCACCTAAACTTGTTTTTGGCTTCTGCGTCTGCATCTGCATAACCGCGTGCAATGAAGGTTGTTTATGCTGCCATTTTCCCATTCTCCGTCTGAACTCATTGGTCTCTGTCATCGACCTCTGTACATCCGCGGTCACCCGAGAAACCACTCACGGGAATGGGGAAAAACCAACCTATGTCCTGTGAAACCAGGGAGAATTGCGGACTGATCCACGTCTTCTGTGAAGTCCGAGCACCCTGTAAATGTCTGAACTATGATGTGTCTTAGTGTGGACTGTTGTCGTTTTTGGATGTCCATACCTAAATTCCTGTTGCTGCTGTCATCGTGAGTTAACCAAATTGCTATTGCTGTTGCTGTTATCCTCACCTTACGGGAATTGAGTTGAAACTGGTTGAAGAAGCGGGTTTCCAGGCCCATGGTAGAAGAGGCAGGTTGTCAAGCCTGTGAGCAACTCTCTCCAGGTGAGAGAGTTTGCGGGGAAGTGGTTTTCTCCTAGAGAGAGTCCAACACCAGCTACAGAGCTCCAAGAATTCCTGATCCGACTTGTTGCTGAGACCCTAAGAGGGAGGTGAAGCAACTGATGGACTGTGTGACAATGAAGGTGTATACTCTCGGGTGGAATAAACATGTGGGGAATGAGAGTCCGTGAGTAGTGGACGTAAGAAAGCTCCTGGAGAGAATCCTTCCAGTTGCATTGTGCAGTTTCATGTAACCTCAACCTAGTCTAGGATTCCCTTGCCCTGAGTGGAGCTTAGTCCCAGCTCGGGGGTGACCCAATGATGAGCATGATGAACAATGTGGTCTATGGCTGGGAGGTTCATGGAAGGTCTGCACGTAATTGGTGGTGTTACTCCAATTGAAAAAATAAGTATCAGTCTGTGCTTAATTTATATGTTATGCATGTCTGTGATGCTTGAATATTATCATGTATTCCGTTGCGTATATAAACTACTGTTAATTCCATTGATTCTATATGGTAGCAGTAATTCTGTGATTATTGTGTTATGTGTTTAATTTTCATTAAAATGCATATATTATATAAGTGTATATTTCGCAGTGGTAACATTACCCAATCTCTATGTTGGCCGAGGATGCTACAGTTTGGTATAAGAGCTAAGTGAAGTGTCTGAGTGGTGGCATTGCCCGACCTTTTGGTGGCCGAGGATGTTACAAATTGATATCAGAGCATGGTTTTCAACACTGAGCCTGGATGGGCTATGTTAGTTGAAGTTGAAGCAAAAGTTTCGAAAGAATTATTGTCAAAGTAGACAAAATTCGAGTTCAGAGCCAAGGTTTTAACGCCGAACTTAGATGGGTTGGATAAGTGGTCATTGGACTTGAATTTTCAGGTGAAAATTGTGTCTAGAGGAACTGATTTCGAACCTCAGAACCTTCCTGAGTGCCAAGAAGTTACCTTGGTCGTGTTACGAATCTCAAGAGGAGTAGGGATGTCGTAAAAACACGACATGAGTGGTGTTGGGCCGCAGAGTAATTTGGACCTTAGGATCTGTTTGGGAGAAGGAGAATCCTTCATGACCGTCAGATCTGATAATGTTGCGAGGCAGTTAGCCGTGAATTCCTTTGGAAATCCACAGAGTAACTGAGTCTGTTCTGCACCGTATGATCTGTTCGGAAGGAAGGGAAATCCCTTACGACCGTCAGATCTGGGGAAGGTGCAGAGGAGTTAAACCGGAAGCCCTTCGAACTTCGCGACTTCAGTGAAGTCTGATGCCAGAAACAAGAGAATGGCCGAAGTCCGAAGCTCCAAAGTGGATCTACACTGTAGATCTGGGGAGAAGAGCACGATCGTCGGATTAACCAATGTCGAAAGGTCAAACACAGTGGTGAAGGGGAAAAGCGCTCCGGGCAAAAGCGAGCGTAGAGGAGTTGAAACTCTCGAAGTCCGAAGCTCCGAAGCCTGAAGAGCTGAAGTGGTGAGTCATAATGACGTCACTTGGAGGTAATGTGGACACATGGGTTGTGTGCCACGAGTTAGTGGGTTTCGAACCCGTGGAAGGTTGAAATGCCATATGGAACGTGACGTGTGACACCCATATGATTGGGCCACGATTCAATCGCTAGTATTCCGCCACGTGACACTCCATATGAGCATGGTTAGTGGGACCTGAGGTTACATAACGAAGTTAAATGTCGGAGGACCCACATTGGCGTTGATCACGATACATCAAGATTGATGGCCAAGAGGCATTGCGGGGATCCAAGTTGCACAGGAGTCAATTCTCCAAGGCGGTTCTGCAATTCAAACCGCTGTTTCACTGAGGGGTTACGTGTCAACGTCAGAATAATTGCGGGTTGCTCCAAACCACCGTTGCATGCCCCCGCAATTGGAAAACATTAAGTGATGTGATGTAATGACGTCACCAAAGGTGATTGAGAATGTTTGGAGATTAACAGTTCAGATGTGTGGATGCGAGATCCTCCGAAGCTCCGAAGTCCCGAAGACCTGGAACTTAGACACTTGAGGTTCCATAGTAAGTGTCAGCCGTCGGATGCTGAGTAGACGTGGACGGTTGATCCGCCCTACATCGCGAGTTCGGTAATCTGAACTCCGAGAGATTGTTGTGTGGTGCTTGGAAATCTTTCGAAGCCGAAGGCCAAAGGCCCGAGTAAGAGCCTATTGATTTAGTGCTTGGTCACGACCCATGGTCGCGTGAGTTGGGGATTGAGAGAAAGGGGCTAGTGCCCGAAAATGATTACAGAGCAGAGAAGAGCTCAGAAAGAAAATGAATTCTGAACGTTTTCTTAAATCAGATTGGTTTGAATGCGTAAACTTGTGAAGTATTGAATACGTTTCAATTGTTTCTCTTCTTTGAGTTTTTGAGTGCAAGCAGTGCACATTGTTCGCAAGGAGTGCGTTGACAGAGGTAAGTTAACCTAAGATAAGCTCAGGAGAGATACCGTTGAACCTTCATCAGCGGAAGTGCAAGGAGTTCACAGGAAGAATTCTGTGTTGAGTTTAGAGAGAGATAGAGTCACTGAGAACTCTGTAGGGCTATGCCAGGCAGACATCGAGCAAGTGCAAGTGTGCACAGAGAAAACTCTTTATCGGGTTCAGGAATAATAGTATTAGAGGAAGATACTCACAAAGCTGTTGAACACTCTGTAGAATACACTCAACAAGGTGTGCTTTGAGTAGAAGGTTGCTAGGAGGGAACGAAGTTTTCCTTTGAAAGGAAACAGAAGGGCTGAGACCCTTAAGAGACTGAGTAAATCGAAAAGCTCAGAAGAGATAACACGAGGAGTGCGTGGGAGACAGACTCATTCTAAGTCCTAAAGCTCAGAAGAGATAATGCTTACAAGAGCGAAGACGAGACCTAGGAGGCGGACTCATAGGAGAAAGGTCAAAGGCTGAAGTCTTTGAACATGAACAAAATCTTACAAGGCAGAAGAAGTCAAAATTTCAGGAGGAGGAGCAACAACAGTCACCAGATTGGTTGTGGGGAGGATTTTGGACCGTTAGTTCAGCATCCAACAGAACAAAGGAAGCGCAGAGGAGAGGAAAAGATCCCATCCGTTAGGTCTGAGCGCAAAGGATCAACAACTGTTGGATCCAGAGGTAAGCGCATGAGACTTAACCCTTGTGTGCGCAGGAGAAGTGGACTTATCGAAGTCTCGAAGTGATTTGGGACCGTCCATCGTCAAGGAGGACATGTGGCGTAAGATCCACAACTTCGGAAGTTTATGGACAAGGAGGAGGAGAAACAACTGAAGTAAATCTTGGCCATTGATCCGAAGGAAGGAACGTGGATCGTTGGTCTAAGAGGAGACACGTGGAGGATGGAGACTCACTCCGTTGGACAACCGTTGATCTGAAAGGGGACGCGTGACGCCATATTTGGAACTCTGGGTACAGAGCACTTCGGAGGAAAGCAGAGAATGAAAGCACTGAAGTCCCGAAGGAGATCTCGATCGTTGATCGAGGAGGAGGTCGAAAGATCGTTGATCTGGTCTTGGTCGGAAAGAGTCGAAGTCCCGAAGAGAATTAGGGCCATGGATTTGGAGAGGATGCGTGGCAGGAGATCTGTCACTCCGGGGAAATTCACTCCAGAGATTTGTGTGTGTGGAGACGTGAGAACTCCTTAAGGCCGGAGAGTCGGAGTTCATCAGAACCGTTCGATTGTTGAGGACATGTGTCATTAGATCTTGCACTTCGGAAGATTGTCATACGGGGAAAAGAAGATAGTTGAGAGTTGAAACTCCTGAGGGTTGGAGAGCCGGAATCAACCGTAGTCGTTGATTTGGGAGGGAGCTACGTGTCGAAAGATCATGTAGATCTGGGATCGCCTGTGGAAGGAGGAAATAAGGTAGAAAAGGGGAGATAGATAGCAGCTGTTGATCGCGGATCATCACTAAGGGATTGGAGATTGACGGACGAGCTGGATTGCGGGGCTAGAACTTGTTCGGATGTTAAAAAAATGAGAGCGAGCCACAATTTATACCATGGTTTTAACAAAGTGATTTGTGGCAGCTAGAGGTGAATTGCGGGGCAAAAAGTGGGTTGGCCTAAAACCATTCTTTCCCACGCCCGCAATCACAGTTTTCCATGAGGTCATATCCCAAGGCCATATGAAGGAAAGGGATAATGAAAAAGGGGCTAGCCCCTGAAACTTGGAGTTTTGGAAGCGCGAAAGAATAAGCCCGCGGGTCTGTCAGGACCTGGGCCTAAAGGAGAAAAGGGGGCATGTGTTTAATTGTTTTGGGTTCAATCACGAGCTCGAAGAGTCAATCCGACTCAACAATTGGAAGGATCCTTTGATCGGGAGGTCAATAGACCCCGCTGAGGTAGGGGGACTACGTCGAAAGTGCCCAGGGCATAAATAATCATTCACAGTGATCACAGTGGGAGCACAAGAAGATTCAGGAATCTGAGAAGAATTGTAGATTTCAGGGATCAACAAGGAGAAGTTTTATAGGGAGAAAGAAGTTGTTGCATTTTCTGTGGCAGCAAGTATGTTGCAACTTGTTGAGTCAGTCAGAGAAAAGAATGCTTGCGTGTTTGCAAGTGTTGTTGGTGATGTTGTTGCATAAGGAGTGAAGCAACATAGAGCTGAAATGTTGGTTATAAGTTTGATAAAAGAAGCATGAAAGCTTCTACTGCTATCAGACTTTCAGGTAGTATAAAATATATTAATGGCAGTCATGCATGTATGAGTTTTTATTACTCTTTTTGCATAATTGCTGAAAGAAAATTTAGGTAAGAATTTCCTGAGCCAAAGTTATTTTATAAAATCACATGATTATATTATTGAGTGCATACAACTGGATGTGGTAAAGGCTGGAGGCCTGTAGTAATTCAAAGCTTTTAGCTTCTGAATTTACACACTGACATAGTAGAATGCCATGTTAATTTGGTTATGGGGTAATAACCAAAGAATTAAAGATAAGAACTGGTTATAGGAATGAATGCCAGTAAGCTAGTCATGTATGAGACTAGGACCTGGTTGGATATGGCAAGGTACGGATATGGAAAGGTTATGAGACACACAGGTACTAAAAGCTTCATATCTTTAAATAAAACTTGGAATGCAACCTTTTTGCTAACACTAATGAACACCACATAATTATATTCTTGGTGTAGTGTTCGGGTAAAAAAGGAAGGCATCCAATTATTTGGGAAGACAATAGGAAGTGTGTGGAAAATGTGTCAACACATTGACCATAATTCCAACTTATGGATGGTGAGATACATGACTGAGATCAAGAGCATTATGTAATCCAATGCAAGGTGCACTGATTAATTATGCATTGAGAATTGCACTCATGCATAATAAGTGAGATAATTGTATACTAAATGCAATGGCTGAATGAGTTTTTTGTAAGTACATGCATATATATTATTGCATGGAAATAATTGTTACTAACAACTGAAATGTTGTTAACTCATGAAGTTGAGGACATTTTAGGGAGGTGTTAGACATTGCAACATGAAAGTTGCAAGTCAAGTAGTCACATGAGCATTGACTACATGAAATTTTCTTGTTCAGAAAAAAAAGTAATGAACTTACATATATTACTGTGAACATGCATATGCATAGAATGACGAGTCATTCTATTTTATTAAATTGTTTGGTAATTATGATTGAATTGCTAGATGCATACAATTCTAAGATCACTGCATAATATTTTGTACATATTGAAATTGAATTATGATGTGCAACAAATACTGACAATTTGTTGGATGTATGCAAGATGAAGCATTACAGGAAAAATGGTATGCAGTTTGGTGCCTGTGGAAAACCACAAGGACGGATGCATTCATAATATGACAACAACCAAAATGAATTATGAAATATAATTTCATGTTTTGGGGAAAAAGTTGAATTCCCTTTTGAACTAAAGTTTGGTGCCTGTGGAAAACCACAAGGATGGATGCATTCATAATATGACAATAACCAAAATGAATTATGAAATATAATTTCATGTTTTGGGGAAAAAGTTGAATTCCCTTTTGAACTAATTGGAGTTCCTAAATGAATTCTTTTATGTTTTCTCATGATAACTGCATGTGGGTGATGCAAATGAGATGATGTTGATTAAAGTGGAATGTTGACTACAAAGAGTAGCTTGGAGAAGATGTTGATTGGAGACCTCTAAGGGCAGTTGGAACTCCTCGAGCCACGATGCTCTAAGACTTCTGGTTCGACCTGTTGCTGAAGCTCAAGGAAAGGGAGGTGTAGCACCCAATGGACTGAGTGACAATGAAGGTGCACGCTCTTGGGGTTGGACATGCATGTTGGGAAGAGAGAACGTTGGTTGGAGTGCTGTCGAGGTTTGGTACCTTGGTCTAGACCATGTTGATGTGGAAGATCTTCTCAATCAAAAGATAAGTACAATTCTCTATTTATTGTATGTTGTGTATCTTGTATACAGGTTATAATGTTAATACAATTTTCTATATATACATATATATACATTGCATTACCTGCATCCATGATTGTAAATAATGTGTTTTATGTTTCATTTCTTAAGAAATTTATACATGATGCTAATCATGCTATTGATTGGAATGAGATTTAAGTGGAGAAAGAAGGCATCTTGCAAGTGCATCATGTGCGCATATTGGAACGGAAGAGCAAACAACTACGGAATCGAGCCATAGGGCTTGTAAAGGTCCAGTGGACCTGGTATGGTCCCGAGGACGCGACATGGGAGCATGAGGATGCTATGCGGGCAAAATACCCACATCTTTTGAAGATTTTGGAAATCTTGCTGATGTTGTGTAAAGAGTTGCACCAAGGACAGTGCAAAAATAAGGGGAGGGGATTGTAATACAATTACAAGGATGTGCCCCAGTTGTATTTATAAATTGTAAACATGTTTTGTAGGCTGGTGCGCTGAGTGTTGATAAGTTGGTGGGCTTATGTGTTTATTAGGCTAGAGAGCCTAAGTGTTGATATTATGGTAGCTGCGGGAGGTATTTACCTCACGTGTAAACCTCACGAGGATAGAATACTCCGGGAAGCGAGAATAAACCCTAATGAGTTGGATAATAACCCTATAAGACTTATCGGCTCAAGAAGATAACTTATATTAGGTTATTAGCCTCCAAGAGAAGAAGTCGCCCAGAAATAATAATATATACTAAACATACAGATACCCAGAATGAGAAGTCGGCCCAGACAGTTAGCCAGAATTAGTATAAATACATGAGGCCAGTTCTCATTCTGGCAGGTAGTCTCAGAATTGCAGAGCAGCACTTGTGCGCACTGCAGTTGCCCAGTTTCTATGCAGTTTTGGAGGAGAGCTTCCGTTGCAGCTGCTGCAGCTAGCAGTTACGTTTGGACTATCTGATCATCTCTTGTTGATGCACTATCCTTGGGGAAAGGTGCGTTATCCTTTGTTTGGCTATCTAGCCCAGGGTTTGCTTCCAGAGTGATTCTCTGTCAAGGTTAAGGTGCTCGGAGGGTGGCTTCAACCTATGGTTGGGTGACAAGGGTATTGTCAATGGTAAAACGAGCACAACCACTTATATTCTAATAGGTTATGGGCCCACATCTCCTTCATTCAGTCTAACCACTGGAAGGAAACATAGCCGTAAGGATATTAAGCTCGTTGAAGAACTGCCGCTAGGGTTTTTAGCATGAGTAGTCACCATAGCATTGCCGCTAGGGTTACTAGCAGGTGCAATTGCAGAAACCCTAATCCTCTTGTTGAGGCACCTTAAATGAAGGGATTGACCTGATCTCCGGATAAATCAGTGCGCCCTAGCCTAGCGCATCTCCTGGTACTCTCAGAAAGCCAAGACGTGAAGTTTGATGTTTTGGTCAAATCTAGGGTTGACCAAGTCAAAGCAACCATGACTTACTCTAACTTCAAAGAGTGGAAGACAAGGATTGATCTCATCCTTGCCAAGAATAAAGTGTTGGATATCATGAAAGGAAAGATAGTGAAACCAGAGTTTGAAGAAGGGAAAGAGAATGAACCACAGAACGTTGCAGCCACAGAGAAGTTCAAAGACCGTGACATCAATGCTATGAGTATCATAGTGGAATCTATAAAAGACCACTTGATACCCTACATCTCCCATCTTGACTCATCGAAGAAGATGTACGATGCCCTAACAAATCTCTTCTCGGTCAGAAACATTGGACAAGTTATGAGTTTGAAGAATGAGCTCCGTGACATGAAGATGAATGATGAGGACAACATAACATCATATTTTGTGAGAATATCTCAGTTAAGAGATCAACTACAAGATTTTGAAGAGATCATCTCAGAGAAGGAATTGGTAAACATAGTACTCAATGGTATTCCCAAGACGTGGGATGCATTTTCCGCAAGCATGAACACAAGGAAGGAGTATCCAACATTTGAAGAACTTTGGACTTGCTGTGCTCAAGAAGAATCAAGGATTAGTGCAAAAAAAAGAAACCCCAAAAGAAGTACGATGATCAAGCCTTCACAACAAGATTCAAGAATTTCAGGAACAAAAGGAAGTTTGGTTCAAGGAGGAAGCTAAATCAAGAGAAAGACATTTCAGAAGTACAATGCTTCAATTGTCGAAAGTATGGCCACTACAAGAATCATTGTCCCGAGCTAAAGAAAAGGAAGGAGAAACACGAAGCATCAATGGCCGAAGAAAAGGAATCTACAAAGAAGAGTAAGCAGGATGAAAGAGACTTCTTCTTCTAAAGGTAACAATACTCTTCTTATTCCTTGTACGTATCTTGTTTGCATCGTCTCTGTACATATCTTGTATATCTATCTCTTGGAAGATAATGTGTTCCAAGAAGAACTATACCGATGGAAGAACAACAAGATAAGGATTGATATCATTGGATAATACATGAAAGGATGAAATACATCAAACAAATCATGTGGAACTTATTGCAAGATAAGCCGAATAAATCATGAAGAGACTTAGAAGAAGCAAAGACATAAATAAGTCAACAATCAAGAGGAATTTGGAGAAAGACTTATGACATTTTGTAGAAGACAACAAAACAGAAGCGTGGAATCTGTTAGACAGAGAAAGCCAATTATATATTGCAGAAGACAATAAGGATGCAGACAGAAGCGTGGACACTGTTAGACAAAGGGAGTCGATTATATGCACTCATACATGAAGAAAGGATTAGGAGGGAGCTAATCCTATGATCCATTGAATATGATGAAGTATATATCCATGGTAGTAACCATGAAATAGAGTAAGTGCTCAGTTCAACCTTAGAAGAAGTCTTCTTCGAAGAGAAGCCTTAAAGTAT
>ML781100.1:311431-324404 GCA_009831015.1 Picea engelmannii | reverse complement strand
CCTCCATAAGATTTATGTTATCTGTTGCTGCTGCATTTGATTTTGAAATAGAACAAATGGATGTGAAAACAACATTCCTACATTGGGATCTGGAAGAATAAATCTATATGAAGCAACCAGAAGGTTATGCTGTGAAGGGAAAGAAGGAGCTGGTATGCAAGAAGAAAAAGTCCTTGTATGGTTTAAAAGAATCACCAAGGATGTGGTATAAAAAATTTGATACTTCTATGTTGGAACTTGGCTTCACAAGAAACAAATAGGATCATTGTGTGTATTTTAAATTAATTGGTGATCATTTGATTTATTTGGTTTTGTATGTGGATGACATGTTGCTGATAGGAAACAACAAGGAGATTATCTAGGATGTGAAAACTCGGTTGTCCTATAAATTTGACATGAAGTATCTCGGTGCTTCAAATTTCATTTTGGGCATGGAAATTAAAAGAGATCGGAAAAGGAGGAAACTCTGGTTAAATAATAGAAAACATGTCGAGACAATATTACAGAGGTTTAATATGCAGGAATGTAAACCGGTCAAGGTTCCTATTCTTGTTGGTGTAAAGTTATCTACGGATCAGTGTCCCAAGACACATGAAGAGGAGGAGGACATGTCTCGTTTTCCATATGCGAGTGTAGTTGGCAGTTTGATGTATGCAATGGTCTGTACTAGACCAAACATTGCACATACAGTGGGAATTTTGAGCTGGTATATGTCAAAACCAAGGAAGGAGCATTGGACAATAGTAAAAATGGTTTTCAGGTATTTGTGTGGCACTGCTAGTTATGGATTGTGCTATGAAGGAAGACCAGGATTGGATAGAGTGGTGGATATACATGGTTTTGTGGATGCAGACTGGGCCAGAGATCTGGATCGTAGGAGATCTACAAGTGGGTATGTGTTTAAACTGTTTGGAGGAGCAATAAGTTGGATGAGAAAAAGACATGCTGTAGTGGCACTTTCAACTACAAAAGATGAATACATGACAACCACTCATGCAAGTAAGGAAGTTGTATGGTTACAAAGATTGTGTTCAAGTATTGGGTTGGTACAACAAGTTGTAAGGATAGATTGTGACAGTCAGAGTGCAATTTTCCTAGCGAAGAACCCAACTCATCATTCAAAGACAAAGCATATTGATATTCAATATCATTTTGTGAGAGACATGGTTGAAGAAAAGAAAGTATTGCTGATGAAGGTGGACACTTTGAATAATGTTGCAGATTCATTAACAAAATTTGTGAGCACTAAGAAGTTCTCTTGGTGTAGAGGATCCATGGGCATTGTTGCCCTGGATTGTTGATTATGTAACCCTGTAACGCCCTATATACAAATAAAACAACAAGTCAGAGAATGTTGGGTATGTGTTATATTCTTTGCATGAGTAGCAGTGTCACAGGAAACGTGTCACATATTTAGGTGGTTTTTTGACACATAGTTTTTGCGGATGTTTTTCTATTTCCGGTTAAGGAATTAGGGTTGTGGACTAATCCAGGTCATTGGGTTAGGGTTTTGGATGCCTCTAGCTCCTATATGTATATTGTATTGTAAAAAATGTAACACATATGAATGAATATATAATATGGTGGTTTTCCCGGTTTGGGTTTCTAGGGGAAAAATATCTGTGTAATGTTTGTAGTTGTCATTGTATCTTTTCTGTTCTTATAGTGAATATCTGTTTGCAATAGATATTGTACGAGGTTAAAATATACATGATAGTACCCAGTGTAAACCTTTCGGTGCTGATTATGGTGCATGAACCAGTAGGGACATCGTATGGGGCACACAACAGAGGAAACCAACCCATGGGATCAACCCAGAGACCACCTGCATGAAGCTGAAGGCGCTCAACCACTCAAGCTATCCCACCAGGCTAACTTAAATATACTATCAGTTGCTTTGGGAACAATATCTTAATTTTTTCCTTTCTTGTGTCTATTATAGTAGCATTTAGCCTATCATATCTCTATTCATCATATTTCGATGAATGATAGAAGGACATGGTGATTTAGGTAGCTTAGGAAAATACAATTATTGTGTATTAGGTAGAACATTGTTTTGGAAGAAGAGTCACAAGAGGGAAATATGCATAGGTGGCTAGCCTTGACCCAAGCAATGTGCATGGAGTAGGAGGTTAAACAATTGAGGTGAGTTCAGAACTTAGAAGCGAGGAAAGGGAGGTATTTAGAGTCATGAATAATGATAGAAAGGGATAGAAGGCAGGGTTGTTGGAATGACATAAAGTGAACGAAATGGGTTACTATTGGAGACATGGTAGGATGAGCATCGAGGGAGACCTGCAAAAGTTCAATAAGTGGGAAGAGGAGGAATGCAACAGAGAAAAATAATAGAAGTTGGATGCATAATTGGAAAAACATTTGACGAGGGAACAAACATTGGCTAACATGGCTCAAAAAATAAACCAAATGATGGGAAAAAACAGTAGACAAAAGTGTAATGTCTGTCAGAAATAGAAAGGATTATGTAGGAATTTCATGAAGATGAGATAATGGTGCATTGAAAGTATGAGTGTGCTTTCTTGAGAGAGTCTGTTGTTGGTAAAAGGAAGAATAAAGTGTATGGTAGGTATTGTCAGCATAGAAAGTTGAAGAAGAGAATATT
The DNA here is from genome assembly GCA_009831015.1 of Picea engelmannii. Classification (NCBI taxonomy): domain Eukaryota; kingdom Viridiplantae; phylum Streptophyta; class Pinopsida; order Pinales; family Pinaceae; genus Picea; species Picea engelmannii. The sequence continues at coordinate 321,784 of ML781100.1, read as the reverse complement.
TACTAATGACCAAAAGATGTTCAATGAGACTTCTGAATACATTGCATACAAAATCTCGAGTAAGGCAGCTCTGTGGTAAATGGTAAAGTACAAAGACTATATGCAAAACCAACATATACCTTTAAGAAAGGTATTTTTTCATTACATAATGAAAAATAATATTATCTCGACTTCAATCTCGTTATTTAATATTAACATGCATAGGACTTGTTTGATATTTTCCATTTGTAGAAGTTAATATGGCTCTGGGTTTATCTTATGCAGTCTTAGGTTGCAATGTGTTGCTAAGCTACCAGGGTTCGTGGGTGTGGGCACAAGGATGCCATTTTTTTAAAGAAAACTAGGTTTGTAGCTGCAGGGGTGCATCACTATATCTATCATCTATGTATATTACATTATAACGTTATATATTATAGAATTATAAAATTATCTATCTATAAAATGCTCCCTGAGTGCACCCAAGAAAGATTGACATTTACATAGGAAGAGTTGTGGAAGCATGTAAGTGGCATGGAAACTATTATGGCACCTTGGTGAGGAACATGGACTGACACCTTGGTGAGGAACATGGACATACAACATCAGGAAAAAAATCCTCCGGATGAGTGATAACGAGTAAATTATGCTATAGGAACACCAAGCTTAGAAGTAGTATTTTATAGGAACATATTTATTCATAAACATAATGGTTTTTTCCTCTGGATGAGTGATAACGAGTAAATTATACTATAGGAACACCAAGCTTAGAAGTAGTATTTGATAGGAACATATTTATTCATAAACATAAAGGATGACTATTATAATGCCATGATTGGCACATATTATTCGACTTGAACCTTCACCCCAAAGGTCACATCTCTCTTTCTTGAAAGTGCTTTCTTTAAATTCATTTATAAGCATTACAACTTCCTTGAAGAGGTCAACACCACAAGCAACTTGTTTGCGTGGGTGAAATGTTATGACCATTATAATGCCATGACTGACACATATTATTCGACTTAAACCTTCATCCCAAAGGTCACATCTCTCTTTATTGAAAGCACTTTATTTAAACTCATTTATAAGTATTACAACTTCCCTGAAGAGGTCAACACCACAAGCATCTTGTTTGCGTGGGTGAAATAGCTCTCGAGAGGCAAACTACTAACACAATCACTTCCATTCAGAATATATGTTCCAACAGAGGGCACCATTCTGTCAAATTAACCCAAGAGTTACACCTGGCCCCAACTGCCTATTTATTCATGTATCCCAGGGAATTGAACCTTAATGGATGGCCTAACATGCCTTTACCTCCCCATTCAACCATAACCCCATTGACAAAGGCCACATCTCTTAAATAAATGATATAGTTAGGTATAGTACAACATTTTTGTCTACTTTATATACATTCAATATAATATTGTATAAAAATTTCATACATAGATGGGTTGGAACATATGTTTTTCTCTAGGGTTCAGTTTCTCATTATGCTTCTTCAATAAGAATTTTTTTGCCACTTTGTGAAGTATTTAATGATTTATTAATTATGGATGTTGTTAATGTCTAGATTTTTCTTGGTTTAATACCATTTTAGTTTTCGTGAAATATTTGGTGATTTGTTAACTATGGATTTTGTTAAGATGCCTAGGTCTTTCTTTTAATTCCATAGGCTTAGTTTCTCATTATGCTTCTTCAATAGGAAAGTATTTGCCACTTATGAAGTATTTGATGATTTATTAATTATGGATGTTGTCAAGATGTCTAGATTTTTTTAGGTTTAATACCATTTTAGTTTTTGCCACTTTATATAGTATTTGGTGATTTGTTAGTTATGGATTTTTTATTTTTATTTTTTACTTTGGAATAGAGCCTAGGGAAACCCACCAGACAAGAATTTTCGATAGCTTTCTCATTTAAGAGCTCAACATGTCACTTGCGGGAATCGACCCTGGGTGGGGGGAAAACACCCTTCAACACAAACCACTCGGGCTAAACCCAATTGACTAGTTATGGATTTTGTTAAGATTCCTAGGTCTTTATTTTAGTTCCACTAGCATAGTTCCATTAATAAAATTATCTTATCTTATTTGATCTATGTCTAATATCATTTATCCTTTTGAAAATTCTGACTAATTAACATTGTGAAAGCTATTTATTAAAACATAATACATAAACACCATCTTATAATTTTTCTTTATTTGAGTGCTTTAGGGTCATATGCGAATAAACATTTATTTTCAAATATGATTAAGATTCATAGAACCTTGAGGCTAGTTATTTCTTGCTACCATTTCTAATGATGATTTCTTGTATAGTTGGAATCATAAAATTACCAAATCTCTAACTTAATAGGCGTTGATTCTTTCACATTATTTAAGTATTCTTTTGAGCACTGAATATTTTCAGATTATTCAAGTATTCTTATTCTTTCGGGATTTGGAGAGGTTTTTTTATTGATTTAGGTAATCCCCTTGATTGTTGGGACCATGATCTCATAATTTGGATAATGTTTATTTCTTGGGAAAAAGCTCGTATCCATATGTTTGATTTTAGTATGTATTTTGTTACATAGAATTGGTTATACCATCACTTTTATCTAATGTAATCATTTGTGTCACTAATTTTTTTAATTTATAATAAAATTTCAAAGTTGTCAGGCTCGTAAGCATTCCATGAATTATTTTCCTGGTGTGCTAGGCTGGCGGGTGTTGTAAATCTTAGAGAAAACTTATGTTTCAGGTGCTACAGTTCTCTGAGACTTCTTGTTTGGCATGTTGCTGAAGCTTTGGAAGGGAAGTGGGACAACCAAAGGGCCGTTGAACAGAGAAGGGGTACACTTCCTGGGGTGGGACAGGCTATGGATAATGAGAGATTGTAATTTCGGAATGGTTGTTGGAGTTGACACCTTGGCCCGAGTTTAATTCTGCAGTTTGATAGACCTTAGTCTAGCTTAGGAAGCCTTTACCTTGGTGGAGTTTCCAGCCTCATCTTGGGGGTAATCTGTTTTTGAAAGTTTATGAGCAGCCTCTGAGGTGTGCAGCCAATCAATGTTTTCACAAAATATAAGTGTTATTTTTTGTGCTTATTTACCAATTACTGTGTGTATGTTTATATAATTTATGTATGTTTTTATTGTACATGTTTATGCATGAACTGTATGCTATTTTCATTGCATATTTGTTACATATGAAGAACATATTATTAATTAAATAGTATCAGAGAAGAAATTCTTGTGTGGCATGGCCTAACTTGGGACTGGGGATGCTACATCAGCCTCAAGCTGGGCCATGCCCACACAAATATTTCTTTTGTGATATCGTTTAATTTTTTTTGTATAAGTCAGTATAGAATTATATATTACTTCTTCAAAATATAATACAAAAAGGCTGTTGGTCTTCCAAAAAATGAAACCAGACTAGCAATAAACCATCATTGTTTTTGCCAAGTATTTCTAGAAACTAGAGACAATTGAGTCTGCTACTCTTTGAAAACTAACTAGAAATTTTGAAAATAGACTAATTACCACCTTCTAGATAGAAGAGAAAAGAAAATCCCTGCTAAAAAACTACTGGTACCAAAATAACTACAACTACTAACACTTGGTTAGAGTTTCCTGAACTGGGTGCTTAAAACGAAAACTAGAGAACCTGGGGTCGATCTACCGCTCCTCCAACTTGATTTTTGTTTTCTTCCTTGGGGGATGCTACTCAGACATTTTGTATTTGAGCTGGTGCACCATGGTTTTCTGTAGGTGTTATGTCCATATGGTGGACATATCTCAGGTACAGGTGGAACTGTGCTGCTAGTCTCTCTTGCTTTCTTTGCTATTTATTTATTTATTTATACCAACAACTTTACTATGGTCTCCAACCCGCTAACGTGCCGCTGAATATATTCCATCATGGTATTCAGATCTCATTGGTCCTTCATTCAAGTTTCCTCTCGGTCTACCTTTACTTTTCCTATCAACATCTTTGTATGCCATGCCATCTCAAGAGTTTTATGATAGAGGGTTTTTCGGGTTCAAGTTGTCCCCATATCAATAATCCAGTCCACCTCCTGAGCTACCTTGTTTTTATCTTTGCTCTCACATTATACATTAAGCTTCTCCTCCCATTTTTCCACAACTTCTTTTCCTTTCTGTGGTATTGTGTCTTGATACATCCTAGCAACATCCTTTGTTGCGTTCTCAATCCCTAATCTTTTTTCGAGAACTATCTGGATTGGATTCCCCTGGTGGACTACATTTTCTAGTGGTGTATTTCATGAACGCCATATTTATATCCTCTCCTCTCTTTGGGCCTTTGGCTCTCTCCTGGATCAAAACAATAAACTTCCCCCTTAGCGAAATAAAACCAGAGCGAGAATCAAAGCAAAAAACTGATCTCTGTGAGGTGTGGTTAAATCAAACGAAAACTTGAATATAACAACCTCTTGCATGATTTTTGATATATCTTAATGATCCTCCCTTAAAGTGGTGAATACGGTCGCACTAAATGCCATGCATAGCACCTCATGCCATTATCCTTCCTTTGTCTCTTCGCCAATCACTTCCCCTGATGCGAGCACGATGTCTAGTTTTTTTTGGTACGATCCGGTCCCTTGGAAGCGAGTTCCACTCCGAACTATCCCCCATATTTTCTCGCCTCTTCTACTTATGATTTCCTTGGCTTCGACCATAACTTCCTCCCAAACTACCTGCTTTAAACTCTCTTCTATATTGTACCACCACTTTCCTTTCCATCCCCTTCCTATAAAATCGCCGCATGAGATCTGAATGCCAATTGGTTTGTTTCAACAACCCATCTAGGTCCCACTTCGGACCTACGCGACACTCATTTTCCTCAATGTGATTGTCTTCTCGGTGGCTGCCACGATGATCTTGTGTTGCCAGGTGTTCGTAGTTTGATCTAAGTTGTCCAATTGGAATCCGTGTCCATGCCTCGTACAACATATTTCCTTAATGGTTCACTCCCTCATTGGCTAATCTATCCGCCAAATAATTTTTCGACCTTATTACCCACCTAAAATCAATTATGAATAGAGTTTGTAGGTGCTTCTGAATTCTTTGAAGGATTTGAGCTAGGCACCAGTGTTTTATTAGCTTGCCAATGTTGGTTCCACACTATAATATTTTCATTGTACCTATAACCAGGGTTGAGTCTCCTTCAACTATAACATTGATATGGCCTTCTCTTATTAAAATCTCCATCCCCTATTCCAAAGCCCCAAAATCTGTTGCATTATTTGTTGTGTTTCCCATGCTCATTGCATAAAGGCGAATTATTTTCCCACCATCTCTGATCGCTCCTCCCGTTCCATCCTTTCTGGGATTTCCTTTTGACACTCCATCAAAATTCAATTTCAGGAAGCCTACCTGAGGCGGGGTCCAAGCTTTGGCTTCATTGTGGATCTGCGGGTCGCGATGAGCAGGTATGTTGAAACTTCGATCTTTCAGCTGTAACAATTGCAAAACACTTAGGTCTTGGGATGACATGGTCTTTGAAGGAGGGATATTTTTTCTCAAAAATGTCTCCCTTGGGTTTTGATAGAATCCACCACCTTAGTGATAGGGAGGGCTTCATTCTTGAAGATTATCCTATTTCTTTCCTTCCATATTTCCCAAATGACCATCCTCAGAGTTAATCCTCAACATAAGTTGACCATTTCATTTTTGTCGTAGTGTTCCCTCCAGTTCCCCAGAGTTGCTATGATATCACCCTTCACTGTATTAGTTTTTCGGAACACTATAACTACCCAATCCCAAACCTTTGTTGTATAGGAGAACCCGTCCAGTAGATGGTATGTTGTCTCCTCCCAAGCTTTACAAAGGTTGCATCTTGAGGGTCCATACATGCCTCTTTTAACAAGGTTTTCCCACATTAGGATTTTCTTGTGTAGGATCAACCATTTAATTTTTTTTATCTTCAACCACTGTGGTAGGTTCCATAGTCATCCCCATTGGGGTTTTGTGTTCCTTTGATCATGACCCACGATATAGTGATGGGCTTCGTTCATGGTGAATTCTCCTCCATCTTTCCTGCCCCAGTGTAGTTGTTCCTCCTAATCAGAGATCATAATCTCTCTTTTCCCTATCTCCTCTTCTATGTCTTTAACCAGCTGGGAGTCCCGATTTCTATCTTGAGTTTGGATAATATCCCAAGTTCTCAATTTTGGGATATTTTCCCTTTGTTTCCAATACTGAGAAAAATTTATTTTTCCTTGCCCGAGAAGCTCTTTTTTAATATCTTATTTTTCTTGGTTTTCCATCCTGGGTTCTTGCTTCCATGCATCCTCCCATAATCTAGTTGTTTGACCATTCCTAATTTCCCAAAAACTATGCTGTTGAACCCAATTTTTATTTCTCCAAGCTAAATTCCAAATGGCCGATACCTCCCTTATACCTGTGAAATAAATAAGGTCTTGAGGGGTACTACCAAGGGCGTATTTTTATTTCCATAGGTTGGCCCACGTGACTGGGCTATGTTTGACCCATCTCCACCAAATTTTTGCACCATAACTGACATTTGTCATGTGTGGGTCTTACAAACCAAGTCCTTTTTTTTTGGCAAGCATAGTTTCTCCCAGGCCACGAGCGCCCATTTCTTATTATCGTTTACACCTCTCCACAAGAGGTTCCTCTATATTGCTTTGATTTTTTGTAAAATTCCCTTTGGGGCTGGAAAAAATGACAATAGGTAAGTTGGGATAGCTTGTAAAACCTCCTTTGTGAGGACTAGTTGACCTGCAAAATTTAGGGCTCGATAGGTCCATCTTTTGACAATGTCTTATAATTTGGTTATAATACCTTCCCATGTTGTATTCTTACCTACCTTATTCGTTAGGGGTACTCCCAAATACTTTATGGGGAGGGTCTTCATCTCAAAGCCTAAGACATTGGATAGGTTCCTTTGAACTGCAATGTTCATGTTAAATAAGTAAATGATGGACTTGGAGTGATTTATTTATGTACTTGAGGCTTCTCCAAAGTTGACTAAGATTTCATTATAAGTTGTTTCCTCCGTGACTGTTGGAATTCCATGTAGCATTGTGTCATCCAGAAATTGTTGATGAGTGGTTGTGGGGCAGTCTTCATACATTTGGATACCTTTTATATTTCCTTTTGCTGTTGCAGCTTTCATAGTTCTACTCAAACCTTCCATCATAAGAATGAACAGGAAGGGGGATAAATGATCCCCTTGTATGAGACCACGGGAAGGATATAAAGGTTTTGCAGGGGATTCATTAACCAATATTGAGAAACTAGTCATGGACATCAGAGTCATTACCCATTTTATCCAATGATTATCAAAGCCATAGGCTTCCATGGTTTTTTCCATATAATGCCAACTTAGTTTTTCATGTGCTTTGGTGAAATCCATTTGTATTATCATGCCAACTTTTTTCCTACTTTTCAAAGTGTGGATTATTTAATGAGCTTGAATAATGTTGTCTAATATTTTCCTACCTTCCACGAAGCATGACTGTTCCTTTGAGATATGTATGGGGAGGAGAGGTTCCAGTCTATTTGCTATAACTTTTGAGATTATCTTGTACACCACATTGCAGAGGGCTATTGGTCTAAACCGGTCCAAAGTCCTCACCTCGTTTTCTTTGGGGATCAAGGTGATGAAAGTAGAATTCAGAGATTTAAGAATAAAGGCAAAGTGTCTTGAATCTCCCACTATACCATAGATATCATGTTTTACCACATCCCAACAGGATTTGAAGAAGTCCACTACGAACTCATCAGGGCCTGGGGCCTTTCCATTTGGCATCTCTTGAACTGCTTGGTCAACCTTCTCTGGTGACATTGGTTTCCTTAAATTTTGATTATGCTCCTCTATTACCAATCTGGGAATATGCCTCAAAATTATTTGAATTGCCTTTGAACAATCTAGGTTGGGTTCTCTTGCTATTTCTTGAAAGTGATTAACGAGAGCTTTTTCAATTTCATGATGGGAGTCTTTCGCTATTCCTTCCTGGTCTCGTATTTTCAATATTTTATTATGAGTCCTACGAGCTATTTTCGACTTGTGGAAGAACTTTTTGTTTTTCTCCCCTTCCTTTAACCACTAAACTCTAGATTTCTGTCTCCATAATATTTTCTCATGCTTACATATTTTCTCCCATTCCTGATGCAATTGGTTCTCCTCCTCTTTCCTCTCCTCAATGTTCCTGAAGAATTCTTGATTCCATTGCTTTAATTTTTTATTTATATGTTTTAATATTCTTTGAAGTCTATACACTATTGTCCCCTGTTATTGGATGTCCTCTTTCCACCAAAGCTTGATATTCTCCTTGAAGGTTGGGTGCTCCATCAAAAAAATATCAAAATGGAAAGGTCTATTTTTTGGGGTTCCTTGAAGTTTTGCCTCCAACAGAACTGACCAATAGTCTGATCCCCCCCACAGAAGGATGTTTCCTTCCATGTCAATACCTTGCATTAAAATTGATTCCGAGATTAAAAATCTATCTAATCTCGATGGTACCTAGTTATGCAAGGATCTTTTGTTATTCCAGGTAAAAATCCCATTACTAGTTCTGATATCAACTAGGTTTTTTTTTCTAGAAAGGATGAGAAGACCTCAACATCTCTATCCAATCTTCAGACTCCCCCTTTCTTCTTAGCCAGGGTGAAAATTATATTAAAATCACCTCCTAAAATCTAGTGAGGATTCATATTCTGTTCTCTGAGGTTTTCTAAGCATGTCATCATTCTTTTCTTATCTTCTAGAAGTTGAGGGCCATATACATTGGTGCACATAACCTTATCTAGAGTCCCTATAACTTGCAAAATTACTGATAAATAATGCCTTGTAGCTTCTATCGAGATCAGGTCTACTTTTTTAGGGTTCCACAAGGTGAGAATGCCCCCGACCAAATTTTGACTATCAATATCTAAAAAATTGTAAGTATTCCAACTATTCCTACTTATTTGTACCATCTTATCAGTTGTACATTTGGTTTCTTGTATAAAACAAATATCTGTTTTTTCCATTTTTAACTTATTTTTGAGATTTTTTTGTTTCTTGGGGCTATTCAAGCCTCTTATATTCCAAGTGATAACCTTCATTTTAAACCAGGTGGGGGGGTAGGTAGGGAACAACATTTTGATCTTACCGTAGTTTATCAGAAGCGCTCTCAATTCTTGCAGTACCACAGTGTTGGGTTTTCTACCCTTCTTACTCTTAGATTGCTTTGGTGATTGAGGTTGATGGTTGTCTCCCGATTTGATACCCAGGTTTCCTATCTCCCCATGCATGCATTTGATTCCTCTAGATTTTTCCTCATCCCTCATTAGGAAGAGATATTGTATACAATCCAGTTGGTCTGAAGGGATGGTATCCATACCTTGTTTTTTCCACTGGTCCAAAATATTATGAAGGTCAATCCCTTCCCTTTCCATGATGTCATGAAGATATGGACCCTCTGTTCCGACCTCACTGGGTGTCATTTCAAAATTTCCATCCCCCTCTTGCATTGGTGTGTTTATGTCAGGATTTTTGTCTCCTGTTGATCCTTTGTAAGTCTTGGTGGTGTCCTGAGATTGTTTATTCTCCATTGCCTTATTTTCCTCCTTCCTACAGGGTTCCCTCTCCCCTTGCTTCTCCTGTCCAATTTCTTTGTCATGGGTTTGGTTCTCCACTAGGCCTTCGAAGTTGTTCTTTGATTCAAAATTACCAGTTGTGGAGGTTTTTCTCTGTCATCTATTTCCTTTACCTTTGTAATTTGGTTGAACAAATCCTTTCTCATCCGAGGGTTGTTTTGTTTTATATTGCTCTGTCTTTTTGTTTAGCGGGCATTCCCTAAATAGATGCCCTTGTTCATGAAATTTCCTACATCTAAACGGGATATGTTCATAATCAATATTTTTGATCCATTCCTCATCCCTAAATTCCAAGCATATTTCTTCTAGTAGTGCACCCAAGACATCCATCTCAATGTCGATTCTTGCAAATGAGGTGTACTTTCCTTTTAAGGTTGCATTCGATCCCTTGACAAATATTCCCAACTTACTTCCTATTGCCTCGAAAGTGGTAGGTATCCAATATTATAACGGTAGGCAATAAACTCTGATCCAAACTAGAACACACTTAAAGGTCTCCTTTTCCGGGGAAATTTTTTCCTTCAGGGTCTCATATACAGCCCGGTTGAGGCATGAAAATAGGGCCCTCCTTCAAAAACCTTGTCTCTGTCTTCCAGGTTCTTGAAGACAGCTGTAAAAAAACCTTTTGATCCTAGATGTAGGTCCACCTCTCTACATGGTTTCCAATGCTATTTGATCCAGCTTCGTAGTATTTTTTGGGCGGGCCATAATCCCATAAAATTTCATATCAAGGCATGCACCCTCATATGATCTATCCATTC
>ML781100.1:288774-310070 GCA_009831015.1 Picea engelmannii | reverse complement strand
GAGGCACCTAGGTGTGCAAATTTCATGTGTAACACACATATTGATAAATTTAGTGTTGGAATCGATCACAATTCAAGCATTGATCATAGCTTTGTGATACCGTTTAATTAACAAAATATGTTTTGCATATAAACACACATGAATTTATAACAACATATGTACATGCATAAATAATTAACAGTTATACAATAACATAATAATAATATTAATCACGCAGTAAACACCATAAAACACGAGAAGACACTTATCTTTTGTAAAAAATTGACTAGTTGCAGATCTCAGACGTTCCTCCCAACCATAGACTCTTCTTCACATAAACTCTCAGCAGTAAGTCACCCTCGATTTGAGGCTAGGGAAAAGGCTCCCTAAGCCAAACTAAGGTCTAACAAATTGCAGAATTAAACTTAGGTCAATGTGCCAACTCTGACAACCATTCCCAACTCACAACCTCTCATTCCCCATAGCCTGTCCCACCCCATGAAGTGTACCCCTTATCTTCTCTATAGTCCTTTAGTTGTCCCACTTCCCTTCCAGGTCTTCAACAACAGACCAAACAAAAAGTTTGAGAGTGTTGTAGCATCTGAAACTCAATATTGTTCTCAGAATTGCAACATCCACCAGTCTAGTACACCAGGAAAACAATTTCTAGAATGCTCACGACACTGACAACCCACTTCTTCAAACCAAACCACCAATGAATTACTATGTACATTCAACTACAAAATATATCCAAGCACATGTATGAATGATGGATGAAAGGGATACAAATAGCCTGGATGATAGTGAGAATGATTGGAATGAATGGGAAAAATACACTAAGTTTCCACTGTATGTTTGCATGTTCCCAAATTGACACTTGTCATGCTGGGAACTACATTTCCCCCACTTGATGATACGTTCCCCACCTTTAGGAACTTAGGATAAAATATATACCTTAATTTAGACTTTAGGAAATATTATTATAATATTCCCTTGGCTTAAGCCCCTCTTCCTAGACTCTTAGCCCCCTTTCCCTCTAGTGGAGTTCTTAGCCCTCCATACTCTTTTTGTCTAATTGGTCTGCAACCGTGATGTATTTTTATTAATAAATCTGAGTGTGATTACATATTACAATGATAGGCTCATTGACCTTTTGGCATCTAGTCTCTATGACCTAATAATCACACAAACACTCTGGTCCCAAAATATATAAACAACCGAACTCTGGCCTAAATATCATGGCTCACCAACCTATAAAGTAGATGTACATTTACAATTGGGGTTATGCCTAGGGGTATTACATTCCCCTCCCCCTTATTTATGCATTGTCCTCAGTGCATTACATACAAATTCTCCGCCCCCTTATTTATGCATTGTCCTCAGTTCATTATATACACATGTACAATCCAAAAATATTAAAAAATATTCAAAAAGATGCAGGTACTTCTCCCACATGGCATCTTCATGCTCCCATATTGCATCTTCAGGACCGTAACAGGTCCACTGGACCTTTATAAGCCCTATTTCTCGATTTCAGAGCAGCTTGACTTTTCAATCCAATATTCACATTGATTGAACTCGAAAGTCTCCTTCTTGGTCCACTTGAATCACATTCCAATCTATTACCCGATTAACATCAAGAACATAATTTTTAAGCAAATGGATAGATGAAATACATTATGAATGCAGATGGATGTAGGTAGTGCAAACATATATGCAACAAGACCAATTCTTTCCAGGATCTCAAATGGTCCACAATAACGTGTTTCCATCTTTGAACAGTCCCCTAACTCCAAGGAAATTCTCTTGGCCTTCACTTTTAAGAACACATGGTCACCCACTTTAAACTCTCTGTGAGTTTTTCCCTTATCTACGTAACTTTTATGCCTGTCTTGGACATCCTTTAAATTATTCTTTATTTTTACCATATGTTCTTCCATTTTCCTAAGTAATTTTGGCCCAACCACTGCTCTGTCTGATGGGTTGTCCAAACTCATCGGCATGTTTCACTTTCTTCCATATAATGTTTCAAATGAGCTCATCTTTAAAGATGCATGATACCCATTATTATAATCAAATTCAACTAAATGTATATAATCTTCCCATTTTGATGGTTTATCCATCACGTACATTCTCAACATATTCTCAATCCCCTGATTGACCCTCTCTATTTTCCCATCTGATTTTGGATGATATGTTTTGCTAAAATTAAGGTTTGGCCCAAATCCTTTCCAAAAAATTGATGTAAATTTAGGATATCTATCAAAAACAATTACCTTAGGCACACCATGTAGTGTGACAATTTCCCTCATATAAATATCTACAATGTTAGCTTCTTTGTGAGTTAATTTCATTGGAATTAAATGAGAAACTTTAGTGTGTTTATCCACCATCATCTTGATAGAATCATGTTGCTTCACTGTTCTGGGCAACTTGGTGATGAAATCAATTGCCACCACTTCTCATTTCCATTTCGGAATGGGCAATGAATGTAGCAAATGAGCTAGATTTTTATGCTCATCCTTAACCTTCTGACATTATAACCATCTGACTATATAATCAATGACCTATTTCTTCATACCTGGCCAAAAATATTGGCTCTTGACAACTACAATTGTTTGCTATTAACCTGGGTGTCCGACATAAGGAACGTTATGCATCTTTCTCAACACCTGATTTTTCAGCTCTTGATATTTAGACACATATACTCTGCTCTTGTACATGAGGATTCCATCATCTCTCAACTCATAATCTTGATTTTTTTGATGAAAATTTACCTTGTTGTAATTTTTCCTTTGTCTCCATATAATGATGATATGATTTTGCAACTTCCAAAATCTTTCTTTTAAATCAAATTTGTACATGATAATGGTTGTAGAATGTATCTCATGTACTCTTATGTTGAGTGCATCAACCACCTTGTTTTTCTTATCTTTGATATGCTTTATATCAAAGTCATATTCACCGAGAAATTTCATCCATCTAATTTTCCTAGCATTCAAAGTTCATTGCCCAAACAAATATTTCAGACCAATATGGTATGTCTTCAACTCAAATATTTTTCCCATGATATAATGCCTACACATATTCAAGGTATGAACTATGGCTGTCAATTCCAAATCATGAGTGTGATAATGTCTCTCATGCTTTTTTAACTTCCTTGACTCATAACATATCACATGCCCATTTTGACTAAGGAATCCACCAAGCCCTTCTTTGTGTGCCTTAGTGCACACAATGAAGTCTTCATTTGGATTAATAATCCTCAATATTGGTGCACTTGTCAATAAATTCTTCAAGTGTTTAAAACTTCTTTCACAATAGAGGTCCATTCAAATATCACACCTTTTTTTTACAAATAAGTGATTGGGTGTGTGATATTTGAGAAACCCTCAATAAATATTCTATAATAACCTACTAGCCCCATGAATGCTCTCACTTCTGAGACATTCATTGGTACTAGCTATCCCTCAATGGCTCTTATCTTCTCATGATACACAATTATTCCTTCCTCTAAAATGATATGGCCCAAATAATGTATCTTCCATTGATAAAATGAACATTTACTCAACTTGGCATACAACTGATGTTCCCTCAATACTTGTAGCACCATCTTCAAGTGATTCTCATGCTCTTCTTCATATTTAGAGTTGATAAATATGTCATCCAAGAAGATAATGAAAAACGTATCCAAGTAATTTATGAAAATACCATTTATCAAACACATGAAGATAGTTGGTGCATTTGACAACCCAAATGGCACCAGTGTAAATTCATAATGACCATACCTTGTTCTGAATGTCGTCTTGTTGATATCTTCTTCTTTAATTCTCACCTGATGATAGTCTGACATGAGGTCAGTCTTAGAGAATATCTTTTCATTTTTCATCTAATCGAAAATATCATCTATCCTTGACAAATGATACTTGTTCGTCACTGTCATCTTACTCAACTGTCTAAAGTCAATGTATAGCCTCAAGGTTCCATCCTTTTTTCCCAGAAATAATACTGGGGCACCCCAAGGTGACATACTTGGGCATATGTACCCTTTCTTAAAAATCTCTTCTAGTTGTAGTTGTAGTTCATTCAATTCTATTGTGCTCATCCTATAAATTGTCTTGGACACTAGGGTTGCTCCATACATCAAATTAATTGAGAAATCAATATCCTTCTTTGGTGGCAACCCCAGTATATCTTTAAATGCATCCTCATTGTTTTAGGATAATATAGTCTTCAATATTTCACACTTTATCCTTAGATTTATTTTCCATATGAGCTGCGTAAATTTGACATCCTTTCCTGAAGCTTATTTTCAACTGCAATGATGAAATTTCTCTGATAGTTATTTCCCTTGGAATACCTTGAACTATTATTAAGTTTCATTTCTCATCAAAACAAGTAAATGCCTTGTTGTAGCAATCTAGGACAACATTATGCACATCCAACCAATCCGTACCAATTAGGAAATCATATGGAACCATAGGTATGATATTCAAATCTGTCTTTGTGCTCAATCCATTCATGTCCATTGGACATTCCTTAACCAACTCATTAATTCTTCTCCTAGCTCATGTGGCTAACTGAACTAGCCAAAATTTCCCAAGTTTGCTTCTTTTAAAATGAAATCTTTCCACCAACTTAGAATCTATATAACTATGAATAGCTCTTGAATCAATTAAAATAACAATAGGTTGATAATTGATCTTACCTTCCACTTCAATCATATGAGATTGAAATTCAACTTGCTTGTTGTCTAGGGATGCATAGATCCTTGGCATGCTATTGTCCATGTCCTCAATTGTATCGGTCCGTTGTACATTGTGAATAGTATTCACTCGTTCTCCTCTATGAAGGAAATCCTTATACATGTGATCTCCCTCACAACCCCAATATTTAATGGGCGGTTGCCTTGGATTTTTTCCCAATATTTCTGACATTTTGGGTTCATTGAGTTGGTTGCCCCTAAGAATTATTCTTGAAGAACGATGGTTTGTACCCTTTATTCCTCTGTTCCATATTACCTTTCTTTTTGTCTTCCAAAGCCTTTTTGAAATTTGGTCTTCCTCTATGGTGATCATAGAGGCACTTGGCTCTCCTTATGCTTTCATCCAATGTCTCGAGATCATCATATTGTATTTTATCACTGAAAAATGAAGGTATCCCGCTTAAAAATCTTTGAATTGTGACCTATTAATCCTTGATGAAATCAACATACCTTAACAACTCTAAAAATATCATTTCATACTCGTCCATGGTCATACTCCCAAACTTGAGTTCAAAGAACTACTTCATCTTCCTATCATAAAAATTCTTAGATAAGTATTTCTTTTGAAAATACTTTTTGAACTGCTTCCAAGTGACCTTCTTCTCATCAATGTATTGTGCTTGCACAAGTTGGTCCCACCACATTGATGTTTTTTCCTTTAGCTGATATATTGCAATTCTTTCTTCTTCCTATGAGGAATAATTATGTAACTAAAAATACTTTCTCATCCCCAACAACCAAGACTCTGCATCCTCATCTTTTTTGTGCTCACTATCAAAGATAAGAGGTTTTATCTTATTGAATTTCGCTTTCAAGTCATCCACTCCATATCTTCTGATATGCTTCATAACATGGGATAAACTTGGACAACTGAGTGCTCTTCTAACTAAGTGCCTTGGTGAGTAATTATGATAGCCACTAAAACTTCTAGATTCTCTCATTTTGGCATGAGATCTATGGCTCTTTGACTTGCTTTAGTCTGTGTCCTTATCCACCTTCTTCTCTATTTTGTCCAAACCCTGCAACAATATGATGTTGATGCCATCTTTCTGCCCTTCAACTTTCATAATCCTCTCATTATTATCTTTATAACTCAACACATCTCTTTTCAAACTCTTTATCGTCTCCACCAAATTCATACTTTCCTCCTTGCCTTCTCCATGCCCATTTGATTATGTCCCAGCATTGCGCATGTTGACACACAACCCATTGAATTCATCTTCATGTCTATAGGTTCTTTGTACATCTTCCATCACCCTAGTCTCTCTCTTAAAATTATGATATGTTCTATTTGTCCTTAACTCTACAAAATGTGCATGTAATAGGATTTGTTAGACAACAATAATTTAAAAAATCTATAAAATTATGCACCATTCATCCCTTTAAATGCACTCGAAATATTCTTTATGTTTCCTTATGAATTCTACTACTCAATTCACATTTCTGGGTGAACATATGGATTCCTATATCCAATATATTTCCAGTGACTGCTTTCTTGCTCAATTCTGAGTCTTGAGCAAAAAGTTATAGTCATTTTTTCATTACCCATTTCCTCATTTTTCACATCTTTCAACCAAGTGTGAAAAGTTATAGGTCACTAATATTGTTGAACTGAGAGAATCTAAACTCTGTAGTCTAACACCCAATAAACTACTAGAAAAATTACTACTAAGGAGAAAAGACTAAGGAGATAAAGGGCCAAATATATGCTCATCCATAATCTAAATGGATCAGAAGATTCACAAAGGGATGGAAAGTTACTTTCCGTACATGCTTAGGAAAATTACACGACCATAATTACAAAAGATATATCTTAGGCTGCATGGTGTGCCTAAGGAAATTGTTTCAGACGGAGATCCCAAATTTACATCAAAATTTTGGAAACGATTGTTTAAAGGATTTGAGACAAGCCTGAATTTTAGCACAACATATCATCCAAAATCAGATGGGAAAACATACAGGGTCAATCAATGGATTGAGGATATGTTGATGATGCATGTGATGGATAAACAATCAAAATGGGAAGATTATCTACATTTAGTTGAGTTTTCTTATAATAATGGGTATCACACATATTTGAAGATGAGCCCATTTGAAGCATTATATAACATAAATTGCAACATGCCAGTGAGCTAGGAAAACCCAACAAATAGAGCAGTGTTTGGGACATAATTTCTCAGGGAAATGGAAGAACATGTTGTAAAATAAAGTAGAATTTAAAGGCTACACAAGATAGGAAAAAAAGTACTGCAAATAAGGGAAGAACTCACAAAGAGTTTAAAATGGGTAACCATGTGTTCTTAAAAGTAAAGGGAAGAAAAGTTCCTTGAAGTTGGGGAACTTTTCAAAGATGACAACATGTTATTGTGGACCATTTGAGATCCTGAAAAAGATTGGTCATGTTGCATACATCCTTGCACTACCTACTTCCATGTGCATTCATAATGTATTCCATGTATCTTTTCTTAAAAATTATGTGCATGATGCTAATCATGTGATTGATTGGAATGCGATCTAGGTGGAGCAAGAAGGAGACTTCTGAGTTCAGCGGGTGTGCATATTGGATCAGAAAGTTAAGTTGCTCCAGAATCGAGCAATAGGAATGGTTAAGGTCAAGTGGATTTTTTATGATCCTAAAGATGAAATCTGGGAGCATGAAGATGTCATGCAGGAGGAGTACTCACATCTTTTTTAATATTTTTATATTGTACATGTGTATATAATGCACTAAGGACAATGCATAAATAAGGGGAAGACGAATGTAATACCCCGAGGAAGAACCCCAATTGTAAATGTACATATACTTTATAGGTTGGTGAACTAGGATATTTGGGCCAGAGTGCCATTGTATATATGTTTTGAGGCCATAGTGCATGTGCAACTATTAGGCCAAAGAGCTTAGATTGTAAAAGGCCACTGAGGCTGTCATTGTAATATGTAATCACACTCAAATTTATTAATAAAAATACATCACTATTGTAGATCAATTAGACAAAAAGCGTATGGGGGGCTAATAACTCCACTAGAGGGAAAGGGGGCTAAGAGTCTAGGAAGAGGGGCTAAGCCAAGGGAATATTATAATAATGTTTCCTAAAGTCTAAATTAAGGGATATATTTTATCCTAAGTTCCTAAAGGTGGGGAATGTATCACCAAGTGGGGGCAATGTAGTTCCTATTATGACAAGTGTCAAATTGGGAATATGCATACACAAAGTGGGAACTTATTGTATTTTTCCCATTCATTCCAATCATTCTCACTATCATCCTGGCCATTCGTACTCCCTTTCATCTATCATTCATACTCGTTCTTGGAGATATTTTGCAGCTAAATGTACCTAGTGATTCCTTGGTGGTTTTCATTGAAGAAGCGGGTTGCCAGGCCCGTGAACATTCTAGGAATTGTTTTCCTAGTGTGTTAGACTGGTGGGTGTTGCAATTCTAACAGAGATATTGAGTTCCAGGTGATATAGTGCTCTGAGACTTCCTGTCTGGTCTGTTGTTGAAGCCCTAGAAGAGAAGTGGGACAATCGAAGGATTGTAGAGCAGATAAAGGGTACACTTCTTGGGGTGGGACAAGTTATGGGAAATGAGAGGTTGTGAGCTGGGAATGGTTGTTGGAGTTGACACCTTGACTTGAGTTTAATTCTGCAGTTGGTTAAACCTTAATCTAAATTAGGGATCCTTTTCCCTAGTAGAGTTCTAGCCTTAGCTCGGGGGTGACCTGCTACTGAGATTTTATGAGCAACAATGTCTATGGTTGGGAGGAACATTCTGAGGTTTGCAACTAGTCGATGTTTTACAAAAGATAATTATTTTCTTGTGTTTTCTAATGTTTACCGTGTGTTTAATCTTGTTATTATGTTATGTTATAATTGTTAATTATTTATGCTTATACATAGGTTGTTAGGAATGCATGCGTGTTCATATGCAAATAATATTTTGTTTATTAAATAGTATTAGAAAGGAAATATTTGTGTGGGCATGGCCCAACTTGGGGCTAGGGACATTACATTCTACCACCACCAACCAAGTTGAATGTACTCTTGGTAGGAGTGTCATTGAATGTACCCTCCACCATTTGATCAGAGTGGCTAGCACGTTCATGTGCCAAGGAAAATTGGCATGGGATGGAACTCGCTCATCCTTGAGACCAGAAAAATGGGTGCCACATGATAGCAAGGTTGTGGGGCTCGAAGGATAGGGGAATGCACGCCAAGGAGAAGGAAGAAAGAGAGAAGTTAAAGGATGGAAAAGGTCGATGGGTTAGGGCCATGGTGGCTAGGGGATAACATGGCGTTACCTTGAGGTACAAAGTGGACCCAGGATTCCACATTAGTATAAGTCAACGAAAATTATCAAAAAATAGTGAATTTCCTCAGAAAATTATAGTGTTTTCCAAGTCATTATCTTGTAGGACATTTTTGAAGGCATAAACATCATTTTTATAAGTTCAAATTTGTACATAATTGTGTGTACTTGCAGTACATAGATTTTCTACTTATAAAATGAAAGAGCTCAAAGAGAGATTTCCAACGAACTAAATTGTTCCTAAAACGGAGCTTGTATGAGGGAGTTACAGGCTAAATAGTACTAGTTCACCCCATAGGCCATAAATTCCTACTCAACGGTTAGATTGGGGCACATGAGAAGTTTATGGATATCTCTTGAGCCATCGAATAAAACCGTGGAATTATATTAAGAATATGGGTACTTGAAAGCGCATTGGAGGTAGCATTCAATGCTAAAAAGGTAAATTAGCCAAAACTTCAGTAGGATGTAACTAGAAACTTGGAATTTGGATGAAGGTGAAAATTGAACAGAGTGTTCAAAATATGATTATGGAAAAAACCCAATTGATCTCCTTTGAAAATTCCAAAGGAGTAGGTGCAAATATGCATGAATATAACCCAAATTACACATGGTTAAAAAAAAAAGTGTATAAAAGGAGAAAAGTGGCTATACGTAGATGATTGTAACTTTATGTTTAGGACTTAGAATTGAGAAATCAAACAGTCATTGTAAAGGTCTTGGATAAAAGAATCCATGTATACACCCATAAATGTGAATTGGGCGGTAAAATTCACAAGCAACCAGGAAGAATAATTCTAATGCACTTATAGGGAAGAATGGTGCATAATTTTATAGATTTGTTAAATTATTGTGGTCTAAAAAATCCTATTGCATGCACATTTTGTAGAGTTAAGAGAAAATAGAATATATCAGATTCATTTGAGAGAGACCAGAGTCATGGATGATGGACAAAGAACCTACAACCATGAGGATGAAGTCAAGGAATTGTATGCCAGCATGGGTAATGCTAAGACAAAATCAAATGGCCATGGATAAGGCAAAGAGGAGAGTATAAACTTGGTAGAGACTATAAAGAGTCTGCAAAGAGATGTGTTGGGTTACAAAGATGATAATGAGAGGCTTATGAAAGATAAGAAGCAACATAATGGCATTAAAATGAATTTGTTGCAGAGTTTGGACATAATAGAGAAGAATATGGATAAGGGGATATAATCAAGTAAGTTAATGAGTCATATATCTCATGCCACAAGTAGATAATCTAGAAGTGTTGGTGGGCATCATCATCACTCACCAAGGAACTCAGTTAGAAGAGAAAACAATTGTCCAATTTTATCTCATGTCAGAAATCATAGTAGAATATTTGGAGTGAATGAATTGCAAGGATAAGTCAAGAAGATAAACCCCCTACGTTTGATTGTGAGCAAAAGAAATATGAGGATGCAGAGCTTTGGCTATTGGGGATGAGGAAGTATTTTTAGTTACAAAATTATTCCTGACAAGTATAAGGAAAAATTGCAATATATCAGCTGAAAGGAAAAACATCAATGTCATCGGACCAACTTGTGCAAGTACAACACATTGATGAGAACAAGATCACTTGGAAGCAGTTCAAAAAGTATTTTCAAAATAAATACTTATCCAAGTGTTTTTATGATAGGAATATGAAGAAGTTCTTAACTCAAGCTTGGGAGTATGACTGTGGATAAGTATGAGAGAATATTCTTAGAGTTGTTGAGATATGTTGACTTCATCAAGGATAAACAAATCAATATTGGAAGATTCCTAAGTGGGATACCATCAACATTTAGTGACAAGATAGAGTGTGATCATCCCAAGACATTGGATGAAGAAATAAGGAGATCCAAGTGTCTCTATGATCAACATAGAGGAAGACCAAATTTCCAAAAGGCTTTGGAAAACAAAAAGTGTTGTTTGTTGTATCTTTGGGAGGTATTCCCACAAGAGGTCAAGGTGTCATGCATGTGGAAATATTCAATGGCACCAGATTAATATCTTGTTTCAGTGAAATCATCCATGAAATGAGGCTAGGCCTCATGGGAAAGTTGATGGGATTTTTGGGCTTGTGTAGGGGTGCCACACCCACAAAGAGGATTAAAATATTCTAATTAATTGTTGATTTTAGAAGGGGTACTTAAACTCACTCATTGGAATTCTATATAAAGGAGAGAAGTCATTGTGACATTTTTTCATTGTGAAAGGAAGAAGTTGGCATAACTAAGTAAGAACTTGTGTTAGGAGGCTTGGTGACTTGATCAGAGAGAAATTCTGCAAGGGTGACAAATCTTTCCTAGGAGAGAGGAATCCGCAAAGAGAGAATTGTATGGAGGTGTACATACAATTTTTTTGTACTTGTACGTGGATTGCAATGGGACGAGTCGCGTATATACGTTGGTTGTAGTGGGCACAATTGCATATGTATGAGAGTTGCAACAAGGTGAATCATGTACAAATTTTTCTGGGCAGGAGTAGGTCCATATAGGCTGACAAGTGACGTCGGTAGGCTGTATATCTAGTCTGCAATAGATTTGTGGGAAGAGGATATTTCTAGGGATTTGTTGAGGTTTGGTTTTCTGATTTGTATAGTTATTTGAGGACATTGTTGTCCTCATATTTTTGGTGGATTTGTATAGGTTGGGAGGGTTGGTTTTTCTCTAAGAATTAACAAGGTTACATAACATAAATTTGTGTCTTACATATGTGTTGATGATTCATCTATGATCTTGTTGTTTCCGCTGCATATGTTTTAAGTCAATAATTTTCAGTATAAAATTGTTCAATGATAACAACTAGGGTTTTATTATTAATTCACTAGGAAGCAATTTTCAAATCTGAAAATTAGTCACATAGAGTTGTATGTGACATAGTATCAGATCTTGGGATTTGAAGAAAATGGGATCATCTTCAGACACATTGTTGGCTACAACACTGGAAGAGTGTTGTTCTTGTTCTTGCTCTGGGGAAGTCAAAATGGTGGGCACATTAAAGCTTGAGGATAGGTTGGAAAGGGAGACCAAATTCTGTGCTTGGAAGGAAAGGGTTCTACTTCTATCGGAAGATAATGACCTCAATGAGTATGTTGAGAGTGTGGTTGTAGCTTCTATCGATCCACAAGAATTGGTAGATCACAAGAAGAAGGAAGTGGAGGCCAAGCAAGTGTTGCTAGAATCCGTGAAGTATCACTTGATTCCTCACATTGTTGAGAAGACATCTTCCTAGGAGATGTATGATGTTTTGGTGGGTCTATATCAGAACAAGAATGCATATATGTTGTTGCATTTGAAGCACCAACTTCAAATTCTTAGGATGACTAGTGATAACATAATTTTGAGCTATCTTATGAAGATCACTCAGATCTAAGATCAATGTGAAACTATTGGAAAGACAATGCATGATGCTAATTTGGTGAATGTATCATTGAGAGGTCTTCCTAGATCTTGGGAACCATTTGTGCAGGGGATTTATGCACGAGACAAGTTACCAGACTTTGATAGAATATGGACTAGACCAGGTTGTTGTCTAGGGATGATATGAATGGTATGGTGATGAGTAGTAGTGATGAGAACTGAGCTATTGTATCCCTAACTAGGATGAGAAGAAGAGGTTCTCCAGGTAGAAGAGGTTGTCCTAGGAGAAGGGATTTTCCTTAGAAAGAAGAATCTCCATAGCTGAGACATAGGAAGGATATTAGTAAGATCAGATGTTTTGAGTGTCATGACTTTGGGCATTATGCTTCATAGTATCCACACTAGAGGGAAAGAAGGAAACATAGATCAACAACTGAGGTTGATGAGGTTGCAGACATGTTCCAGAGGGAGATCTTGTTAGTCTTTTCCCTTTCAGGTAAAGTCTCCAGCAGGGGGACTTGGTTGGTGGATAGCAGAGAATCTCTCCATATGATAGGTGCATGAGAGTTATTTGATAACTTCACATATACTCACTCAGACTTGTGTGTGGAGCTTGGTATGGGATCCAAGCATGCGGTACGAGGATCTAGTACGGTATCATTCAAAATGAATTTAAGTGAGGTGTTGAGGGTGTCGAATGTGTTATGGATGCCAGAACTCAAGAGGAGTGTTATCATAGTCTTGAGGATTGAAAAGAAGGGCTACCATATTTTATTTCGAGATGGACATGTGTTGTTTGTGCCTAGATGATCTAGCTTCATATACATGATGGTTCTTGGAGTTAGGGAGGGAAACCTATATAGGTTGAGGGGTTATTCTATGTATGTTATGACTAGTAGGATAAGAGAGACAGACGAGGAGGAGTATATAGATCCACTAGTGGTGAAGCAGGTGGCCCCACCATTGGCATAGGTATAGAGGGAGCAGTTAGCTCCACCAGTGGTGAGGCAGGTGGCCCCACAAGTAGCACAAGTACATAGGGATCATGTAACTTTACCAATGATGAGGCAAGTATCCCCATCAGTAGTGTCATCTTAGAGGGAGCCAGAGTTAAGAGGGAGTCATCCCTTAAGATCCAGTAGGGAGGAGCATCATCCCATGACAATTAAGAGGATACTAGACTTCATAGGAGGTTAGGAGGTTCAGAGGGAGCATATGGATCCTGACATTGTACAAACTCAAAGGGAGTCAGGTTTCAGAGGTAGTCAACAGAATCAGAGGGAGTCAAATTTCATAAGAATTCAATAGTCTGAGAGGGATCTCGATATCAATGGGAGTCATTAGGCTCAGAGGAAGAGTCAACCATTCAAGGGGATTTCCCCCTCAGGTTCAGGTGGGAGAGAGACATCTTCCAGGACTGGAAGACATGTGCCATGGTTTGAAGAGGCTAGGTAGGAGGTTCATAGGGAGGAATCCTCTAGGGCATGTGAGACCTCCATGGAGGATTCAATTGTTTTAGAAGGTTTTTCTATAGTGAAAGAGGAGGAATCCAGTTAGGAAGAAAAGAGAGTAGGGTATGCTTTATTCATAGAGGGAGTAACCAGTTAGACAGACTAGACAATATGATTTGTTTAAGTGGCTGAGGATGCAGCTAGTCAAGAGGACTGGAGAGCAAGATTTGCTTCAGTGACAGAGGGAACATCCAGTTAGGAGGATTGGAGTGTAGTTGTGGTAGAGGAGACATAGTCACTTAAAATGTGGGATACATAGGTACATACACATGATGGTGGATGGGATACCTTCCTCCTAAGAGGGAGTGTTGTTTGTTGTATCTTCGGGAGGTATTCCCATAAGAGGCCAAGGTTTCAGACATGTGGGAATATTTGTTGGCACTAGATTAGTATTTCATTTAAGTGAAATCGGCCCCGGAATGAGGCTAGGTCCTCATGGGAAAGTTGATGGGCTTTGTGGGCTTGTGTAAGGGTGCCACACCCACAAACATGATTAAAATATTCTAATTAATTATTGATTTTAGAAGGCGTGCCTATACTCACTCATTGGACTTGTATATAAAGGAGATAATTCATTGTGACATTTGCTCATTTTGAAAGGCAGGAGTTAGCATAAGTGAGTAAGAACTTGTGCTAGGAATCTTAGTAATTTCGGAAAAAGGAAATTCTGCAAGGGTGGAAAATATGGCCTGGGAGAGAGGAATCCATAAAGAGCGAATTGTACGAAGATGTATCTACAAATTTTTTGTACTTGTACATAGATTGTTGTGGGACGAATCACATATATATGTGGGTTGTAGAAAGAACAATAGTGTATGTATGTGGGTTGCAGGAAGGTGAATCACATATACGTGGGTTGCGGTGGGCACAATCGCGTATGTACGCAGGTTGCAGTAAAGTGAATCATGTACAAAGTTTTCCAGGCAGGAGCAGGTCCGTACATGTTGACAGATGACTTCAACAGACCGTACAAGTGGTATGAAGTGGATTTGTGGGAAGAGGAAATTTCTAGGGATTTGTTGAGGTTTGGTTTTCTGATTTGTATGCTTATTAGAGGAAAATATTTTCCTTAGATTTTTGGTGGATTTGTATTGGTTGGGAGGGATGATTTTCCCCTCATAATTAATAAGGTTACAGAAGAAAAAAATGTGTCTCATATATGTGTTGATGATTCATCTCTGATCTTATTGTTTCAGATGCAGTTATGTTTTCAGTCAATAATTTTCAGTGTAAAATTATTCATTGATAACATCTAGGGTTTTACTATTAGTTCAGTAGGAAGCAATTTTCAGATCTAAAAAATTAGTCACATAGATTTACATGTGAAAATTGACAAAAATAAAGGTAACATGGGGCAGGGGAGGAAAGGGTATAAGACACCATTCTTCAAGAATAATTCTCAGGGGAAGCCAACTCAAAATGAAACCAGAGTGTCATAAACATTGGAAAAAAGGCCAAGGAAACAACCTATTAAATGTTGGGGTTGTGAGGGAGATCACATGTACATATATTCCCCTCATAGAGGTGAAAGAGTGAAGATTGTACACAATGTATAGCAGGATGATATAGTTGAGGACATGGAAAAAAGAATGCCAATGATCTATGCATCCCAAGACAACAAGCAAGTTGAATTCCAATCTCACATGATTGAAGTGGAAGGTAAGATCAATGATCAACATATTTCTATTTTAATTGATTTAGGAGCTAGTCATAGTTATATAGATCCTAAATTGGTGGAAAGATTTGTTTTGAAAAGAAGAAATCTTGGGAAATATTGGCTAGTTTAGCTAGCTATAGTATCTAAAAGAAGAATGAATGAGTTGGTTAAGGAATGTCCAATGGACATGAATGGACTGAGCACAAAGGCATATTTGAATATCATACCTTTGGGTTCATATGATTTCCTAATTGGCATGGATTGGTTGGAAAAACATCCGTGCTATCTTAGATTTCTATAGTAAAATATTTACTTGTTTGTATGAGGAATAGAACTTAAGAACAATTCAAGGTATTCCAAGGGCAATAACTATTAGATAAATTTCAGCCTTGTAGCTGAAAAGAAGCTTGAGGAAGGGATGTCAAATATTTGTAGCTCATATGGAAGAGACACCTAAGGATAACGTGCCAAATATTGAAGACTATGTAGTCCTAAAAGAATTTGAGGATGTATTTAAGGAGATATTTGGGTTACCACCAAAGACAGATATTGATTCCTCTATTACTTTAATGCATGGAGCAACCCCAATGTCTAAGACTCCTTATAGGATGAGTACACCAAAGTTGAAGGAATTGAAAATGCAACTTGAAGAGATTTTTAAAAAGGGAAACATATGCCCAAGTGTGTCACCTTGGGGTGCCCCAATATTATTTGTGAAAAAGAAGGATGGAACCTTGAGGCTATGCATTGACTTTAGGCAACTAAATAAGGTGGCGGTGAAGAACAAGTATCCTTTGCTAAGGATAGATGATATTTACAATCAATTGAAACATGAAAAGATATTCTCTAATATTGACCTCAGGTTAGGCTAGCATAAGGTGGGAATTAAAGAAGAAGATATCAACAAGACAACATTCAGAACAAATTATGACTATTATGAGTTTAGAATGGTGCCATTTGGGTTGTCAAATGCGCCAGTTGTCTTCATGCTTTTGATGAATGGTATTTTGAGAAATACTTGGATAAGTTTGTCATCATCTTCTTGGATGACACACTTATCTACTCTAAGTCTGAAGAAGAGAATGAGAAATACTTGAGGATGGTGCTACATGTATTGAGGGAGCATCAAATGTATTCCAAGATGAGCAAATGTTCATTTTATCAGGAGGCAGATGCCTTATTTCAGATATATCATTTGAGAGGATTGTTCAATGGATAATTGTGGATCCTGAGAAGATAAGAGCCATTAAGGGATGGCCAATACCAAGAAATGTCTTAGAGGTGAGATCATTCATGGGGCTATCAGGTTATTATAGAAGATTTATTGAGGGTTTCTCAAAGATTTCACACCCAATCATTTCTTTGCAAAAGAAGGGTGTGAGATTTGAATGGACCTTCGATTGTGAAATAAGTTTTCAACACTTGAATAATTTATTAACAAGTGCATCAATATTGAATATTGTTGATCCAAATGAAGAATTCATTGTATGCACTAAGGAATGCAAAGAAGGGATTGTCCTTAGTCAAAATTGACATGTGATATGTTATGAATCAAGTTAAAAGAGCATGAGAGACACTATGTAACTCACAATTTGGAATTGGAAGTCATAGTTCATTCCTTGAAGAAGTGGAGACACTATCTCATGGGAAATATATTTTAGTTGAGGACAGATCATAGTGGTCTGAAATATTTGTTTGGATAGCCAACTTTGAAGTCCAGACAAACTTGATGGCTAGAATTCCTCAGTGAATATGACTTTGATATAAAGCGTATCAAAGGCATGGAGAACAAGGTGGTTGATGCACTCAACATGAGATTGCATGAGATGCATGCTACAACCATTAGCATGTACAAATATTATTTAAAAGATAGAATTTTGGAAGCTGCAAAATCATATCAACATTATATGGAGACAAAAGAAAAATTATTACATACATTTAGCTGTAAAATCTCTCCAAGCACAGGTATGAATGATGGATGAAAGGGAGTATGAATGGCCAAGATGATAGTGAGAATTATTGTAATGAATGAGAAAAATACACTAAGTTCCCACTTTATGTATGCATATTCCCAACTTGACACTTGTCATGTTGGGAACTACATTTCCTCCACTTGGTGATACGTTCCCTACCTTAGGAACTTAAAATAAAATATATTTTTTAATTTAGACTTTAGGAAATATTATTATAATATTCCCTTGGCTTAACCCCTCTTCCTATATTCTTAGCCCCCTCTTCCCCTAATGGAGTTCTTATCCCCCCATACTCTTTTTGTTTGATTGGTTTGCAACAATGATGTATTTTTATTAATAAATCCGAGTGTGATTACACATTACAATGATAGTCTTGTTGACCTTTTAGCATATAAGATATACGACCTAATAATCACACATGCACTCTGGCCTCAAAACATATATACAATGGCACTTTGTCGTAAATATCCTTGCTCATCAACCTATAAAGTAGATGTAAATTTACAATTGGTGTTCACCCTAGGAGTATTACAATCCCCTCCTCTTTATTTATGCATTTTCATCAGTTCATTATATACACATGTACAATCCAAAAATATTCAAAAATATTCAAAAATGTAACACAGGTGACCCTTAAGTACCTTTTATGGGATGGGGCATTAGAATTTTTGCTTTTTCTCAACTATCTCAATACTTCTTTTCGAGGGAACCATTCTCTTCTACTCGTCAAGAAATTTCTGATGACTATCATCATTCTCAAAACCGAGCTCTAGATCAAAGGTTATGGCTTTACAAAGTTCTTGGGCCTCATTGGCTAGTGCCACCTCATTCCCACGTGGCTTCCTATCCCAAGTGTCAATCATCATGGCTCTAATTTGGTGTTGACCACATGGTTCACCGACCCATGGTTCCAATCCCACGGAACCTCTAGTCGTCATCATTGGGATTTTATTTCCATGGGTCGCAAAGACCCAAGCACAAGTTTCGAAAACGATCCATTAGTCGGGCTTACTCTAGATCCGATGGTCCACGTGCCTCTCTTACAATGAATCGAATTGAGTTGGTGATTCTAAATGGCTTCGCACTTAACACCAACTCTTCCATTCTCCCGTGCTTCAATGATATTACGCCTGGGTCATTGGACCAGATTCACTGGCCCGTAGATCCAATGACCCTCATCGCATCGTCAATGCCTCAGTCATCATCGAAATTATTATCCAACACACAACCTTGCCAACCCTTCCATTTACAATGAACGGTCTGAATCTCTTTTTCCATAGATCTGATGGTTTTCAATTGCGAATGACCATCCAATGGTCTAGACCCAACAAGGCCCACCCTTGAACTTATGACGAACCAAGTGACGACACTTGTCATCCTCCAGACACGCTGGCATGCCTGGTCACTTGTGATGTCACCATCCATTCTATAACCTATAATGGGTTCTTTGGAAATCTATGGTGGAGATTAAATCTAACCCACCACTGATCGACGACTCTCATTACATCATCGATGCCTTCATCATCGTTGGCATTCTTAACCACTACATAGCCTTGTCGACCTTTCAAAATTCGACGAATAACCCATATTTTCTTGTATTTTCACCTACGGGTTTCAAATCCTCTTAACACATGACATCATCTATGCATGAAACATGACACCATCACCACCTAACACATGGCATCCATATTTCACACAGAAGTTCACCTATAGGTTCCAAATCACTACACCATGTGGCATATTCTATGCTCGACACGTGGTGCTATCCATGTCATTGTGACATCATTGTACTCTTTTATTTCCCTTTGTGATGGATCATATATCCAACGGTTGAGGTCTCTCCTCGAACTCTACCTAATCTACGGTCAAAATCACCCCTTGAAGCCTTACCATTGGAGTCCCTCATCAACCCCATGCGCAAGCATCCCAATAGCCTAATATTCTATCAACGATGGAGATCTCTCCACACACAGATGTTATGCTCGATAATTTAAAGTGCCCATTCAAAGTTCTGAGCTCGGCAGGGACCCATTCCCAATTTCTTCGACCAATTACAAGCTGCCATGTATTACCCTTTGGTAAATAGGCATTCCTCGTTAGCATGACATCAATAAGATATCACTTTCCCTTTTCCTTACCACGCGAACAGGGGAGACCTGCAATGAATCGACCACTGAATTTTAATCTCACATTTGCACCGATCAACGATCCTCATTGACTCTCGGACTTACCTCTATCATAGTTTTTCCGTTTCGGATTCCAAGGCTACTCCAACCTTTGGACTCTGATGACACTCACCCCCTTATGATCTACACCTAAAATCAAATTTCCACACTTTGATGAACGTGATGACTTTGGGTCTTCTAGACCACACAAAAGCCTCTCTCAGGCACTGAGACATTCCAATTCCTATCGCAGGGAACCCCGTCCCTTCCTCCTAGGAAGTATTGTTCATGTTTCATTTATAGGCCTGTTTTCTTTTCACGAGATACACACTATAGCAAATATCATGATGCATTCACAAGAGACATGATCATACAATTAATTTCACAATTACTTTCATAGGAGGAACCATTTGTACAGTCCCGTGGCTATTCAAAATAAGCTTCAGGGTCCTCTTGCTCAGGGATGGAATATACATACAATTCCATACAAACATATTTTATACAATCAAAAAGGCATCCCAATGGATATATATATATATATATATATATATATATATATATATATATATATATATATATATATATATATATATATATATATATATATATAATCAAGTCCCTAAGTCATACATATGTATTCATTATTACAATATAGACATTCCAACCATATATCTTAGTTCAATACACAGAGTACATAGATACTTATATGTTACAGTTGATAATCCATCCAATTGATTGTGGGTGTTCACCTTTCCACCCAGCCACAGGCATTGTGTGCTCTGTAACTTTGGAAACATGTCACCCCCTTTCCAAGACATGATAACACCAGGGAAAATATCTCTCAATTTATACGAGAGTTTGAGATGTGAGGGTTTCCCTCCTTCACACCTCTCTGGGAAAGGATTTATTCACACCACCTAGCTTAGGCCTCAATGAGGTTTTTCAGATACCTTCCTAGTATCAAGCTCATAGCCATCTTAGCACAGGTCAATTTCTCTAGACTCTCCACCCAAATTCCAGAACTTGAGCTCTTTTTCCTTTACTATGTTTTTACACTAGTACATTTGGGTCAATTTTCGACGGCGCGTTCGATGCAATTGCCACTTTTGTTTGTTGGGAGAACGACAAACAACAGACCCCTCAAACATTGTTTCACATGACATTGCTTTTCTGACACCATAGATATCGTCTCTATTATGACATTTCATGCGGACAAGTGTCATCTCGGATTTGACTGTCCAAACCCCATATAGTCGTCACTACAGAGACGTCAGAGACATCAAAATTCCGACGTCCCATTTTGTTGGTCTCCACTATGTGGATGCTATGGGAGTGGCGTTACCATACGTCGCAATTTTGATGTATAGTAACGTCGCTCAGCCAAAGGCAATCTATATATCTCCGATGTATGTGCCATGGGAGCGACGTTATCATACGTCGCAATTCCGACTTATAGTAATGTCGCTCAACCGACGACAAGCTATATATCTCCAATGTATGTGCCATGGGAGAGACGTTGCCATACGTCGCAATTCCGACTTATAGTAACATCACTCAACTAATGGCTAGA
>ML781100.1:205248-217259 GCA_009831015.1 Picea engelmannii | reverse complement strand
CTTTCTTCGTTAAGATATTCTTTATGTTTGAACAAAAACCTATGGGAAATTTAATTTTTTGAATGACCTCTTTTACACCATTGCTTTGTTGCTCTGTTAATAACCATGGAAGGTTATTTTGGTCTCCATCGTTATTTGATCAGATCACACTTTGCATTGCATGATTGGCTTCCCGAATGTCATTACAAATTTTGATAATTTTTTCTCTATCCCTCCTGCCATCTATGATTCGCCATAATGTTTCTGCCACATTATTCTCGATATGCATTGTATCAAATAAATGAACTATTTCTAGGTCCTTATAGTAAGGAAACCTTGTGAATTTAGTGGGATAACATTTCATTCCTCGTGGAAACCCATTATTACTACCTTCACGACGACGACATTGATGAAGCATAAAAAAAATCAGAACACTATTTATCAAGTACGGTAAAATAAAATGAATAATTAAAATAAAATTTCAAAACATGATTCCATTTACGATACATAAACAAAATGCATACCTCGAGGATTAATTATGCCATATGCCAACTTCCATATGTGAGGTGTCATTCTTTATGGTTTTAGTCCAGTCTCTTGTTTCCCATTGAAAAGATCTTTTGTAGTAGTACGATACTTATGGTTCTTAGAGAGGAAGTGTCTATACTCATCAAACACCTCATTTCCTAAAAAAATTGATCGACGAGATTTCATCTTAGGACCACAAAATGGACATACAAATTTACCATTTGTTTGAAGACCTACAACAGATGGATTAATGTGAATTATTAGTATACGAAATGATTATTTAAACAACATGCATGATATATTCAATTAATTATATACTATTCAAGCATGCAATATGGAACGTTACATACCACAAAAATGTGTTAGTCATAGGGCATCATGAATTGTCCATAAAAGTATTCCACGACATTGAAATCTCTTCTGCCCAATTGGTTTACAGATGTCATACATAGTGATTCCCTCCCATAAATTTAGTATCTCGTCAATAAGAGGCTCAATATACACATTCATATCTTTAACTTGGTACTCACCTAATTTTTTGAAATTATACGAAATTACTACCATGGTATGTATATATACGTAAATAAATAAATATAAGATGTTATGCAAAAAAAGAGAAAAATGAAAAATTTAAATTTGAAAAATTAATGTAAACAAATACTTGGAATAATCATTGTCAACATTATGTGCTCCCTCTTTATTGACATCCAAGGAGGAATGCTATTTTTGATAACAAAAATAGGCCACACTAAGTAAATAGATTGAATCTCTCCAAATGGATTAACACTGCCAGTTGCCAATGAAAGCCTAACATTACGAGGTTCATCTGTAAATTTTGGCCATTTTGCAGCAATTTCCTTAAATGCATAACCCTCTGTAGGCATTCAAAGAAATCCATCTTCAATTCTCTTTCGTGCATGGTAATCCATAAACTGTGTTATGCCTTGGCACCTGAACAACCACTGCAAACGTGGAATTATGGGAATATGTTGGAGAACCTTTCAAGGGACCATTTTTGTTACTTGATCGGTTCGATATCTACTGATACCACATACCGGGCATTCTGTTTTTGACACATATTTGCCATAATATATAATATGATCATCATGAAATGCATCTATACTTTGATACTCCATTACAATGTCTTTCATAATGGCATGTAAATCTCGATATGTGCAAGGTAAAATATTTGATGAGGGTAACAGAAATTCACCTAACAATCTGAAACATAAAAAATAAATAGTTAATGTAAAGAATAGTAATTGTAAATATTGCATTTTTATTTTACACATTAATTAACACTAAAAAATGGTGAAAAGTCAACCTTTATGTAGATGTGATGAAACATATTACATACCTTAGGATCTGTGCCATACAAGTGTTCGACAAATTATTCATAACTTTCAAGTTCACCAACAGCAATGTAGTGGAGAGAAGATTTTCTCTTGACCCTTTATAAAGTTGTTTATTTTCCTTTTCAATCAGAGGTTCATCATAAATACCATCACTATTGTCCCCATGATCCTCATCTGGATGACCAAATAAGTCTTGGATCATTTGATTTGTGCCATCATCTTGAACTATTTTATTATTGTCATCTACTTCCATGGGATCATTAACTTGATCTCCATTATCTGCTTCAAGATCTTCATCTTGTACTACAACATCATTTATGCTTCTACTCGGTGCTTTGTGCATAAAGTTAGGGGGCAAATCTAACTTTATAATTACAAACAATCATGAAAAATTAGTGCATGTATAAAACAATATAAAAGTTTGAGAATACAATAAATATTAAAACAGATAATGAATATATATAGCTAATTACCATGGGATGATATTCATTTGATCCCCAGTCCATGTGACCATATTTTCTACAATGTTTTTTAGTTGTTTCTATTAAAACTCTTTTGGGACGTCTAGTACACCAATTTTTGCAAGGGAAATAACATTTACCATCACCTTTTTCACCCTCTTTAATTATTTTCCCAACTCTAATGTTTTCTGACATTCTTCCCCATACACATATACCTAAAAAAAAATACATGTTTTTTGTTCGCCAAAAAGACCGACTTATACCCTTTTTGAAGTGTTGTTATTATAACAAACTTGTCGCAACATTCGTAAAATGAAACATATTTATAGATTTTATAACGTCGCAATTTCGACGATATTTGACCAAGTCAAAGTTGACTTGGTCAAATACTAGGTGACTATTGGGAGGGGAAAAACCTAGTTTCCATAACGTCGCAAGTGCAACGACTATTTTACCAACGTCGCAAGAGAGATGAAAATCCAATGGCGTTGCAATAACGATGTCTTCCTACCTTCATCGCAATAGCGACGTGTGTGTGTATTACATCACACTTGCAACGTTATCGGGCAATATGGAGAAAAAAAATTAATATTTCCTCTATTTTTCGACAATATGGCCAATTTTGTCCATAACGTCGCAAATAGAACATCGAAAATTTTCCAATATGTACTAGTGTTACACAATCCTCCCCCTACCTCTGGGATCCAAACTCCCCTC
This sequence comes from Picea engelmannii, assembly GCA_009831015.1. Taxonomy (NCBI): domain Eukaryota; kingdom Viridiplantae; phylum Streptophyta; class Pinopsida; order Pinales; family Pinaceae; genus Picea; species Picea engelmannii. Next base: position 214,219 of record ML781100.1, on the reverse strand, counting down.
AGATTTCTCACCTGACCCTTTTTTTTTCTTTCTTCCTTTGAGCCTTCTCTTGCACATTTATCTCCCCCCCCCCCATGTTCTCAACTTGTCCCCTTCCTTATGTCAAAAGGAACTCATGGGTTCCATCCGGGGCTATGTAAAATGGTACCCTATTGTACCTAGGGCTGACAGTTTCAGTTGTCTTAGCCTGATCTCCCATACCTAGATTTATTTGGGGTAATTGGTTCTTCAACTACCATCCTTCCTCATTAACTGATTTTCCTTGAAATTAGGGATGAGGAAAATATTTTGAATATCAAATATATCAACAAAGAGGTTTGGGTCATATTTAACATGATGAACCCCTCTCTAAGTTTCCTCACTTTTTCCTCTAGTGGTATCATGGACATTACTTCATGGATTTACCCCACAGTCAGTTGGTTGACATTTTAAATCAAACAATAATACGTTTACAATGTTCTTATTTTATTACATGGAAAACATAATTCATGATTAATTACACATAATCATAGTTTTAGAAAGGGGGGTGTTACAATCCCCTCCCCCTTCAAAGGAACACCATCCTCAATTTTATTTTTTAGTAACACTTGCTACGCCCTCTTCTTGATTTGTTCCTTACTCGGACTTTGTCATTTCAGAAAATGCCTACAACAATTTTCAACAACAAGCATATTAATTACCATTTCATGCAAAACATTTTATTGTTATTCAAACTCAAGTGGAAATATTCACAAATCAACACAATACTTATCTGTGTAGTTCATGGATCTGCATCCATATGGCTATCTCATTAACATGGTTCACTATTTTCCTAGACATGCCCATTGTGTGCATGATCCCAGTCAACAAATGACAAAAAATTTAAAGACTCCACTGAGTCTTTCACATGAGATATCTAAGTCTCCCCTTCCTTGCGGTCACTCTCCTTTCAGGCTCAGGTTCATGCATCCCCTTCTCTGTTATACATTCCCTCGGGCGATCCATCTTACCTGCCCAATATTTCTCGCGTAAGAAGAGTTTCAGAGACTTCGTTGAGTCTTACATCTGAAGCGTCCCCCAATATTTCTCTTGTCGAGGCGCCCCTCTGGCTTGCTCTGTCAAAAGCATCCCTTCGACCTATGTTACCACAACACAACAATCTTTATGGCGATCCCGACTTATCACAAAGTTCAACAATAGCCCTCTTCCATGCTTTCTGATTTGACAACCACTAGCTATCCTCTCTGGACACATATCTTCCTCTCACCTCTGTTCACATGCATACAGAAATTTGTGAGATATTTTCATTAATTTTCATTCAAAAATTCTTCCCAAATATGTTACCCACAGATTTTCAAATTCACAATTTCATTTCATTTCATTTTCATATATGTTCCATATTAGAACTAGAGTTCACAAGCATGATATTTCCTTATCATAATAGTTTGGCTCTTTACAACCAGTAGGTATTGGTCTTCCTCATGGGCTTACAGTATTTCCATATCCAAGACCATCTTTCCCAAAGTTTCAATACTCACACAACCAAATAAATTGTTAGTTTCTCATGAATATCACATTTTCATTGTACACGGTTTCATAATTGTGCATACTAACAATTACATCACATTTATCTATTAAACAATATAAATTAAAGCAATTATCATTCCTCACACATTCTTTATCTCAGCGGACCAAACCTTTCAAATGTAGCTAATCATTAAATGAATTTAATCAATGTGTCGATTCCCATGGCCACATCCACACACAATGCACCCTTGATTTCAATTTACTACTTTTTCATTTTAGGCACTCTTGTCGGGGTGTGTTGGAACTAAACCAACTTCTCACTACATGGATTATCTATCCACATTTCATTATTACATCAAGGTTGTTTTTCCTACTTTGAGTTGATCCTAGTGTCAAATCAACACACATGAAACTGAAAGTTTCTCATGAATTCATTCAAGCATTATTTCTTGACTAGTAACCAAGGTGCCAACATTCATGGCCACCCAATTCCTCTTCCTACCATTATTACAACTCTGTAAAATATTGGAAGGTTATCCTTCCCTACTGGGCAGTTCATTTCCTTTCCTCTAATGCAAACATGCATTTCCTCAATGTATTCAATCAACATACTACTTATGAGCACTTTCGTTCCCAATCATTCCTGATGGGTCAATGTGTTCATGACACATCTAATCATGAACTTTATTGCAAGGATCTCAACCATCCTTGACCACCAAAGTTTCATTTCTCTGGCCTTCAAGTTCCCTTCCTGAATCTTACCCTTCTTGGATATCAATGGAATACAACAACCATTCAAAATCATTTTCATATCATTAAGATAATAAAAATATCTCAAAAGGGATTCTTACTCAATCCCTTTCGAACCTTATTCCACATAGGTGTGAACACTTCTATACATGTTTTGGCTTCCAACACCTTCTCTGATATTACCTCATCATTGGTGCTTCACGGGAACTCTCAAAGTCCCTTCATCAATCTTTCAACAACCGTCTTCTTGTATTTCTCCTTTTCCTGAGGTTGTCAACTATTGGTATCCGCCCTTCCCCAATAGTTCAATCACTTCCTAAACATATCATGCATCATCACATTCACAATTATATCATATGTCATGTAAAATGAACTGCATGTATCATAACATTTAAACCAATAAAACATTTTCATATATGCCCCAACATAGTTGTGTGCACTCTATCACATTGCTTCTTAATGTGTTGGCTAGTGTAATCGCAATCCAATTTTAATTTTTATCTAAAATCATACAACTATTAGAATTCTCATGCCAAAATATTTACCTGCATCCATATATTAGTTTCTCATCCCAGAGAAAATACAATAATCAACAAGAGAGGAGTTAAGGGACTATTCTCTTTTTCCAACTTCTACACAATTCGATATTTTCAGTCCAACTGAATTATTCCAAGGCCTCACTGCCTTTGCATAGCATGGCCTTTGACCAACGTCATTATTTCAAACACATTTATTGTTTATTATACTTTGCTTTCACAATTGTTCAAGTTTATAACTCTATTAAGAAAACTAGAGTTTCAAAATGAGAAAAGTGTTCCTCCTTTTCTCCTTATTTGTTTCTGCAGTCTATCCATTTTGGTATTTTCCTGCTCAATTCCTTGAGCAATTTCAGCCAAGTTTCATCTTGACTTTCTCTGGTAAACCAACATGATACAACAACAAGATTTTTATTCACATTTAAATCGTGAACGAGTGCATTCTACATATTTACTAATTAGATTGGTTAACTTCATTCGCTTGTTCTCTATGCATGCATTATATTTTAGAATGTAAACTGGGACTCTTATATAAACAGGCCTTGCAACCCATTTCCCAACTCTTAGCAGTCATTAAGTTTATACGACATATTTCTTACACAGTTCCTTCACATGGAATTGTCTCATCATGCAACTTCCTTATTGCATATCCAAACAGTACGAAATTAACTCAACCTTGAGTCAGTCTTAGCATCATTATTTCAGAGTTTTATTCAATATTCCATAAGGAATATAAGCTTGCATTCCTATGATTCATTCCAAATACATACTCAAACTTGTATCTTTAGGTTATCAACTTGCTTTCAAACTATTATTTATGCACTTGACTACATGCATCAATATGTTGTGTCTATCATAAGCACACTTTACTTTTTTTTGTTGTAAATATTTAATTTAAAATCATTTAACTCGTGATTGTTCACAGTCATTCTCATACAATCCTCAAATGCATAAGCATGTTGTCTTCTATCATGCCAACATAGCATTTCTGCTCATTTATTATTTCAACAATTGACACTAGCTTTTTCCGAGGAAATGGAACACATCTCCCTCAAGCTATTATTCCATCAAGGCAATTAGACCCTCCAACATATGGTCAATCATGCCTCCATGGCCTTATTCAGATTTGGAAAGTACACAGCTTGCCTCACATCCCACTTGATCAGGAAATCATATTATACTTTTTAATCATTTTTATGTACATCTACATATATGTATGTGCATCACTTGCACCTTTTTACCTCATTCATTAACATTTATTTTAGCATCATCCAGTTTTGATGAGAACCTTCAATCACTTGCACAACTAGTCTCACCAATTAAAATCATAATTATGTTGCCTCTTTACAAGATAACTGCTAGCAAAAGGTCACTTTTTCTCATTACTCTCTTGGAATTTCATATTAGCTTTCTCTGAGTTTCATACTTCCCCAAAATATTGTTCAGACAAGGTACTCAAACTCTCCAACATAGGGTCATCCATGCATCCATGACATTATCTAGTCTAGGAAAGCACACTCTTTTCCTTACTGCCTTCTTATTCAGGTAGTCATATCATACCTTTAATATACATATACTCATACATGTATATTGTACGTGTGTACCACTTGTACATTCCCATATTAATCATATACATTCATCAAATTTTATCTTATATCATTCTTTTCTAATTAGGATTTATATCTATTCAAACAACTAGTCTCATAGACGTGATCATATTTATGTTGCCTTCTCGCATGGAAACCCCCAGTAAGAATCCATTCTTACCTGTCTTCTATAAAATCCTTCCACAATTCAAAAACATAAGCAGGTAATTACAACACTGCCTAATGCAGCAAGTTAACAATTCTAGTCTCTCTTCATGATTCAATTCACTTTTGGTCAACAAACTTTTATCAAGGAAATCCTTTCCTAAACTCCTCCTTTCTGCTATTTGGGTATACCGAAACATATCTCTATGGCCATCATCCACCTATGTATATCAATCTGACCCATTGGTCACCTGAAAATGCTCCAACACTTCCTTTACTAGACTTTATATCAGTGTTTCCTTCAACATTACAACCTTATCTTTATAAGGCAATAACAATAATATATAATCAATATTTTACTTATGTTGCTATAATCAGATCATTACTAGCCATATGATCTATGACCATACACATTTTATATCTAATCATAGACTATAATAATCATATTTTCATGTTACCTATATGTTCAATCTTTACCATGTGCATTCCATCATATCTGTATGCACTAAGCATTTTTCTCATGCCCTTGGTGCATATGTATTTCAATTCTATTCCTTTTCATTCATATGCATTGACAAGCCCTTAGGTTAATAGGATTATAAATTTTCTTTAATATGGACATGAGCTCATAACTTGCTCATGTTCATATCATTTACCTCTCTTATGAGGACTATGAGCAGTCCAAAGGACTCCTTTTTCTTTTCTTAACTAGGTTATTCCAACAATTGATTTTCATTCGTTACAGGTCAAGTAGATTGACCTTACAATTTTCTATCAATCCTCTAAACATGAGGAATCAAACACACACACACACACACATATACAGTTTATTATTTTATTTATCAATAATTAATACCGCCAAGGATCCTATCATTCCATACCAAATTCTTTTAACCACGAGGAGTCTCTCCATAAGGGTCTTATGCCTTATATGAACAATAATCACCAATGCTTACAGGAAACATACAATCACTAGTTTATTCATTCGTTTGAACCTAAGCATCCTTTAACATGATTGTGTCATTTTACATCAAGTTCAACCATGAATGCTTACCAATATATTCTCACTCCTATAAGAGAAACTACCATTCCAAAAAAGCAAAAATATACCTCTTTTTTTGTACATCAATATGTAGTGTTTTTGTTGCAAGAGATCCCAAACTAAATTTTTGATCTCCAGTCCTCCTTCTCAGGGAGTTAGTCTATAAAAATAACAAATTTTTAATGCAGAAAAACTCTTTCTAACAGGATCGAATTAGCCTTGATATGACAACCTTCATGATGGTTCTATGACCCATCCATGCCTAGTGTTGTAACCTTCTCTAATACCACTTTGTAATACACCTGACCCCATAAATACCTTTTATGGGATGGGGCATTAGAATTTTTTCTTTTCTCAACTATCTCAATACCTCTTCTTGAGGGAACCATTTTCTTCTTCTCATTAAGAGATTTCTGATGATTGTCATTGTGTTCAAAATTGAGCTCTAGATCGAAAGTTGTGGCTTTAAAAACTTCTTGGGCCTCATTGGCCAGTGCCACCTCCTTTCCATGTGGCATCCACATGACTGCCCATCCCAAGTGTCATTCAACGTGGCACAATCGTGGCACTAACCACACGGTTCTTCGAACCTTCACTCCAATCCCACGAAACCTCTATTTGTCATTGAGATTTTATTTCCATGGATCTCAAAGACCCAACCACAAACTTCGATGACGATATGTTAGTCGATCTTACTCTAGATCCAATGGTTTGCGTGCCTCTCATCTAAAAAATATAATTGAGTCAACAATTCTAAAGGTCTCGACGCTTGAATCCCACTCTTCCATTATCCTGTGCTCCGAAAACATTACACATGTTCAACAGACCAGATTTATTGGCCTGCAAATCCAACAATCCTCATTGCTTTGTTGATGCCTTTTTCATCGTCAACATTCTTAGCCAACACATAACCTTTCCAACCCTTCCATTTACAATGAACGGTCTGGATCTCTCTTCCCGTAGATTTGATGGTTGGAAATTGTTAACGACCATCCAATGGTCTGGACCCAATAGGGCCCACCCTTGACCTTACAATGAACTGTGTGTCGACACATGTCATCATCCAGGCATCCTGACATTCCATATCACTCATTATGTCATCATCCATTCTATAACCTAAAAGGGGTTCTTCAAAAATCTATGGTGGAGATTAACTCTGACCCACCACTGATCGACGACTCTCATTACATTGTTGATGCCTTTGTCGTCGACGACATTCTTGACCACTACATAGCCTTGTCAACCTTTCAAACTTCACTGAATGGTCCAGATTTTATTGGATATTCACCTATGGGTGCCAAATCCTCTTGACACGTGGCATCATCTCTGCATGACATGTGGCACCATCACCACCTAACACGTGGCATCCATATTTCTCACAGAAGCTCATCTATAGGTTCCAAATCACTATGCCATGTGGCACTATCCACATCATCATGACATCATCTGTAACACCCTGTTTCCCCCAGTTTGTAAAAATAACTGGACTGGCCAAGAACTGTGGAAAACTCAGAAATGTGAATATGTGATGTGAATGGACCTTGTGGAAAAGGTCGATGAATGTGAATAATATTATGAATTATATTACAGGACTGTTGAGAGGGGATATGCTGAAAAAGAGACCACGATGGCTGTAGAAAGGTGGTGGAAGGCACCTAGAAAGGTGGCATTAACTTCCACCGAAAATCAATACCGTATTTGGACTTCACTGGCCCGGAGAACCAAAAGCGGCTCGCTAGCCCTGAATAAAATGTCTCGCAAGCTGGTAGGTAGATGGATTCTCAGGAATTAATGAGGGAAAGGGAGGTGAACCACCCACCCATAGAGTCATCAGGCATGACCAGCGCGAGGGAAATTGTGCCACATGCAACCTCGCAAGAGGATAATGTGTGGGGGAGAAGCGATTGGGGGCAGACGCGAGGGGAGTAAGAGAACTCTGGAAATATGCAAAGTGAGTGATAGCAGAGAGGGAGGAGGGGAACCTTCGCTCCTGGTCACTGGAAAACAGAGATGCAGTCTCACAGCATCATGGTCTCATCTCGGGGGTGGTTAGTGGTAAATCCGTTGGGAATCGCTGAGCCTACGGTTGGGTGGAAACGAGCACCCCTCTCAGCAATTGCATAACCCCTGGAGTTACTTTCTGATAAGTGTTTGCTTTTGACATCTTGAAATATATGTATGCTGACATTTATGATCATAAGCTGTGAAATCATGAATGACTTCATTATAAAAATGTATGTATGGTGTCTTGATCAGTACTGGTAGTTGTATGTTTATATGGAAAGACTACGTGTGGCTTATGCTCTCTTAAATTGTTGTTTATATGCAAACTGATCTAATTCAGACTTCACACCTAGTTCTCGGGAGAGAGATACCCTTATCTGTCGTAGATAATACCCTAGGTAAACCTCCCCATAGAGATACCCTCCTTGAAAACATCATCACGAACCTGGAAGGAGGACATGAAGGCGCAAGGCCTTAAGAAATACCTGATAAGTATCGAATCGATGGACAAGATCCCGTCGGGAGATCTGCAGTCACTCACGACCGTCAGATAAGAAGAAGAAGCTGGAAGGATAAGTACCTTAACCTTGATAGGTGTTGATCGACGGACGAGATCCCGTCGGGAAATCTGTGGTCACTCATGACCGTTAGATTTGGTAGGAGAAAGTAGGATGTTAAATGGCTTACCACCTTGTCTTTTTGTACCTTCGTGGATAACGAAGAGATCGGGATCGTAGATCCCCAAGGTCCATGAGAACATCTGGGCTGTTGAATTTTCCCCGTCCAGGAAGTCATGGGAGAATGCACAAGTTAGGAACCTGTCTGAACTGTGAGATCTCGGCTAGAAAACCTGACAAGCGTTGGATATGTTAGGAGATACCCGAGGGTTAAACCCCCCATGGATCTGGACCGTCTGATTTAAGGAGGCCACGTGTCGTGAGATTTCCCATTTCGGGAAATCGGGAATCGCTAACTCGGGAGTCCTGGTGACGAGAGATCAGGACTTTCCATGGTGGAAACCACGAGATAGATTTGGACCATCTGATTTAAGGAGGCTATGTGTCGAGAGATTAGCCGCATCGGGAAATCGGGAATCGGGGATTCGGGAGTTCCATTGACAAGAGGTCGGTCTCTCGCCTGGATAAATCCCGACTTATAAATATCGATATGTTAGCATGTGGTTAAGTCCCGATGAACGGACGAGATTCCTTCGGGGAATCTCAGGGTCTATAATGACCATCAGATGTGGGGAAGAGACGTCAACTTTAAGCCGGGGTGCGAGTGCGCCTTAGGGTAAGTGGCAAGCAGATCTGGACGGCCAAAGTCCACCCGCCCAGATCTACGGTTGAGGCTTCATTCCGAATCCCCCTTGTTGTTATTCC
>ML781100.1:187362-198957 GCA_009831015.1 Picea engelmannii | reverse complement strand
ACGCGAGGGGAGTAAGAGAACTCTGGCGATATGCAGAGTGAGTGATAGCAGAGAGGGAGGAGAGTAACCTTCGCTCCTGGTCACTGGAAAACAGAGACGCAGTCTCACAGCATCGTGGTCTCAGCTCAGGGGTGGCTAGTGGTAAATCCGCTGGGAGTTGCTGAGCCTACGGTTGGGTGGAAACGAGCACCCCTCTCAGTAGTTGCATAACCCCTGGTGTTACTTTCTGATAAGTGTTTTCTTTTGACATCTTGAAATATATGTATGCTGACATTTATGATCATAAGCTGTGAAATCGTGAATGACTTCATTATAAAAATGTCTGTATGGTGTCTTGTTCAGTACTGGTAGTTGTATGTTTATATGGAAAGACTATGTGTGGCTTATGCTCTCTTAAATTGTTGTTTATATGCAAACTGATCTAATTCAGACTTCATGCCTGGTTCTCGGGAGAGAGATACCCTTATCTGTCGTAGATAATACCCTGGGTAAACCTCCCCATAGAGATACCCTCCTTGAAAACATCATCAAGAACCTGGAAGGAGGACGTGAAGGCGCAAGGCCTTAAGAAATCCCTGATAAGTATTGAATCGATGGATGAGATCCCGTCGAGAGATCTACGGTCACTCACGACCGTCAGATAAGAAGAAGAAGCTAGAAGGATAAGTACCTTAACCTTGATAGGTGTTGATCGACGGACGAGATCCCGTCAGGAAATCTGTGGTCACTCATGACCGTTAGATTTGGTAGGAGAAAGTAGGATGTTAAATGCCTTACCACCTTGTCTTTTCGTACCTTCATGGATAGCAAAGAGATCGGGATCGTAGATCCCGAAGGTCCATGAGAACATCTGGGCTGTTGAATTTTCCCCGTCCAGGAAGTCGTGGAAGAATGCACAAGTTAGGAACCTGTCTGAACCGTCAGATCTCGGCTGGAAAACCTAACAGCCCTTGGATTTGTCAGGAGATACCCGAGGGTTAAACCCCCCGTGAATAAGGGCGAAAGCCCCGAAATGGATTTGGGTCATCCGATTAAAGGAGGCCACGTGTCGTAAGATTTCCCATTTCGGGAAATTGGGAGTCGAGAACTCGGGAGTTCTGGTAATGAGAGATCGGGACTTTCCATTGTGGAAACCCTGAGATAAGATCTGGACCGTCCGATTTAAGGAGGCCACGTGTTGTGAGATTTCCCATTTCGAGAAATCAGGAATCGCGAACTCGGGAGTTCTGGTGATGAGAGATCGGGACTTTCCATTGTGGAAACCCCGAGATAAGATCTGGACCGTCTGATTTAAGGAGGCCACGTGTCATGAGATTTCCCATTTCGGGAAATCGGGAATCGCAAACTCGGGAATCCTGGTGACGAGAGATCAGGACTTTCCATGGTGGAAACCTTGAGATAGATCTGGACCATCCGATTTAAGGAGGCTACGTGTCGAGAGATTAACCGCATCGAGAAATCGAGAATCGGGGATTCGGGAGTTCCGTTGACAAGAGGTCGGGCTCTCGCCTGGATAAATCCCGACTTATAAATATCGAGATGTTAGCATGTGGTTAAGTCCCGATGAACGGACGAGATTCCTTCAGGGAATATCAGGGTCTATAATGACCGTCATATGTGGGGAAGAGACGTCAACTTTAAGCCGAGGTGCGAGTGCGCCTTAGGGTAAGTGGTGAGCAGATCTGGATGGCCAAAGTCCACCCACCCAGATCTACGGCTAAGGCTTCATTTCGAAGCCCCCTTGTTTTTCTACCTTTAGCGGTGGGGGGGGAGGTCCGGAATCGAACGTGCAACTCGGGAACGGTTAGGATCAATTCACCTTGATCAACGACATTCAGGCGAATTCCGAACCCCCCTTTCCATTCTGCCTNGGAATGGTGTGGCGTGTGAAGTGGGGTTTGTCTTCTGTCACTTCGCCCGCCGTGTCATGTTTCCCCTCTCGCCACCTGTACTCCACTCAACCGCACGATAGGGCCGTTCCTATTGGCCATCTGCTAACCTTGTAGGGATTCGTCCCTATTGGCCAGTTACTAACCCTGCCAGGGTTCGACGGTTGCAGAGTCGAACGATTCGACATCACTGTAGCGCTGAGGCATGAAATACAAAGAGGCACCATGATTAATTGACCTGTGATCATGACCCGTGATCACATGGGAACAGAGAGAGAGAAAGAGCTAGCTTGCGCTAGGCCTCCGAGGTAATTCGGGGGCTCTGATCCTACAGAAATCAATAAAAATTTGATTATGGTAGTGGATGTGTGACATCATCGTACTCTTTTATTTCCCTTCAGGATGGATCATAGATCCAATGATTGAGGTATCTCCTCAAACTCTACCTAATCTACAGTCAAAATCACCCCTCGGATCCTTACCATCAAATTCCCTCATCAACCCCATGTGCAAGCATCCCGACAACCTAATCTATGATCAACGATGGAGATCTCTCCACCCACAGATTCTACGCTTGATAATTTAGAGCACCCATTCAAAGTTATGATCTCGATAGGGACCCATTTCCAATTCCTTAGACCAATTATAGGTTGCCATGTATTACCCTTGGGTACGTAGGAATTATCCGTCAGCATGATGTCAACAAGACATCACTTTCCCTTTGCCTTACTTACCACATGAACAAGGGGGACCTACGAAGAATCAATGACTGAATTTTAATCTCACCTTTTCACTGATCCACGACCCTCATTTACTCTTAGAGTTACCTCTGTTGGAGTTCTTCCATTTCATCTTCCAAGGCTACTCCTATATTTGGACTCCGACTATACTCACCCCCTTACAATCTACGACTGAAATCAAATCGTTGTGCCGACTTCGACGAACGTGATGACTTTGGGTCTTCTAATCATGCAAAAGGCCTCTCTCAAGCACTTAGACATTCCAATGCCTATCTTAGGGCACCCTGCCCCTTCCTCCTAGGAAGTATTATGCATGCTTCATTTATAAGCTTGTTTTCTTTTCACATGCTACACATTGCAGCAAATATCCTATTGCATTCACAGGAGACATGAGCATACAGTTAAGTTCACAATTACTTTCACCGGAGGAACCATTTGTACAGTCCCTTGAATATTCAAAATAAGCTTTAGGTTCCTCTTGCTCATGTATGAAATATACATAAAATTTCATACAAGCACAAAGACCTCCCAATGGATATATATGTATATATAATCAAGTCCCTAAGTCACACATATGTATTCATTATTACAATATAGACATTCTATCCATACATCTCAGTTCAATACACAAAGTACATAGATACTTATCTGTTATAGTTGATAATCCAACCAACTGACTGTGGGTGTTCGCCTTTCCACCCAACCATAGGCGTTGTGTTCTTTGTAACTTCGGTAGCAGGCCACCCCCGTGCCAAGCCATGATACCACTAGGGAAAATATATCTCAAGTTATACAAGAGTTTGGGATTTGAAGGTTACCCTCCTTCACACCTCTCTGGGCAAGGATTTATTCACACCCACCTGGCTCAGGCCTCAACGAGGTTTATTAGATACCTTCCCAGTATCAATCTCACAACCATCTCAGGACAGGTCAATTTCTCTAGACTCTCCACCCAAATTCTAGAGCTCGAGCTCTTTTTCCTTTACTGTGTTTTTACATAGTCCTCCCTCTACCTCTGGGATCTGAACTCCCTCAGAGTTCTCTCCTGGCCTTTTTTTTTTCTGTCTTCCTTAGAGCCTTCCCTTGCACGTTTTTCTCCCCCCATGTTCTCGACTTGTTCCCTTCCTTCTGTCAGAAGGAACTCATGGGTTCTATATAGGGCTGTGAAAAATGGTACCTTATTGTACCTAGGGTTGACAGTTTCAATTGTCCTAGCCTGATCTCCCATACCTATATCTATTTGGGGTAGTTGGTCGTCCAACTACCATCCTTTCTCATTAACTGATTTCCTTGAAATCAGGGTTGAGGAAAATAATCTGAATATCAAATATATCAACAAAGAGGTTTGGGTAATCTTTCACATGATGAACCCCTCTTTATGTTTCCTTATTTTTTCCTCTAGTGCTATCATGGTCAATACTTCAAGGCTTCACCCCACAATCACTTGGTTGGCATTTTAAATCAAACAATAATACATTTACAATGTTCTTATGCCATTACATGGAAAACATAATTCATGATTAATTACACATAATTATAGGTTTAGAAAGGGGGGCGTTACAAAAAAAATGTGGGTACTCCTCCCGCATGGCATCTTCATGCTCCCAAGTTGCATCTTTAGGACCGTAACAGGTCCACTAGACCTTTATTAGCCCTATTGTTCTATTTTGAAGCAGCTTGACTTTTTTATCCAACATGCACACCCCTTGAACTTGGAAGTCTCCTTCTCGCTCCACCTGGATCACATTCCAATCAATTACATGATTAACATCAGGCACATACTTTTTAAGCAAAGATACATGGAATACATTATGAGTGCACATGGATGCAGGTAGTGCAATCATGTATGCAACAGGACCAATCCTTTCCAGGATCTCAAATGGTCCACAATAACATGTTGCCAGCTTTGAATAGTTACCCAACTTCAAGGAACGTCTCTTGGCCTTCACTTTTAAGAACACATGTTCACCCACTTTAAACTCTCTGTGAGTTCTACCCTTATCTACGTAACGTTTCTACCTATAAAAGATAGGCATTTATTGAACCCCTTTGGTTTTTATATATATATCAGTTAGAGGGTGATATGATGTTCGTGTGATTAGAAGTATCTCCATTTGTTGCCAAATCACATTCCCTAAATTTCTTATGAACTTGGNTTTATATATATATATATATATATATATATATATATATATATATATATATATATATATATATATATATATATATATATCAGTTAGAGGGTGATATGATGTTCGTGTGATTAGAAGTATCTCCATTTGTTGCCAAATCACATTCCCTAAATTTCTTATGAACTTGGAGTTACAATTGCTAACAATAACTTTATATATATATATATCAGTTAGAGGGTGATATGATGTTTGTGTGATTAGAAGTATCTCCATTTGTTGCCAAATCGCATTCCCTAAATTTCTTATGAACTTGGAGTTACAATTGCTAACAATAACTTCAAGAAAATTGTATAATTTATAAACACTTGTCATCTTTTCTTTCTAATATTTCATTAGCTTTTCTTTACAATATATATACAATATCAGGCATGCATTGTTAGTTGATTTACAACTAACTAAGTAATAGGACATGACCCCAGGGGTGACATGTCCATATCTTGTGTGTCAGACATGTGACACACTAGGACACATGTTTGGCACGCGTACGCTAGACATGTCCTACTTGTTCAACTCTAAAAAAAAAAATCATTTCTATTTTTTCTCTTTTCGCTGTATTGAAAGAGCTCTTACCATTTCTCATTGTACATGGGAAGGGTAAAATTGAGATTTGAAGGGATTCCACGTTTTTTTTTAATTGTTCTATTTTCTAAAAAAAATGGATCTTTGTCTGTATTTGACTTCTGTATTTGTAATTTGTAATATATATATATATATATATATTGGCAGTCAAATTGTTGCATGGAGGGGGTTCTTTGTCCCACAAACAAGGAGGTCTCATACATCAATTTGGTGTATGACTTGATCGTGGCCTTAAAATTAGATTATTATTATTATTATTATACATACACGCATATAATGTGTCCTTTGTACCATGTTTTCAAGGTTAATATGTTGTGTGTCAAGCACTTGTATTTATGTGTCCTCCATATCTTGTGTCATCATGTCATATAACTTGTACAATTACATATACCTATTGTTCTCACCATTTAAATTGAGTAAGTGATACAATTCATTCATTATTTTTTCCTTTTTAGTTTTGGAAAGCATATGCAATAGTTGCACAAGTCTTGGTGATGTTTTGTTTTCACCAATGGTTTTTTTTTACAATGAATCTTGCGTTTGCCAATAATCATTGACAAATCACATTCCTCGTTACTTTTTAAAATTATTAATGAATATTTACAACAATTTTTGAAAAATGTAAAAGATGTTTTTTTGGATTTAAATGTAGAAGCAAGACACTAGTTTTGTAGTAATATTGGACAAGGACATGTTGTCCAGGTTTGAATTTTTATCTATTTAGGAAAGCACATTAATTCCATATCATTTTATTTTTCCTTTATATAGGATAACAAAACTTTACACTTTTTAAGTCTACCATTGACGCTTTTAACCAAAAATTTGTGGCATAAAAGATATTTTTTCACGTTGGTAAATTGCGTACAACAATAATTGAGAGAAACCATTTGAACAACATACCATCTACTTTCGAAAAATCTTTTGGGAGTACATGGTATGAATGTTAACTTTTGTATTCTAATGACTTGATAATATTAAATAATTAATAGAAAATAAAGTTAACACAATTGAATGTTCACTTCCACATTTCAATAAATAAAAAATAATTAATAACTAATAGAAGATAAAGTCAACACCATTGGCTATTGACTTTTTACTTTCTATCTAGACATGATAGTTATAACAAACATGATAAAAATAAATATTATAATTAGGTTTATGAAATATCAAGGTTTATACACCTCTTCACTTCATGACTAGTCAATGTATATTTATATATCACCACGATGTGTATGACTAGTCAATGTATATTTATATATCACCACGATGTGAATGACTAGTCAATGTATATTTATATATCACCATGATGTGCATGACTAGTCAATGTATAGTTATATATCGTCACAATGTTCATTGTTTTTTTAACTAAAACTAAAGCTTTATATTATATAAGGGTTGCATCGAAGCGAATCAACAAGATAAAAAAGTTGACAAAAATTGCAAAATTTGGCTCACATCCTAAACATATGCCTACTGTTGTCAAACAAATAATTACATAATCCTTCCTAGAATATTTTTGTGCATTTTGACTGCAAATGCCCTTTACATATTGTCCCAACAAAAGAACAACTCGAAAAAACATTACCGATGAGCAGATTCATTGTGAGGTACTTCTTGTATGCTTCCTTGGGTTGAGGTATTATCTTCAATGTCCATTGGAACAACTTCATGACCTCTCTGCTCATCGTCTGTGGTTCCTTGGTGAGAGACTATAGACACTTGATTAATTGAGGTAGATTGAGACTTCTAGGGAAGAACCAGGGATCTTAATTGTTGGATTTCCATCTCTAAATTGTTTATGCGCTGAATGAGGGGAGCTACAAGTTGTTCCAGCTCTCCTACTCTATATGAAACCTATTGGATTCCAAAGCTATTACCTTCTTCCATTTCTTCATGTTGTCTGAGGATGCACTTGATGTCACTCCAAGATGGATCCATATTGACCAAACCCAGTAACTAGATGAGATGAAACCCATAGATTTTGTTGTTAGCATGGAGGAAAACTAAAGGATGGGAGCTAGGACAAAATCCCCCAACAAGACCACCTCTGAAATAATCAACTAAGATAGAAGAAGAGACCCAAAAACAACCAGAACATGAGCCTATGATGAACTCACTACCAGGAAGAATGGAGTCCTCTAGATTGAGATGGGACTTTGAGAAGTTAAAGATATTAATCCTGGAGAACAATAAGAAATTTAGAAACCTAAGATTCGAAAGAAGGATAGACCTGAGCCAAATTGTTATGAGTTGGATATGAGAACCTCCCGAAATGACATGAAAGACGCAACCAAGCTTTGACCCTTCTTCAATAATGATTCCAAATTTTCCAAAAGGGGCAAGAGATAAAGAGTCGAACCAAATAGACCTTGACCCCTTGAGGATCTCCCTTCCGAGAAGGATAGAGACAACACTATTGAGATTGAAATTGATGATGACAAGAAGAATTGTGAACCTAAAGATCAAAGGAGGGTTGGACCAATACCAATTGATCTCCAATTGAGGACTAAAACCACCTGAACTGCCCAAGCTCTAGTGACAAGAGAGCCCACAAAACTCAGAACAAATATTCTCATTGAGAGATCGAACCTCGCTGCCACAGAATGAGACCATATACACTACACTGATATCCATTGCTTCACACATGTCAGAGAGAGTCCATGCGAATGCACTTAGATTCACACATATTTGAATTAATGCAACCAGTTGGATCATCGTTGGTTGAATGTGAAGGTTTATTAAACATTGGATCTATGATTCCCGAACTATGCCACTTATGTAATCCTTTAAAATCAAGTCCCATGAGAAGTTAAGGAAGAGGCAAGGCCTTTTATACCCATTAATGTTTGTTATACCTTCTGCTAGATAAGTTCCTTCTTTATTCCACCGATCAACATAGGAATTATGTTATCGTTTGATGTAGTGTATGGAGTACTCCTCAGATTAAAATAGAAGAGAAAGTGAGTGGGTCATAATGCCTATGATGATATTGCTTCCAAAGTGCCTTTTGATCATTTCTCTTATCGCAATCATTGAATCCCCTAGAATGGTGAGCTTGGAAATTCCCAAATCCCTGGAGAAACTTAGGCTTCCCATAGAACATAGGCTTCAAAAATGTTGTTAGAGAAGTTGCCTAGACCCCAGGCATAAAAATTCTTTATGTTTCCTCCGGGATCACAAATGATCCCCCCCCACACTGCCACCCTTGGGTTGTTTCGAGAAGCTCTGTCAAATAAAAGGATGTTATAATTCCGGTGTGAGAGTGTTGTCACAGAGGCATACCAAGGGTTCAACGCTACAACAACACACCAACAAAACCCAAACTACCGGCCCTTTTGGAAACACCTGCGAAGCAGACGAAGTCTCACTCGAGATAGAGGAAGGGGTGGTTGCAGGACTCAGAAGTCTGCAACCTTAGCTGGGACACAGGTCTATGATTCTAGTATTTAACAGAACATTCAGTAGTAAACCTTCATCCATATCTAACCAATATCTACTCTGCAGATAAAACAGAGCATTGCAGCATTCACCCAGATCTAATGTATCTAAGCACTTAGCATAAGGAATTAAATCAAATCTAGAAGACTCAAGAACTAAGCAATTTCACAGAGGTCAGATCTAGCATCTAGATTCATCATAAGCACAAAGTATAAACAGATCTATATATCTATCTATGTCAAGCACTTAGCAGATAGCACATAAGTACACCAACAACAATGCACAAAGTAGAGCAACACAACATATACTTGGTTCACCCCCACCCTAGGGCTACATCCACCAACTCTTCTTCTTTATTAGCTTTTTCAATTAGATACATGCACAGAGCCACAAAACCCTTACTCCGCATAGGATAGGAGATCTGCGTAGCTCGCTAGATCATCCTTCCTTGCGTTACAACACAAATCTCTTTACAGCCTGTTACAACCACTTGCACTTAGCTCTGCAAGTCTCTCATAGTATGCACAAAGCATTTACAAGCCACACTTGCACTTAGCACAACGTCACATAGATGCCTCTTCTATATTTATTTTTCCTTACATCACCTAGACATCTATTTATATATTACAAAATAGGCCTAAGCATGGGTAAACCCATGGGTTGATATTCCCATACCCGTTATATATTCCCAAATCCCAAAAAGGACCCAAAAAGGGGTCAAGATCCCACGATCCCTGCTTCGTCTTGAGCTCTGCCTTCGACAGGTTGTTGAAGTCCAAAATGGCCAAACTTGACCAAGGATCTCTCAAAACTTGGTCGAGGGCCAACAAAGAGCCACTCCTTAAACTCCTGCTCTGATTTATTTATTTCTCATTTAGGTAGAGAGGGGCCTAATATTTTGAACAACATAGGGTTATGTTTTGTATTGAATTTACTCATCCATTTCTCTTCATAACTGTCAAGTTGTTGATCTTACCATTTGAGGCGGTCATGAATGTATTATGTGAGAAAGGAGATGGATTTTCCCACCACTTTTTTTGGCTGCCTCAATTCATCATTGAAATTTATTTTTTTTCCTGGTCATCCAAAGACTCCAACAGATATATTTGGGAAGGGGCTCCTACACTTGTCTAAATTGATATTTTTTCCTGAAATTCCCATTGTAATTCTTCCACCACTATGTGAAGTAATCGGTGCATAAGTGAGACCAAAATAACCTTTGAATAAATCCTTATAGAGAAAGAATACAGATTTATTTGTATAGCCATAGTCCAAAAACAAATGGTAGATCATCTCCTCATTATCGATATAGAGAACACATCTAGAAGGTCCTACGATTCTTCGTTTTTTAGATTCTAGATAGTGAGGATTTTTCTGTGTACAAGAAGTCAACATAAATTGTTGATTTTGGGTTATCCGTTGTTGTGCCAAATGAACTTCCACATTCCTAAGAAATTGTAGTTGGTGAATTCCTCGAGTAGAGTATGGTACCCCTTTTTTACTATGAAACTGGAATCATCCCAACCTAGAGAATATTATTGATCTTTGTTTCTAGGAGCGCAATTGTGCATAGAGAAGATTGTTGATGATTGCAGCTTCATGAGACATTCTTCAGATCGTACTCCTTTGGACTGAGTTGAGATTATCTGTGAGAACACCTATATGATAGGTGAGTCATACTCCTCTGGACTAAGTTGAAATTACTTTTTTTGGTATCTTCTAGTGCTCCTCTGGAGTGAGTTGAGATGACTTGAGATGGTCTCTTGTCGTACTCATATGGACTTAGTTGAGTTGACTTGAGATGGCTCTCAAGTTCCTAGTCCTATGGATTTACTTGAGTTAATTTGTTTGAGAATGACGTCCCTTGTGGTTGAGCACATGTGGACATGTGGACTAGAGGATGTGTGTGAGACCCCTTTCTATATGGTCAAAGAGTAAGACTATTGTGAAACCCTAATTTTTATTTTCAAGGGTACAAGTCAGACCTACTGTGTAAAGATAATTAATATTGTGTAAAAGATTAATTATATTATTGAGTTGTACAAGTCGGCCCTATTGTGCCAATATATACATCTATTTGATGAGTTAGGTCATGTATCTATTAGAGAGCTATGTTGGGATTCAATATAGTCCCTATTCTCACTCCATTATTCACCAATACCTTCACATTACTTCCATATTACCTTCATGTCACCTTCATTCCACCTCCACATCATTACATTTATCTCATAATTCGGTTATAATTATGCTTTTCCAAAGTTTATTAATTCTTAACATTTTTAAGTGGATTTGTGGTTAAAATTTAGAAAATAATATACTTATACTTATACCTAACAATTAGAATGAGTTTGGTGACATGTGTACGTGATTTGGAAGCTTCCAAGACACTCTTATGTGGCCTCCTATACTCAAATTCGAATTCCCTTCAAGATATGGAAGAAGATTTGGATAAAGGTCAAAGAGAATATGTGTCTCATCATTTTCCATTTGGTTGTAACTATATGAGATTTTTATGGATCTAAGGAGAGAATAGTGGATCTCCATTAATGGGGTAGCTTCTTATGTTCTTGTATAAATAGGAGAGCCTTCTCCTTTCAAAGGGAGATATATATATATATATGTGGGAAGTTTGGGAAATGCTCATGTTTTGAATTGATAGGCTGGTTCTTGAGGTTAGTAGAGAGGAGATTTTATATTGGAATGAAGATGTAATCATATTCTTTTGAATACAAGACATGCTTCCATTTTGATCTCTAT
>ML781100.1:159783-170900 GCA_009831015.1 Picea engelmannii | reverse complement strand
CAAGCCAAGTACAAGACGAGACATGACAAGCATCGTGTTGATCACAGTTTCCAAGTTGGAGATGAAGTTTGGATTTACATTAGTAAAGAGAGGCTTAAAGGAGAAGGTAAAAAACTGAAACCAATTCGATATGGTCCTTTCAAAATTCTTGACAAGATTGGTAACAATGCCTTCCGTTTAGATTTGTCTCCTTATATGCAAATGTATGCAGTTTTTAATGTTGAGAATTTGAAATTGTATGAGCCTCCTTTGATTGATGATCAAGGAGAGCATGTTCAGATTCCTTCTATAGATGATTTCTCCCCAGAATATCTTACAGAACTGCATGAAGACACAATCCTTAACAGGAGAATGAGAACTTCAAAACGAGGAAATGTGGAATATCTTTGAATTGGTCTTAAAGGCACAAATCCAAGCAAATCCAAGTGGATTGAGGTTGTAAAGGTGAGGGAACTATACCCTCATCTTCAAATAGACTGAAAATAGTCTTGTGGAGGTCCAAAAGCTTTCCAATGGGGAGGTGTGATCCGGGGATCAAATTTTGCTCAAAATTCAAAGTGCTTGGAATCACTTCAAATCGAACAGGAGCATAGGCCTCGCCATCATGAACCCAACGCAACTCATTTGGGTTCAAACGGACGTTGGATGAGAGAGATATCGCATTATGTTCAAATCGTCAAACATGCAAAAAAAATGTGTTGACTGTACAGTCTGTACAGCCCGTACGGATGCTGACGTGGCAGGGTCATACGACATGTGGCAGGGCTGAGTTGGCAAGGCCATATGACACATGGCAGGTGTTGGTTGGCAGTTGGATGACAAACCGTTTCTTGACACGTGGCATTGGTGGAAAAGGGAATGATGACACGTGGCCCAATCAATGGCCGCCACGTGTCACCTTAGCTATGGTTTAAAACTTTTGTAGTTGGCAGGACCCGACCCCATGACCTCTGGGCAGGGGAAGAGCCTTGAGAAGGGCCACCCAACTGGTGTGCCACCGTTTGTTTTTTATTATATATATGAGTTTTAAATTATATGAACCACCGGCCCCCGGTCATATATGTTTGCAATGTAACCACTGGCGCAACGTGTGTTCCAAACCATTTACCACATGTTTTAAAACGTAGCCCCTTTCTATATGAGCACGCAGTCACATGACTCATATGCCCACGGACTTGGCGGTTAGGGGCTAGGCATGCCCTAACCGTCCTACAGTTCGCACTGTTTTGCGGTTGCGCCCGATGCTAGATTTTCACACAAATATGCAAAAACATTGAATAAAAATTTCTAGGAAAATTTCATAATCTTAACACAATAATTATCTGCACAGTTTGTGGATTTGTATCCACATGGTTGTTTTGTTATCCATGCTCATTTTTTTTCCTTGACATACCCATTGGGTGCATGATCCCAAACAATATTTTACAAGAACTATCAAGGTTCCATCTTCCTTTCGGTCACTCACCCTCTAGGCCCAGGCTTAGGCATCCCCTTCTCTGTTATATAGTCCCTCGGGTGATCCATCTTGCCTTGCCAAGTTTTTCTTGCACATGAAGAACTACATATCGTGTGCATGATCCCAATCAATAGTTTACAAGAACTATTAAGGTCTCCTCTTCCTTGCATTCACTCACCCACCAGGCCAAGGCTCAGGTATCCCCTTCTCTACTATACAGTCCCTCGGGTGATCCATCTTGCCTTGCCAAGTTTTTCTCGCACAAAAAGAATTCCAGAGACTCTATCGAGTCTTACAATTGAGGCGTCCCTCAGAATTGCTCTGTCGAGGCATCTCTCTAGCTTGTGTTACCTCAACACAACATATTCTAGGTGATCATGGTTTACCATGGGGTTCTCATGGCTCAACAGTAGCCATTTTTCATGCTTTTACAACGTGATAGCCTTCTGGTTCAGCTAAAGTTAGGGACAAAGGTTACTCTCCTTCTCCTAGCACATAAATAGTTAGGGATGAAGGTTACTCTCCTTCTCCCGATTCAATCATAGATAGGGACGAAGGTTTCTCTCCTCCTCCCGACTCAATCATAGATAGGGACGAAGGTTTCTCTCCTTCTCTCGAGTCAGTCTCTATTTCATGCGATCGGATTATACTCTTTCTCACAATTCTCCCTCGAACCCGAAAGTTCACTCTCTTGTCTCGACACTCTTCCCAGATCTTTTCCTTTTACCTGTATCACATGTATACATAAATTCATGAGACATCATAAATTTTAAATTCAAAAATCTTCTTGTAAATTTTTCATCCGCAGATTTCTGAATTCCACATTTTGTTTTCATATTTGTTTTGCACAGGAAACAGATTCATAATTATGGGACTTTCCTTCCCATAGCGGTTTGGCTCAACGGGCAATTGGTCTTCCTTATGGATTACAACGCTGCCATATTCAAGAATCCTTTGCTTCCTACACTTTCAACTTCAATCAGCCAAACAAATTGTTAGTTTCTCATGCTCATTTATTTTTATTGCACTTTTATAATGTCATCACAACCAATTTCATAATTGTGCATACTATCAATCAAATTCACTTTCTCAAAAAGAACTACCATTCCTTGCAGTTTGGCTCAGTAGAAAATTGGTCTTCCTTATGGGCTTACAATAATGCCATATCCAAGACCCATTTCCTCCTACAATTTCAACATTCCTCAGCCAAACAAATTGTTAGTTTTCATGCATCTTACCTTTTCAAAATCAAGCATACTAACAGTCCAAGTCATTTTCATCTATTCAAGGATACAAAGAAAAAGGATACATCATCCCTTACCTATTCTTCATTTCAACCTACCAAATTTTTCAGAATGTAATTCAGATGTCAACTGACTTTAATGAATGTGCCGATGTTCATGGCCACATTCACACCCATTGCACCC
The DNA here is from genome assembly GCA_009831015.1 of Picea engelmannii. Taxonomy (NCBI): domain Eukaryota; kingdom Viridiplantae; phylum Streptophyta; class Pinopsida; order Pinales; family Pinaceae; genus Picea; species Picea engelmannii. The sequence continues at coordinate 168,017 of ML781100.1, read as the reverse complement.
TTGCATTGATTTTAAGTTTCCCACACTTTATGACAAGTATTTTTCCATGGTGTGTTGGATCTTAGCCAAGATTTTCACCATATGGCTTATTCATTTTCATTCATTCTTACAGTAGGACCATACTTCCTGCCATAGGCCGATCACGATCCCAAAACGACACACATGAAACTCAAAAGTTTCACATGAATGCCTTTAAGCATTCCTCCTTCATTAATAACCAAGGTGCCAACACTCATGGCCACCCAAATTTGGTTTTCTCTAACACCTATACAATGTAAGTAGAAATGTTGGAAGGTCCTCCTTCCTCAATGGGAAATCCATTGTCTGTCCTTTATACAAACATGCATTTCCTTGAAGCAATTCCATGCAACGTGCTATCTATGAGCACTTTTTGTTTCCAATTGTTCCTTGATTGGTCCATGTATTGATGACATATCAGTTAGTGAATTCTTCCGAGGATTACAATCAGTCTTTACTACCAGAGGTTCACACCTCCATCATTCAAGTTCTCCTTCCTGAATCATACCCTACTTGGGTATCTGAGGCATAACAACTGCCTTTCAACATTCCATACATAAAATTAAGATCGTAAAACATTTCAGAAGGGATTCTTACCCAATCCTTTCATACATTGTGCCACATAGGCATGAACATTTTTATACCAGTTTTGGCTGTTAGCACCCCCTCTGATATTATCCCATCAGTGGTGCTCCATGGGGACCTTTAAAGTCCCTTCAAAAATATTTCAACAATAACCTTCTCATAGTCATCCTCTAATTGAGGTTGTTCATTATTGGCAACTGTCTTTCTCAACAATTCCAATCTATTTCTTTCTACACATGACATACATCATAAACACATTAGTCATCATGTAAAAATGCAAGTACCATAGCATTTAAATTAATAGAACATTTTCAGACATGTCATAGCATATATGTATGCACTTCATCACATTATCCTTAATGTTTTCATGAGTGCAATACTGACAGTTCTCAAGTGTTTTTGTAGTAATACAATCCTCATCACTATGGTGTCAAAACATTTACTTTCATCAACGTACCAGCTTTCTCCTCCCATGGAAAAACATAATGCACAGCAAGAAAATAATTGAGGCTCTCCCCTTCTTCAAATTCTTTCTACATCGCCTGATACTTTTCAGCCCATCTAAGTTATTTCTAAGGCCTCACTGTCATTTCTCTGCTTTTGCAATTTACTCCATGTTGGGATCTTCCTGCTCTTTTCCTTGAGCACCCTTGGTTAGGCCTCACCCTAACATTTTTGGAATACAACAACATGCTTTAATAGAAAACCTTTTTGTTCATAATGGGTCACGAACCTGTGCATCCTACACATTACCATTCGGTTATCATAATGGTCAATATTCATTTATTACTCTTCTATTCCTTATATGATGTTTTTCAAAATGTAATCCAGGATTCTGATATATATATATATATATAAGCTTGTGTCTCACTACTTAATTCTCAGCGGTCATTAAGGTTGTGACTTTGTTTTCCTGACAGAGTCTTCACACAGTCCCACCACAGGGAACTCCTTCAGCATGCAACTTCTTTATTGCATATCAATCACTGTTTGTGATGGCCTCAACCTTGAGTTAGCTTCCACAGTTTACCAAATATCCCATAAGGAATATAAACACGCATCTTTGTCATGTACCCAAATTATGTATCCATACATATTTTGGTTTTGTTAACTTACATCATACATGTGCATCACTTGCACATTTAATATCATTCCTAACTAACTGGTAATAATATCAGGCTTCGTATTATGATGCTCCACAATGCATTAAACCCATGTACTCAATCATAATTAAACACATATAAGTATTCATCATGCTAGCTTATTGCTTGTACTTTTTCCATGTCATTCACACACATGGACATATCCGACTTCTATATCCTTTTCCCAAGGATATTCCAATCATCTTTATGATCATGTATACACATTCATGTATAAGTAGGTGCATCTCTTGCACCTTTTTACCTCATGCATTCACTTGATGGTTTAATTTCATCATTAGTGTCCTTTAGTTTGAGATTTCAGTCACTTACAAGACTAATCTCATAGTCATATCTCGTATTGATGTTGCCTTCTCTCAAGGCAATAACCAACCAGGGTCACATTCCTCTTTATGCGACAATGTCTGGCAAGAAAATCTTCCTTCCTCAGTGTCCATAGGGTTTTACCCATCTCACTTTTCTCTAGTCATGAGGAGTTATATACTCCTATTTTAATTTAAAGCAGTAACTATAGCTGCCAAGGATCCTAACTGATCCTATCAGATTCCTTTAATCCCACAAAGGTATTAACCATTATATAATCCACCATCATCAGTTATTGAAGTTCCTACTGCCCATGCTTAGAAGCAGTGTTACAAACACCAGGTCATTCATCCTTCGAGCTTCAGATTCCCTTGACATAACCCTGCCACCTTCAACTATCCACATTCAAGTCTTATTATAAATGTTAATTAGCATATCCCTACTCTAGTAAGATTAGTTATCACTTTGACAAAGGGCTAAAGAAATTCTTCTGTTGAAATTCAACAAGAATTCCCAAAATCATGGGATCAATCTGCAGTCCTTCTCCTCAATGAGTAAATGTAGATAACAATACCTCCTTACGTGAATCATACATGAGCCCAAGCAGGTCAACTGTTGTAACCATGCTCTGATACCAATTTGTAACACACCCACGATGGGGCATAAAAATTTTCTCTTTTCTTAAAGGACAGATTCTTTATTCATGGTTTCTAATTTGGAAAGTCGGGGAACCAGTCCAACCTCCCGGTCAAGGATCTCTGATTATGAAGCCAAACGACTCTCTGAGACCTTGATGGTCTCGTTCTATAATTAAACAGAGACCCTTTCGACATCCAGGTGTAGGTCTAAGGGTACCCTCGACCTTCCCCTTCGTGCCTACGAAATCTCAAATTCTGGGTGCTAGCTCCTTTTCTGATAAGCCCCTTCCTTGATATGACCTTGGGAAATAGCCTTACGCAACCACATGATTGCAGGCATGACCAAGGGTGGTTTGAAACCAAACTACTTTCTGCCCCGCAATTCACCTTGAACCTCCACGTGTCCTTTCTCCAAAACCGTGATCTGGATTGTGGCCCGCCCTCAAATTTTTAGAGTTCACGCACCATCAATCCCCACAATGCAACAGGACCATCGATCTCATTGACCTTGATGGTGCTTCTAAACTGACGTCTTAGATCCATCCTTTCTGAATCTACGGATCAAATCTAACCTTTCTAAATCAATGGTTGTGATTCATTTCGTGATTTGGGTTTCGAGGGTTTCAACTCTCAACCATCGCTTCTTCCTTAGTAGCTATCTTCCGAAGTGGAATATCTGTTGACACCTGTCACTAAATATGTGCGGCTATGATTTCCTCCATGATTCCGGCCTTCGGGAGTTTCAATTCTCAAACTCTCATTTCTTGAGATATTTCTCTGAAACGAAATATTGTCTGCCACACGTCCTCCTCAATCGACGGTTCTACTCCCACTTCGGGGCTTTGGCCTCCTCAACTAGATCAACATTCCTTCAGCTCCCTCCTCAATCAACGATCGAGATCTTCTTCGGGTCTTCAGACCTTTTCCTCCTCTTTCTTCTTTCGGAGTTCTAGATCTGGCGTTGCATTTCCACCTTGACATTGATGGCTCTCGTCCCTTCAGATTTCCGGACTTCGGAAATCTCAAATCTCAACTCTCTCTTTTCCCCAATGGATTTTATCCAGAATTGATAATCCACTGACGCGTGTCCCTCTTGAATCAATGGTTGTGATCCCTTCACATCTTCGGACTTCAAATTTCTCAATTCTCAACTTTCACTCCCCCTCGACATATGCAGATTGTTGTCGTGTGTCCTCTCGAATCGAACGGTTGATTTTTACTTCGGGTCTTTACCCAAAATCCACATATTTATGCCACATGTCCTCTGGGTCTGACAGCCTAGATTTCCTTCGTGTTTTTGGGTTTTGGAAGTTTCAACTTTAAACTAAAACTCCAATGCAATTTACCTGAAGCTTGCGATCTATCGCCACGTGTCTCTCTGGATCTAATGGTCCAGAAACCTTCGGATCTTCATCTCTTTGGCTCTTCAGCTCTTCGGCCCTTCGGCGCTTTGGCTCTTTGGCACTTCGACTCTTCAACGCTTCGGGAGTTTCAAACTCTTATGCACCCATTTCTCTGGAGTGCTTTTACCCGAAATACACAATCTCCTAACATGTATCCCCCTGGCGATCAATGGTCGGGATTTACTTCAATTGTTTTTCCTCCTCCTTATCCACAAACCTCTAAAGTTGTGGATCTTACGCCACCTTTCCTCCTTGACACTGGACGGTCCCAAATTACTTTGGTAATTTGACAAGTCCACTCTCCTACGTACACAAGGGTTAAGTCTCATGCACTTACTTATGGATCCAACGGTTACTGGTCCTTCGCGCTCAGATCCAACAGATGGGATCTGTTACTCTCCTCTACGCTTCCTTTGATCACTGGATGTTGATCTAATGGTCCAAGCTCCTCTCCACAACCGATCTGATGGTTGTCATCGCTCCTCCTCCTAGGCTTTCGACTTCCTCGAACTTAGAGGATTTTCTAAGTATTCAAAGGTCTTGGCCTTTGTTCCTCCTACGAGTTTGTCTCTTGGACCTCGTCTACACTTCTGAAAATCACTTATCTCGTCTGAGCTTTATCTTCTTTAAGATCTCGATTTCCCACACACTCCTTGCATTTCAGGGATCTCATCAAACTCGGATCGAAGTTCAACGACGATCAACGGTTTACGGTCATTGTGGGGCCCCAACATGCGTTCTCTTTATCAGAGAGTTCAACTTTCGTAATCTAAAAAGTGCTTGCCCAACTTGGTTTAACCAGAATCATTGATCTTCTAGCCCGACGAGATCAACGGCGTTGGTGAATTGCGGGCCGTGAACTAGTGCGTCCGCTACTTTCACCTTCGCGCTCTGTAATGATTCCCCACCCTTGATCTCCATTCATAGATCAACGATTCGCAGTGATTGTGGGGTTCAACCTCCGCAATCAAGGGAGTCCTCACTCGACTCTAGTTTAATCCTAGTCATTGATCTTCCATTCTCGACAAGATCAACGACATAGGTTGATTATGGACATGAACTAACATGTCCGGTGTCAGATTCTTAAGTCATGGGTAGTTCTAGTAATTTGACTATCATCTACCTCCTAGATATGATGGTTGGGACGGTTCCCGGGCATCCTTAGATCTAAGGCTCAGAGTTAACTTTGGGACTTCGGGACTTCAGGGATTTTACCTCCCTTATGATGAACTTTCTCATTTCTCTGAACTCACGAAGTCTGAATGACTCCAGGGTTAACTCCCATTCTCTTTCCCATACTCAACAGTTACAATAGACCGTGGCTTCTTCCAAACAGATTTCGTCTATTCATCTTATAAAAAAGGGACCCTCCCTTTCGATACTTTAACCTCATTGTTCTCCCTGAGCTTTTTTAGCTCTGAAAGGCTTAATATCTTTGTGCTCTTTCTCTTGAACTCAACGCTTGGAAGAATCCTTCTACGCACCCCTTACGCTCATTCGTCAACTCTAGAACTTAAGTGGTTCTCGGTCTCTACCTACCTTGTAGAGAGCCTATGCATATGTGCACTATCTCTCCTGATATTTAACAGACTCCCTCCTTAAAGGGACTCAGAGTGACTAGGAGTGTTGACATGTGTACGTGAAACTGTGCCCAAGGTTGACGAACTCACAGTTTGTGGATCTAGCTTAAGCCACCACATGGTGAAAGAATTTACGAATACAAAACATGTCCAATCCATACTTGCTTAAATACACAATTTAAACAAGAATAAAGAGATATAGTATAACCATTAAGAAAACATACACATATGTAACACCCTGTTTCCCCCAGTCTGTAAAAATAACTATACTAGCCAAGTATTGTGGCAAACTCAGAAATGTGAATGTGTGATGTGAATGGACCTTGTGAAAAAGGTCAATGAATGTAAATAATATTATGAATATATATATTGCAGGACTGTTGAGAGGGGGTGTGCTAAAAAAGAGACCACGATGGCTGAAGAAAGGTGGTGGAAAGCACCTGGAATGGTGGCATTAACTTCCACCGAAACCAATACCGTATTTGGACTTCACTGGCCCGGAAAACCAAGAGCGGCTCGTTGGCCCCGAATTAAATGACTCGCCAGGTTGGTAGGTAAAGAGCTCCTCATGAGTAATGAGGGATGGGGGTGAACCGCCCATCCGTAGAGTCCTCAGACCTGACCACTGCGAGGAASATCGTGCCACATGCAACCTCRCCGAAAGGAGAAAAGGCAGGAAGAGTGGGYGATCAGGGGGCAGACCCAAGGGGAGAAAGAGAACTCTGGCTATATGCAGAGTGGGTGATAGSAGAGAGGAAGGAGAGCAACCTTCACTCCTGGTCACTGGCAAATAGAGATGCAGTCTCATAGCATTGTGGTCTCAGCTCGGGGGTGGATAGTGGTAAATCYGTTGAGAGTCRTTGAGCCTACGGTTGGGTGGAAACRAGCACCCCTCTCAGCAGTTGCATAACCCMTGGTGTTACTCTCTGATAAGTGTTTTKCCTTTGGCATCTTGAAATATATGTATGCTGACATTTATGATCATAAGTTGTGAAATTGTGAATGATTTCATTATAAKAATGTTTGTATGGTGTCTTGATCAGTACTGATAGTTGTATGTTTATATGGAAAGACTACGTATGGCTTATGTTCTCATAAATTGTTATTTATATGCATACTGATCTAATTCAGACTTCACACCTGGCTCTCGGAAGAGAGATACCCTTATCTGCCTCAGATAGTACCCTGGGTAAACCTCCCCATAGAGATACCCTTCCCGAAAAGGCCCATCAAGAACCTGGGAAAAGGGCATGAAGGCACAAGGCCTTAAGAAATCCCTGATAAGTATCGAATCGATGGACGAGATCCCATTGGGAGATCGGTGGTGACTCGTGACCGTCATATCGGAAGAAGAAACTGGAGGGTTAAGCGCCTTAACCCTGAATAGGTGTTAATCGATGGAGGAGATAGCATCGGGAAATCTGTGGTCACCCATGACCGTTAGATTGGTAGGAGAAAGTAGGAGGTTAAATGCCTTACCACTTTGTCTTTCTGTAGCGAAGAGATCGGGATCGTAGATCCCCAAGGTCCATGAGAACATCTGGACCGTTGATTTTTCCACGTCCAGGAAGTAGTGGGAGAGTGCGCAACGTGGGACAGATCTGAGCCATCAGATCTTAGCTAGAAAAACCCGACAAACGTTGGATCTGTTAAGAGATGCATGAGGGTTAAGCCCTCGTGAACAAGGGTGAAAGTCTCGAGAGAGGAGTCGGTATCGGGGATTCATAATTCGGGATTCCAGGAGTCCTAATGACAAGGGATCGAGACACTCCATGGTGAAAGTCCCAATATAGATATAGATCATCCATCCGTGAAGGACACGTGGCAGAGATCGAGAGTCCATCGATATTTCGGATACCGGGGATTCGAGTTGAAAAAGGATTTGCGTCATTGGGGGTCGCAAGTCACGAAATCATGAAACAACGAGGACCGTTCATCTGAGGGAGGACACGTGGATGATAATTCCTCGACCCCTCTCCGCCTTTGCAAGCAATGCACGAACAGGATCCCTTCAGAGGATCCCAGGGTCTGTAATGATCGTTTGATTTAAGAAAGAGATGCAGGCATTAATGCCACGACCTCCTTTTTCCCTTGCAAGAGATGAAGGAATCGGGACCATAGACCCCATGGTCCATGGAAGTGCCTAGACCGTCCATCTATAGAGCACACGTGGCCGCTGGTAAGATGTTTCGGCGTTTCGACATCCAGGGAACCAAAAGGAAAGAAACCTTGCCTTCGTGAGTCACGAAATCCCGATACCCGAAATCCCATGGACCATTGGATCCACGCTCCTAAGAGTCGTCGATCTCTTACACAACTTTCCATATCGAAATTCGGAGATTTGAATGACAAAGAGTCTTGGAGTCGTTGCATTTCGAACTCTCGAGTACCAAAACCTAGAAAGGATCCATACCATTGGATTAGGGGAGACTTACGGCCATCGATCTCCCTTTGGAGGGAAACTTTGGAGACCTCGGAAGTTTCGGGGATTTGAATGGGGAAAGGTAGAAGTCGTGTATCGCGATTCCCCGAATCACAAAAAGCCGA
>ML781100.1:79832-157937 GCA_009831015.1 Picea engelmannii | reverse complement strand
TAGAAGGTTTTCCAACCTGTCATGTTCCTTATGTCAGAAGGAAGCTCGGGTCTGTAGGTCTTTGTGGTACTTCGAGCTGACATCCTGCAGCTAGACCATGTTTCCATTCATGGGGGTGGTTGATTATTAAACCACTGGTCCTTTCTGCATTAACCGATTTCTTTCCTCTAGAGATATCATGGCTAGTACTTCAAGGCTTCACTCCCCAACAATTAGTTATGGGTAGTTTAACAATAATACATTTACATTGTCCACATGCCTTAGCATGGTGATCCTATTTTATGATTAATTACGAGTTGGGGGAAACAAGGGTGTTACATCTCTCTTGGGCTATCTTTCTTGGTCATAGAGCACCCTCTTGTGTGTGCTAGGGTTTATGGTGTGAAGGTTCTTCTCTTGGAAATATAATAAAGGTTTGTTGGGTTTTTCCCTTGGTTGAGAAGGGTTTTCCCAAGATAACGTCTTATGTCTTGTGCATGGTTATTCTTCTTGTGATCTTGGTTACTGCACCTATTGTGTTGTTGCATTGTTTATGGTTCAAGTTCATGCTAAATTGAAAATAAACTACATGTTCTTGAGAATTCATTAAAAATCCAACATGGTATCGGAGGAGTGTTCCTGAAGAGACATTGCACAAGCTACTCCAACACTTTTCCAATCTAGTCGTCATCTTCTTACTACAACTGTAAAAACAACCCTTACCCTTTTCCTTGTCAAGCTAGTTTTAGCACTTTCCCTTGGAATGTTGGGCCTAATTTTTGTACAGACAGGTACGGCCTAGCCCAGCGCATCACCTGCAACTCTCAGATTGAAAATTGAAGAAGTTTGGATTTTAGGTTTTCTAGGGCTTTTGTAGATTTCAGCCTCTAGGGTTTATGTAGGTTGTTGAAGAATTTTGAAACTCACTGGGGTTATTTTGACTCTCCAAGGCTTCTTGTTGGCAGTCATAAGTCCAATGAAACCTAGGGTTTATATCCTATCCTAGCCATCAGATTTCTAAAGCTAGGGTTTCTACCCTAGCTGTTAGGGTTTGTGAAGAATGTGCAGGCCATAAGGAACAGAACTTTGGTGGAAGATAGGCTTGATGAATCAAGAAAATTCATCTCCTGGAACTCAAGGTTACGCATCACTCTAGAAGAGAGTGACCTATTGACATTGATAGAAGAAACTCTATCAGCAACAGCTATCGATGAAGAAAAGGATGAATGGAAGACATATGATGTCAAAGCTAGAAAGATAATCATTTATTCAATAAGAGATAATCTACTACCTCACATCTCTACCTTGATGACAAATTATCTAATGTATGATGTGTTGAAGAAGATGTTTGAGAGAAACAACACTAACAGAGCTCTTACATTGAAACACCAACTTCAAAATCTCAAGATGACAAAAGATGACACCACTGCTACCTTCTTCATGAAGTTTTCAGAGATCAGAGATCAGTTAGGTGCCATTGGAGAAACCATAACAGACAGAGAAATTTTCATGATTAATATCAATGCTCTTCTAGTCCATTGGGAACCATTCATTCAAACTATCAATGGAAGAGCATATTTACCTCAGTTTGATCTTCTATGGGCAGGCTACACTCAGGAGGACCAAAGCAAGATTGAGAATGATTGTATACTAAGGTAAGTTTTGTACTACATTCCTTATTTGATTTCATCATTACTCTGTAATAGATTGCATTTGATAATGAAGGGTATTATCCTTGATATGGGATCCCTCATGACTTGGACCATTATCCCTAGTATGGGAATCCATATTTTTTTCTTGGTTGGTTATTATCCTAGTACAGGAGGCCATTTTAGTTGGTATCCCTACAAGAGGCCATCTTGGTTATTATCCTAGTACATGAGGCCAGATTTATGTATTGAGGCAGGGATCAAGAGGGAGTACATCGTTCCTTATAACCCTCAGCAGAATGGGGTTGCAGAGAGGAAGAACAGATCCATTTTTGAGGTAACCAAAGCAATGATACATGATCAGAATCTACCTATGATTCAGTGGGAAGAGGCATCCATGACAATTGTGTACGTTCAAAACAAGAGTACTCATAAGATTCTATAGAACATGAATCTTGAAGAAGCTTTCACTGGAGTGAAGCCTAAGGTTGGACACTTCAGGGTATTTGGGTGTCCAGTATACATTCATGTACCCAAGGAAAAGAGGACCAAGCTAGACCCTTCAGGTAGAAAGGGTACATTTGTGGGGTACAGTGAATCTTCGAAGGCATACCGGATCTACATCCCTAGTCAGAGACAAATCAAGGTTATCAGAGATGTCACCTTTGAGGAAGAGATAGCCTTTTGAAGATCTAGATAATCTCATATGGAGATTTACAACAAGAAGAAAGAAGAGACAATACCTTCTCCCCCTTCAGTAGTCCATAGGGAGACAGTTACTGATCCAGTTGATCTAGTTGATCATGTAGCTCCAATTGATGTTCCCAGAGACATTGCAATAGGCCAAAAGAGGCATGCATGAGCTCGACAGACTCTGCAGGAGGTAGAGGGACATGCAGCTCTTCATGGTACATTTTGAGAGAGAAAGAGACCAAAGATATTTTCGAGCTATGTTTCAGCTATGAGCCACATCATTGATATTGATCCTTCTTGTCATGGAGAAGCAGCAGGTCAACAGGTTTGGAAAGATGACATGACCGAAGAGTATCAATCCATCATGGAGAATGATGTGGGGGATATTGTTTTGAGACTAAAAGGGAAGTTTGTAGTGACTTCCAACTGGATCTATAAGATAAAAAATCAAGTTGATGGAAGTGTCGAGAAGTAAAAATGGTGATTTTTGGCTAGAGGATTCTCTCAGGTGGAGGGAATAGATTATGAGGAGACAGTTTCTCCTATTGCTTGATGCACTTCCATCCATACGATTATTTCCCTTTCCGCATCCATGTTTTGGAGACTACATTGTATGGATGTGGAGAGAGCCTTTCTCAATGGAGAAATTGAGGAATAAGTTTACATCGAGCAGCCAAATGGATTCATGATACATGAGAAGGAGTCTCATGTGTGCAGGTTGAAGAAATACCTGTATGGACTAAAGCAGGCATCTCTTGCATGGTATGAGAAGATTGATGGATACTTGATGAGTTTTGGCTTCAGCAAGAGTGTTGTTGATCCTAAACTATACTACAACATTGTTGGTGACGAGTGCTTGATTTTGGTCCTATATGTTGATGACTTATTCCTCACTGGTTCAGAAAGCCTTATTATTGAATGCAAGCGTGCATTAGCTTCTGAATTTGAGATGATGGACCTTGGTATGATGCACTACTTATTGGGACTAGAAGTGTGTCAGAGGACTGATGAGATTCTCCTGAGTTAGGGGAAATACACAGTTGAGATATTGAAAAATTCAGGATGACAAACTGCAAGTCCATGCCTACACCGATGGTGATGAATCTGAAGAAACTAAGCGAGACTTATTCTGACTCAGGCAAGATTGATCCACAACTTTATAGATAGTTGATTGGATCATTGATGTATCTAGTTAACACCAGACCTGATATATGATATGTAGTGAGTGTACTAAGTCAATTTATGAGTCAAGTGATACAAACACACTGGATAGAAGTGAAGCATGTATTGAGATATTTACGAGGCACAGTTGGTTATGGCTTGATATATGCCTCCGGTGTAGACATGAGATTGCAGGGATATGCCGATGTATATTGGGTAGGGATTGCAGTGGACTGAAAGAGTACCTTCAATTTTTGTTTTACTTTGGGATCTTCCATGGTTTCCTTGTGCAGTAGGAAACAGACTTTAGTGGCTTTGCGTACCATAGAAGTAGAGTACATTGCATTATGTGTGGTAGTCTGTGAAGAAGTGTGGATTTGCAATCTCCTTGCAAACTTATTTAGACATGATATGGATTCCACCATTATCCATTGTGATAACCAGAGTTGTGTAAAGCTCTCATAGAATCATGTGTTTCACGATAAATCAAAACACATCGAGATCAAATACCATTACATCAGAGATATGGTGCAGAGGAAAGAAGTACATGTGCAGTACCTTTCTACACACGAGCATGTTTCATATGTCTTCACCAAACCGCTTGTCGGGATGAAGTTCGAGCACTTCCATGAGAGACTTGGCCTGGTGGAGAATGTCTCGCTAGCTGAGAGGGAGTGTTGATGATTTCAGCTTCATGAAATATTCTCCAGATCACAATCCTCTAGACTAAGTTGAGATGATCTATGAGAACGCTTATGTGATAGGTGAGTCGTACTCCTCTAGAATCCGTTGAGATGACTTGTGTTGGTCTCTTTTCGTGCTCCTATTCACTGAGTTGAGATGACTTGAGATGGTCTCCTCTCATACTCCTATGGAATTAGTTGAGTTGACTTGAGATGAATCTCCAGTTTGTACTCTTATGGATTTAGTTGAGTTGATCTGTTTGAGAATGACGTCCCTTGTGGTTGAGCACATGTGGACTTGTCCCTAGTGGCAGAGCACTAGAGGATGTGTGTGAGACCCCTTGCTATATTTTCAAAGAGTAAGACTATTGTGAAACCCTAATTTGTATTGTGAAGGGTACAAGTCGTCCCTACTGTGTAAATATAATTAATATTGTGTAAAAGATTAATTATATTATTGAGTTGTACAAGTCGGCCCTATTGTGCCAATAGACACATCTATTTGATGAGTTAGGTCATGTATTTATTAGAGAGATACATCCCCATTGTGGATCATATATCGTTCACTCAACACATACTTAGAGAGTTGTAATTTGGTGCACACTTCTCTCATGCGCTATCTTTCTTGGTCATAGAGCGCCCTCTTGTGTGCGGTATGGTTTATGGTGTGAAGGTTCTTCTCTTGGAAATATAGTAAAGGGTTGTTGGGTTTTTCCCTTGGTTGAGAAGGGTTTTCCTAGGATAACATCTTGTGTCTTGTTCATGGTTATTCTTCTTTTGATATTGGTTATTGCAGCTATTGTGTTGCTACATTGTTTATGGTTCAAGTTCATGCTAAATTGAAAAGAAACTACATCTACTTGAGAATTCATTAAAAATTCAACAAAGATAAGAGATTTGAGTAGTGGAGATAGTGGGTCAGGAGGGGTGAGAGGCGTCCAATGATCCCATGACCTAATGTTTTCATTCCAAACGGAAAAATAAAAAATGGTAAATATTACTTGCTCCGTCATCCAAGCTCACAGAGGAGCTAATTCCATACACTACGAGAGTTGATCCCTGCCTAGAACAATTTCATCCTAGATTTTGATGCACCTACCATTGCCAAGTATACAGGACAATTTATCCCAAATGAGAGGAGTAGAAATAAGGAGAAGTTTGAAAATTTGAGATCCTTTATCCACTTTGGGTGAATTTTCTAGGCATCTATGTCTTGTACCTGTGAAGTATTTTTTCAGAAGCGATTGTTTCCACCAAGATTTTTTCCTAGAGATAAGTCTCTACAATAGACTTACAACCATTGAAATATTCATGAGCCTTGGCTCGCGAATGCCTAGACCTCCTTTGTCCTTAGGTAAAATCACTTGGCTCCAGTTTACCAAATGGAATTTGTTGTGATTTGATTTTCCACCTTGCTAGAGAAACCTTCTAATCTTCAAGGAAATCGGGTTTATTATGTGACAGGGTACCAAAATCGCAGAACACTAGTGAAAAAGAAAGGTGGCTAGAACTGCTTTGATGAGAGTGATCTTCCCAACAAGGTTTATCCACTAAGTACCCCAGTGGATGAACTTGGAGTTTATTTTTTCAATAATTTGCATCCAATCTTGAGATGTGGTGGCCTTCATGGAGATGGAAAATTTTCCAAGGTATCAAAAAGAAGACCATTTCTCTACTAAAGATAATTGAAAGACTATGGAAATTGCATGCATAGTCAGAATCATAGTGTTCCAACCTATCATTTGACATTTCCTGTGGTTGAAAACTCCTCCAAAAACATCCAAGAATGTGTTTAAAACCTATTTAAATCTGACTGCAATGATCACTGAGGAAACCCACAATAAAAGGGTGTCATCTACAAATTGAGAATGGTTCAGATTTTCAACTCTCTACACTGTATTTAGCCCTAGCATATTTTTTACCAATCTTTCATGCTTGAGTTTCTTTCTTAAGGATTCAACCGTAAGGATGTGGAGTATCAGAGAAAGCAGACATCCTTGTCAAAGGCCCCGACTCAATTGAAATAATTTTCTAGGCCTCTCATTAACAAGAGGGGCTATCCATGAGATGCTTATGCATGAGGATACCCACTTTATGAAGTTGGAGATAAATCCAAAGTGTTCCATAACCTGAAATAAGAAATCATGTCTAACACGATCAAAAGTGTTAGCCATATCTAGTTTGGTAACCATTCCTTTAACTTTGGTTTTCACACTTATATGAATAGATTCATGGACCATCGCAATATTATCCAAGATTTGTCTTTCTTGCATCAAACCTCCTTGATTGGGGGAAATGATTTTGGGAAAAATACATTTTAGTCGATTGGAAATTATTTTGGTAAGCATTTTATAGGAAGAGTTGCATAAAAATATGGGCCAAAATCTAGAAAAGGAGGGATTGACTTCTTTGGGAATCAATTCCAAGAAGGATGAGTTGGTGTTGCCTCCTATTCGTAAATTTTGATGGGAAAAATACATTTTAGTCTATTGGAAATTATTTTGGTGAGGATTTTATAGGAAGAGTTGCATAAAAATATGGGCCAAAATATAGAAAAGGAGGGATTGACTTCTTTGGGAATAAAGTCCAAGAAGGATGAGTTAGTGTTGCCTCCTATTCATAAATTTTGATGGGAATAGTGAAGCATGCATTTGAGATCATATTTGATTAGCTCCTAGAAATATCGGTAAAAGGAAATGGAGAAGCCATCAGGCCCAGGTGATTTATCTGGCTCCAAATTCCATATGGTTGTAAAAATTTCAAACTTAAAGATGGGATGAGAAAGGATAGAGTTATCTTCACTCGTGACAATGGGGGAAATGTGATCAAGAATAACATTTACATTATATGGATTAGTGTCTTTAGATTGAGTGTAAATATCAATATAGTCTGCCATGGCAACCACTTTGATATCTTTAAATTCATAGACAATAGCACCATCTTCCAAAGTGATACTAGCAACATTATTCTTGGATTGTCAAGCCTTAGCTTGATTATGAAAGAAATTGGCATTCTTGACACCATATTTGCACCACAGGCTACACAACTTTAGTCTCCAAGTCTCTTCCTCATTTCTCAAAGATACCTGGTATTCAATTTGAAGGTTGATTTTTTTTTACAGTTTTGTGGTGATTTCTTGTCCCTCGAGATATTTTTGGAAGGTTTATAACCTGCATTTTATTGCAACTTTTTCTTTGGCCGGTGGGTTATAGGAGTATTTGGCCTAGATTTTGAGCACTTGCTTGACCAATTTAATTTTTTGTTCCCAGATTTACATAGGGGTTCCAAGAACCCATGAATGCCAAGTGGATTCGACTAAACCATGGAATTCATTTGAGTTAATCCATAAGGGATTAAAGTGAAAGGGGAGAGGGTTGTAGTCAAGCAGAGATTGGATATGAACAGATATGGGTTTATGGTCGGAAGTGAGGGAGAGAAGGATAAATTATTTAAGAGAATAGTCTTGGCAAAGAAAGTTGTTGTGGATTAGGAAGCGATCAAGGTAGGAAATAATATGGTATGGTTGTGTGTGCATGTTTGACCAGGTGTACTTCCCCATCTACAGGAGGAAATCAATAAAATTTTATTTTTCTATAAAATCTTCCATTGTTTCTTGAAAAGGATCCATTGATTCTTCTATAAAAATTCCTTTCCAAGAGTCGGCAAATAAAAAAAAATTCTCCTCACACTAGATCAATACCATTGCATCTCTATTCAAAGGGAATGTTGGATTTTTTTGGAATGAAGAAGTCTCCCTAGTAGTTGGATCATCACCAAGAAGGGTTTCTTCTTCACTGATATCCACAAGGTTAGACAAGTATTCAAAACTGTTTTTTGATTAAGGATTCACAGTTGATCGAGGGTTTTGGTATTTTTCACTGAAGATTGTGTTCCACCATGGGAAGGGTTCGTAGAGGAACCAGGTGGTGGTGGAGCTCTACCACCTCCAAAGACAAAATTCCTTGACACCGCTTGCCATTATTCTTCTTTATTCATGTCAAGGGATGAAGATGTGTCCGCCTTCTTGAATATTTTGGAAAAATTCCCATATTCGTGGTAAATTTTACACTTAAACGGGAGTTGTTCATAGTCAAGTTGTTGCACATGTTTCTAGTTGTCAAAAGAGATGACCACGACTTATGGGATCCCTCTCTCGAGTTCAAATTCAACATAAATCCTTGTGCAATAGAACATGTTTTCTTTTGGTTCAACTCAATCGATATACCTTCCAATAGAGTTCCAAATGCAACAAAGAGCATCATCGCTCCAACAATGGAGAGGGAGATGTGGAAGTAGAACCCAAACCAAAATGATCGATGTGTTATCATTCTCGGGACTAAAATATGGGGTCCATTTGTTTAAACACATCCCTCTTTCTCTTAGAAAATATGGGCTACTTATGGAAATCAAGTCTCGATCTTCCTTAAACTCAAAGAGAAATGCAAATAACCCTCTACTACAGAAGAAATGACTTAAAGAACCTCTAATAAGTGGTTTCTAGTTTTTTTCGAGCCAAGTCACTACCATCTTCGGGGAAGTCTCGATACCTGAGAACTGTCCAATGAGACCATGATCCACTAGAGCAATCACTTTCTTTCTTGTTGAGGAGGGAGGGAGTGAAATTTTCGACATATCGTCCAATTTTTTCACAAAATTGGAGGTTTGGGGATTTAAATTCTTGACTAAGGCAATAGTCGAATATTGGAAAAATAGTTTCTGGAGGCCCCCCCTCCCAACGTCATCTTATATGGATCGCTCGCCAGACACAAGGGTTACAGGAGTAGCATGCTATGGTTCTCACCCTTGGATTGTGATCAACTCTATACCACAATGTTCATTGTAATCATTAATCATTATTTAATATTATATTACATATAGTCTATCAATTTCATACATCGACAGAGTCTTCGGTGTGTCTTTCACCACCTTTGACAATGCAACCATCAATTATTTTGTATCTAGACGCCATCGTCTTAAGTCATCCAACTTCCTTCTATTGTACTCTTGTACAACAAATGCATTTCATTTGTAAGACAATGCACAATCACCAATTTGCTAGTAGAAGACATCCGTACAAGTCCAAAACCATATGTGTTTGAATTATTTTAATCAGTTGGAAATCTTTAATAACTCATTGAATTAAGTCTCCTAGGAAAAATTCCATCCAATCATGTATGATGTAAACCAATGATCATTTTTTATTATATCCATCGACCAAAAGTCGTGTCCCCTAAAATCATATTTAATTTTAATTTTAATTTTAATTTTAATTTTTTATTTTGGAAATTCATATATCAAAGTTGGCTTGTATTTATAATACATTTCTCATAAATTTTAAGTGGGTTCTACATGAAACAAGGCCACCACAAAAATGTTTAACAATAAAAACCTACTATCAGAGGTTCATCATTATGGAGATGAAGCCAATAGTGTCGTGCAACTAATGGATAAGATTGAAAAGTCACAAAAAGATTTAGGGGATACAATTGACCAATTAAGACAAGACACACAAAAAGTATTGGGGACAAAGTTGATAACTTAATAGAATATTTTGAAAGACGATGGCTAGACTTAATAAGAATGGAAGCCGATGAAAAATACATGAAAGAATCAAGGATAACTAATGAGTATAAACTTGAAAGGTTTGACTAACTAACTTAAAAATTAGACAAGTTAACAGTGGAACTATTAAATTACAAAAATCAGCGAGTAAGTTTGAACTTGTCAACCACAAATCACAAAAGAATCAGGGTAGAACGAGTCAATTTAGTAAAATAAAAATTGAAAACACTTAATTTTGATGATGAAGCAATGCCAAAAATATCATTAGCTTCAACCTCATGCACCCAATATATAAAAATGAAGAAAATGTGTCCCAAAAAGAAACTATTACTAGAAAGGAACAAATGTAAGAACCAACTACAAAATATATTCCATTTCATCTAAGGAAGGTTGATAAGACCTAGGGCCCAAGAAAAGAGAAAAGTAAACATACAGTTCCACTTTCTACCATGACATGAAAATTAGAACCTAAGACCCTAAAACTCAAAGGAATCATAAAAATAGAAATGTAATGATAGTAGTAGATATTGTTAGTGTTCATAAATGTGTAGATATCAATTTTTCTACTCAATTAAAAAACTTTGTATACCACACCAAGGACCTTATAGTTATGATCGTTGATAGACAAATGGTCAAGGGAGTAGGAAGATGTCATAAAAACTATGTACAAATAGAGGATTTGGAACTGCAGATAGGGTTATATTCTCTAACACTTGATGAAATGGATATAGTATTAGGCATTGAATGGTTGATTTAGTTGGGCACTTATACCATCAACCTCAAAGAATAGTACATGTAATTTCACTGATAAATATAAAATTATACATCGTATGGGGTTGAAATTTCCACTTGCAATAAAAATTGTTTACAACTATTAAAAAAAGGACAAGAAACATAGACAGATATGTAAAAAAATATGAAAATCATAAAATCAGTTCAAGGATTTTAACCTTAAGATTAGAAGAAAGTATTTTACCAATGAGTTAAGGTTTCATGTTAAAGAACCAAATCAAAAGACTCTATAATATGGGGCACACACTACAAATGAACATGGCTAGCACTTAGATGGGAAACCAAGTCAAACCCCTACACTCAGATAAAACGGATGTCACCAAGAAAACATGTTCATCTACAAAGAATCATTTTTATTATGCCTTCATGAAAAAACATCTTCCAAAGGGTAACAATATGACAAGCCTAATAATAATAATAATAAATATCATAATTAAGTTAATGAAACATCAAGGGTCACATAGCCCCTTACCTCATTACATGTCAATGTATATTTATATACAGTAAGCCTTCTTATTGTAATCATAAATCATTATTCAATCTTATATTACATATTTACAAATATATTATGTGAATTTCATAATAAACATAAACTATGTATTTCATTAGTTATGACCTATGCATATTAAACTCTCACCTTGCTTTAATGATCATACTAAAAATAAAAATAACAAGAAACTTAATGTGCCATATGTTGAAACTATTGTTTCCCTATTCTCTACTTTAATGAAGAAAAGTGACATTGCTTGTTGCCTCTTACTCAATGATGAAACTACACTTGTAACAATGTTGAAAAGATGCCTCATCGTGGTTTTCTTATCATCCACTAACCTTTGTGAAATTTGAATCTTTATAACCTATAAGAAAAAAATCCTACCCTCTACCATACAAGGTGGAATACTCCATGGTATCCTTCATATAACTTAGAATTATCTAGAATTATCTTGTCTTACATTTAATGATCAACCTTAGGGGCTATAATAAATTTGGAAATGTACCATACTATAAAGCTTAGATCCAACTGGCTATAATAAATTTGGAAATGTACCATACTATAAAGCTTAGATCCAACTGGCTATAATAAATTTGGAAATGTACCATACTATAAAGCTTAGATCCAACCTAATCGATGTTAGATAGATCAATATTCTCACCAACTCATTTACCCATTTAAATTCGTATGTGCTTGGTAATTTCAAGCGAGCCTCCATAGGTGTAGTTGACAATCAATCATTATAATTTTCTTGTGCAAACTTATTTTTGATGTACTTTATGACATAAACACACCATCATTAATGTGCCAAAATTCTACATCTTTAAGTATTATTGTAGTGTGCCAAAATTCTACACCTTTAGGTATTATTAGAGTGACCTAAATTTGTGAGGTCAAACATGGAAAATAAATCAAATTTTACCTTTTCAATTGTATTGAAATTTTTATCCATGATGATTATACCATCCACATATTATGCCATCCACAAGCACCACGTCAATGCCTCTAACGTAAATATTTGGATCAAAATGACGACTTCTAATTATCAAATTTTGTATACCATGCTCTTGGGATTGTTTAAACTATAAATAGTTTTAATCAACCTACATACCAAATGCACATTACTTAATGCACTCTTTATATTTACACTAAGATATACTTCCCCCAATTCATCATCATTGAATGTGTTGATATTATGGTAGTTGCGAGAGGTATTTACTTCCACGTGTAAACCTAACGAGAATAAAATATTTCGGGAAGTAAGAAGAAACCCTAATTGATTGGTTAATAACCCTAGAAGACAAGTCGGCTCAAGGGAATGACTTGTATTAGGTTATTAACCTCCAAGAGAAGAAGTCGGCTAAAGGAAATAATATATACTAAAGAATTAGTACCCAAAATGAGAAGTCGACCCATGCAGTCTGGCAGAATTAGTATAAAAACAGGAGGTCAGTCTTCATTCTGGCAAGCATTCTCAGAACTGTAGAAGCAACACTTGTGCGCACTGCAGTTGGCTAGTTTGTGCGCAAGTTTGGAGGAGAGTTGTTGTTGCAGTTGTTGCAGCTAGCAAATTTCGTTTTGGCTTGGACTATCTCTTAGTTATAGCTTAGACTATCTCTTGGTTATGGTTTGGACTATCTGATCAGCTCTTGTTTGGTGTGTTATCCTTGGAGAAAGGTGCATTGCCCTTTGTTTGGATATCTAGCCTAGGGTTTGCTTCCAAAATGATTCTCTGTCAAGGTTAAGGTGCTCGGAGGGTGGCTTCGGCCTATGGTTGGGTGACAATAGTGATATTGTCTATGGAAAAATGAGCACATTCTAACAGGTTATGGGCCCACACCTCCTTCATTCAGTCTAACCATTAGAAGGGAGCATAGCCATAAGGAAATTAAGCTCGTTGAAGAACTGTCGCTAGGGTTTCTAGCAAGAATAGTTACTAAAGCACTGCCACTAGGGTTACTAGCAGGTGCAGTTGCAGAAACCCTAAACCTCTCGTTGAGGCACCTTAAGTGAAGGGATTGACCTAATTTCCAAATAGACCAGTGTGCCCTAGCCTAGCGCATCTCCTGGTACTCTCACCAAGCCAAGATGTCAAGTTTGAGTTTTTGGTCAAATCTAGGGTTGACCAAGTCAAAGCAGCCATGACTTACTCTATGAAGTTAGAAAACAAGTTAGATGGAGCTTCTAACTTCAGAGCGTGGAAGACAAGGATTGACCTCATCCTTGCCAAGAATAAAGTGATGGATATCGTGAAAGGAAAGATCGTGGAACCAGAGTTTGAAGAAGGAAAAGAGAAAGAACCGCAGAACGTTGCATTTATAGAGAAGTTCAAAGACAGTGACATAAATGCCATGAGTATCATATTGGACTCTATAAAAGACCACTTGGTACCCCACATCTCCCATCTTGACTCATCAAAGAAGATGTACGATGCCCTAACAAACCTCTTCTCAGTCAGAAACATTGGACAAGTAATGAGTCTGAAGAATGAGCTATGTGACATGAAGATGAATGATGATGACAACATAACATTATATTTTTTGAGAATTAAGATATCAACTACAAGATATTGAAGAGATCATTTCAGAGAAGGAATTGGTAAACATAGTACTCAATGGTCTTCCCAAGACATGGGATACATTTGTCGCAAGCATGAACACAAGGAAGGAGTATCCTACATTTGAAGAACTTTGGACTTGTTGTGCTCAAGAAGAATCAAGGATTAGTGCAAAAGAGAAACCTCAAAAGAAATATGATTATCAAGCCTTCACAACAAGATTCAAGAACTCCAGGAACAAAAGGAAGTTTGAAAAGAAACCAAATCAAAAGAAGGATATGTTAGAAATACAATGCTTCAACTGTCGAAAATATGGTCACTACAAGAATCATTGTCCCGAGCTAAAGAAAAGGAAGGAGACACACGAAGCATCAGTTGTCGAAGAAAGGAAAGCCTCAAGAAAGACCAAGCAGGATAAAGTAGACTTCTTCCTCTAAAGACAAGGTAACAATATTCTTCATAGTTCTTGTACATATCTTGTTTGCATAGTCTCTATACATATCTTGCATATCTATCTCTTAGAAGATAATATGTTCCAAGAAGAACTATACCTATGGAAGAACAACAAGATAAGTCAAACAATACACATGAAAGGATGAAGTACATCAAACAAATCATGTGGAATTTATTACATAAGTAGCAGCTGCAAGATAAGCTGAAATCAGCAATCAAGAAGAAATTGGAGAAAGACTTATGACACCTTGTAGAAGGCAATAAGGATGCAAACGGAAGTGTGGATTATGCTAGATAGAGGGAGTCGATTATATACTTCCAAAAGAAAAACATGCACTCATACATGAAACAAGTTTTAGGAGGGAGCTAATCCTATGATCCATTGAAGATGATGAAGTATATATCCATGGTAGCAGCCATGAAAAGAAGTATGTGTTCGGTTTGACTTCAGAAGAAGCCCTCTTCGAAAAGAAGCCTTAAAGTATCCATGGTTTTCCATCCACATCCATGATCCTACGATAAAAGCAAGAAGTTGGAATCTTCAGAGCATGGAATCTATAGAAAACTCCATGGACCCAAGAGCTAAAGAGAAACATGAGGAAGAACATGAAGATTCCAAGAAAGAAAGAGAAGCCAGAACAACCTGTCATTGTATCGAGAATCACAAGATTACCAGCCTGATATCAATTCACTAAAAGAAAGCAA
The DNA here is from genome assembly GCA_009831015.1 of Picea engelmannii. Classification (NCBI taxonomy): domain Eukaryota; kingdom Viridiplantae; phylum Streptophyta; class Pinopsida; order Pinales; family Pinaceae; genus Picea; species Picea engelmannii. The sequence goes on along the minus strand of ML781100.1, from coordinate 143,210 downwards.
GCAAAGGAACTGAAAGTTGTGATAAAGAACAGTGTATGAAATACTTATGAATGTAAGCATTGCAAGATCCAGAACTAGAGTTTCTCCCAGATGGAGGGAGAAGACTATGATGATTACTTGTTCCAGTAAACCAGACAAACCTCTACATGAGTCATTATATCATCCGCATAATCCATGGGTTGGAGTTTTACATAAAATGAATGCAAAGACTGTTCTCCAAAGAAATTGAACAAAGAGAGTATGAAGAGAAACCTCAAGGATTTGAGGTATACCAGAAAGAGACCCTTGTATGAAGATGGAAGAAGACAACTTGGTGGAGAACCTCCAATGCACAGTAGAAGCGTGGTGAAGACTTTCTATAACAGAGATATTGTATCAGAATGGTTATTCAGAAGCTTTGGATGATGGATTGATAATCCATGACAAACTCTCATAATGGTCGAAGAAGTATCACTTGGATATGTTCCAGTTTGAACCTCGCCATGATGTTGTGAGCTAGCAGGAAACAAAGAGGAATCCAACAATGATATACTTTATTGATTAAATCTATATGAAGCCTTCAGATAAAACCAATGTTCCATAAAAACCGAAGTACATTTGAGATCAAGCATTACATTCTCTGTGATGAAGTCCAGAAAGGAGAAATTGGTTCTCCAATACATATCTCCACAGATGAGCAGATAAGCAGACATTTTGGTAAAGCTTCTATCCAAGATGAAAGAGTTTGCATAATCAAGTTGCAGCTCATGGAGACGGCTTCCTTATTGAAAAAGGAAGAGATGACTCCCAGGTTGGGAGGGAGCACTGATGTGTTATTGATTTATGGATAGTCATTTTTCAGTTTGAAAAATGGTCCAGGATGAGAAATTCCTTTCCAGTTCGGAAAGTGGTTTGAGATTTCTGATGGACAGGCATTTTCCAGTTCAGAAAATTGTCCAGATTGAAGGGTAATTTTCGTAATGAAAATGGTTCAATGGATTGTTGATGTACCATAGATAGTGATTTCCCATTGTGGTTAACATGGGGAATGGTCTAGGACAGTATCTCTTCTTGAGTGTTACTCAAGAAGATTGGTCCGCCTCGTCGGACAATCATTCTTTTGAAGCTCACTATTGTGAGAAGTTTCAAAGAATGATTCATTTTTGGAGTTTGGTGCAAGACAGTCATTTCCTTTGGAAATGGTCTGAATAGTCATTTTCTAGGGCAGATTCATTCTCTCCAGGTTTCACTTTGTTTAGTGCCAGAGGAATGGCCCAGATAGGTGAATGGTCCAGGTTCAGAAATCAGGGACATGCATTCCCTAGGGCAGACTCATTCTCTCCAGGTTGCACTTTGTTTAGTGTCGGAGGAATGGCCCAGGGTGGGGAATGGTCCAAGCTCAAAAATCAAGACAATTAGTCTTTCTTACTTGAGAAGAATAATCCAGATATCTCATCGTTGATGTTTTACCTTCTGAGGGCATATGCTCTTCCAAGATATCATAGATGTGAGTGGAAGAATGGCCCAGATGATTCAGTTTATATCATAACAAAGTTTTCTGTGCAAGTTGATATCAAATGATTGTTATGGAGACTGTATGTCTCTAAACAGTAGATGTATGCTACTGTGGTGTATGTGTTCCACTGATTGTGACTATACGTCACGGATCAAGTATCTATGTGCTACTTGGTGTGGTAGTATACCACTAGACTATAGTTGTGTACTACTATGGATAGACACAGTTGTGTTCTATTGAACGATATTTTTCCGATTGCCTTGAAGACTATCAGCAGTGTTGGAAATGATTATCAACTAGATGGATGATCAATGGACAGAGATTTCCCAGATGGAAAATGGTTCAGGACATTTATTCTTCTAGGACATATGTCTAGATTAGAAGAATGGCTCTTGTGTCACTCTGTGGTGTGAGTGACTTATCCAGCATCATGTCTAATTACTCAGATGGAGTATGGTTTCGAGAGATTATGCAGCTGATGACACTGATAGTGATGATGGTGCTCATTATCTAGTCATGAGATAGTCTATACAACTATGTTGATGCTACAGGGTAAATGGTATGTTTGTGCTTAAGACCATTACCTTCAAATATCTCCCTAGCTAGGAGGGAGTGTTGATATTATGGTAGTTGTGGGAGGTATTTACCTCCACGTGTAAACCTGACGAGAACAAAATATTCTGGGAAGTAAGAAGAACCCCTAATTGATTGGTTAATAACCCTAGAAGACAAGTCGGCTCAAGGGAATGACTTGTATTAGGTTATTAACCTCCAAGGGAAGAAGTCAGCTAAAGGAAATAATATATACTAAAGAATTAGTACCCAGAATGAGAAATCGGCCCAGGCAGTCTAGCAGAATTAGTATAAATACAAGAGGCCAATCTTCATTCTGGTAGGCATTCTCAAAATTGCAGAAGCAGCACTTATGCGAACTGCAGTTGGCTAGTTTGTGCGCAAGTTTGGAGGAGAGTTGTCGTTGCAGCTGCTGCAGCTAGCAGATTTCATTTTGGCTTGGACTATCTCTTGGTTATGTCTTGGACTATCTCTTGGTTATCGTTTGGACTATTTGATCAGCTCTTGTTTGGTGCATTATCCTTGGAGAAAGGTGCACTACCCTTTGTTTGGCTATCTAGCCTAGGGTTTGCTTCCGGAATGATTCTTTGTCAAGGTTAAGGTGCTCAGAGGGTGGCTTCGGCCTATGGTTGGGTGACAATAGTGATATTGTCTATGGAAAAATGAGCACATTCAAACATAATGCACTCTTTATATTCATTTGATAGATCTTCTAGCCAAATAAAGCTCCCATTGTTGTCACCAATATGATTGTGAGTAGCATTGTTGTTGAAGTGAATGCCACATTACACAAGAGAAGTGAGGTGCACTTTACAATATTTATGAATGAGATGTGTAACACAACATGATGTTAATAATTCAAATGAAAGAAAATGTACACTTTACAACCATTTATGAATGAGATATGTAACACAACATAATGATAATAAATTCAAACAAAGAAAAATTTGAGATCATAATGTAATATGAAAATTAAAAGTGAAAAATTAACCATAATAATGAAATAGAATATGAAAAAACAGTTTTTTTTTAACTATTATTCTAAAAATAATATAAAATTGAATCAACATAGACCATATTAACACTTGATATTTTAATAAACAAAAGGTTTTGCACCTTGGTTTTTGTTTTATCCCTCTTGATGCTTACTAGATCCTGGTTAATATGGGTCTATGTTGGTCATAATTCACTCCTTGCTGAGAAAAACCCTTGGCAACCAACTTTGGCTTTTGATTTTCCAACAAACCATTTGCAAATGTATTTGTCAATTAATTTCATTTGCAACCAATGGATTTCTTGTCTAATGGTATCTCTTCCAACAACGAGGTGTTGTGACTTATGAAGAGCATCATGCTTGATGTTCATGGCCTTGCCAACTTATCGTGCCATTTGAATTCATATTTACTTTGAGGTTACCCATAGTTATGAACCACTGACATTAATGCAAAATTAACGTGATCAACTTTCTTAACTTCCCTCAAAGGTATTCAATTTGGCCTCATTTATCTTAGTTGTGGAAGCATCTTCAACCTTACATCTTCCAAAATGTTGTACTACTTTGGTCTTCATTTTTCAATTACAAACACCAAATTAGCAGTGTCTACCACTTGATCTGGTGTCATTTTAGTATTTGAATTAGCATGTGCATCTTGCACATACAACTCCAATGACTCTCTCCTCTCTATAATTATATGCTTGCATCTTGGTTGACTTTTCAACTTCCAAGCAATGTATATCATAACTTTTTAGATCTAGTTTGGATTAAAAAATACATAAAGTTTTGTCTATAATTACATATTTATTTATTACTAACATGGTTACTGAATTCAGAGAGGCATGTGTGAGTGGGGTGCTCTTTGACCCTAGAGGAAATCAATTAATGGAGTATTCTTGGAATCTAGGAGTCACTACCAATAACAAAGCAGAAGCATATGCTTTGTATATTGGCATACAATTGGCAAAGAAGAGAAAAACCATTGCGCTTAATATAGTCGGTGATTCTAAAAATACAATTTATTATTTTATCAAGGCCTCCTCACTGAAAGAAACAAGTCTAGAAAATCTAGTGGATCGTGTTAGAAAAACTTTGCATGGACTTCAAGCTCACTTTTTTCACATCCTCTGTCACCATAACATTGTTGTGGATTCCTTAGCAAATAAGGCCAGTGGGTTAGTTCATGTTCATATGGGGGTGAATGGAGAGGTGCTTGTGGTTCCCCTCTGTAAAATTGATGGTGTCCAAGTGTTATAATCGGTTAAGGTACATGGTAAGATATAAGAGACGTGTGGAAGGGACATGCTCAATACTCATATCAGTCATTTCACTCAAAATCTTGGGAACCATCACTCGAAATAATGAATGATATCAGTTAGTGCATGGATGGATCATTCACAGGCGGAAGTCTGTACGGGGTAAGCTTGTGAATGCAATTGTTCGGATGGATTTGGAGCAGGGGAGAAGTATGATGATCATAGTGGAAGGTGGGGAGGATGGAAAAGTACATTTCTACAGCCTAATTAAGGAGGGTATAATCAAAAGTACCTGGGAGATGCATGGCCAGCTTGTGAAGGATATATCAGGCATGGATAATCACGTACGTTGCATTGCAGAAATTATAAATGTAATTGGGAATAAGGTTTTCCATGAAATTCTTAAAAATTTGATTTGGAGACTATTTTGCAAGCGTCTGGGTCACTCGTCTCTTGGTCAGTATGGGCCAATTGATAATTCCGGGAAGTTTTCAATAAGATTGGGTTATGTAATTGGTAGCTCTAATTTGGTGAGTGCTCATGGAGAAGTAAAGTCAGACTCTGGAAGATACTTTGTAGAAACTTCAGAGCGGTTGATTAAGATATTAAAGAACTCAATTATTAATATTCAATTTCATCCTCTATGAATTATCCTAGACAAAGAATCTAGTATGGACAATAGGGATTGGACAGACAATGTGGATGAGGAAATGGAAGCTAGAAATGAGGAAAGGCAAAGATTGACTCTCAGAGTAAATTCCCTTAGTTCTACAACAACATTTACTTTTGATACTCTCTGATCCAGGTGGATATTGGTGGCCACCCACCTATTCCAACTGGCTCCTCTTGTCAGTTTTTAGTTCAACACATCTTTTTGTACTTCCAGGGACGTTTTGGGGCCCTAAGCAGTGTTTTTCTAGCGTGCCACAGTCAAACTTTAGACTGAGTCTTATTTTGATGGCATAATGCATAGTTCTCAAAAATACCTTTCCAATGGGCTATCACGCACCTAAAACGAAGATCGTATGAAAAAGTTACGACCCTGATCGGAAGTTAATGTACTAACTTACCCAAATAGGGCCCACATAACTTTTGGCGTTTCATCTCCTAGGGTTAGGTTTTTGGATGTCTAGGGTTTTGGAATTCATGTTTATCATAAAAAAGGATTTTAGAGCCTCATTGTAATTATCTTCTTGCGAATGAGCGTAGCCATCACATCTCTTCTTAGAGATAAAGATGCCACCATTCTAGGGAGTCTTGCACTTTGTATTTTTATAGTCTCTTTACAATTCTTCCATTTATAGAAATCAAGTATTGTTGTATTTCTCTGTTTCTAGAAATTTTCATGAGTATTTCAATGTAATTTATCTGCTTTCATTTCGTTCTGAAAATAATCTGGATCAGTGGTATCAGAGCAGGGTGCTCTTGATCGTTTTTCAGTTCATGTCCCTGACGAGGTCCGAGTATATCCAGTTGGGTCTTGATCTTGTCTCTCTTGAGGGAAATCACTCTCGCGTGCCCAAGAAACCCTCGATGGTGGCAGAAAAGAAAAATGGTGGAGAAGAAGATTTTATTAACATGTTGCTTGAGCAATATTTCTCAAGACTGAGGGACAAAATGATGGATAATTTTGCGCACATCCTTCAACGCCTTCCAATAGCAACATGTGCTTCTTCATCAAACAACCATTTTTGAGGAACCTCTCCCTTCAAGGTGCAAGTTAATTTTGATATTCCCATATTTGAAGGTCAAATAGATGCGGATGCCTTAGAAAAATGGTTAAATCTATTAGAAGGTTATTTCTCTGTTCAAATGTTTTCCGACAAGAAAAATATCACCTTTTCACTCCTCAAGGCTCTCCCCCATGTCAAACATTAGTGGGAAACTTACTGGGAGAAAAGTTCAACAGAGGAATCTGGAATATATGGGGTCGAGCCCACTTGGGATTTTTTTGTGAATGCGGTCAAGGAACAATACTATCTTGTTGATAACTATGAATACCAATACATGAGATGGACCACATTGCGGCAAGAGAAGAGATAAACAGTGGCGGAGTTCACAAATACTTTCCATACCTTGAGCACCAAGTTAGGTATCAAAGACTTTGAGCAACATATGGTTCTGAAATATAGTGGGGCTCTTCATAGGTACATCCAAACTGAAATGGATTTCCTAGACATCTCATCATTGGGAGCTTCCTATCGACATGTTGTCAAAATCGAGTAGAAATTTAGGCACCAGAACAAATGGTAATTTGGGTCAGCAAATCTGCAACACCCAAAGCATGGTAACGATGGACCTAACCAACATCCTCTAGACAACCAATCCAAGACACAGGACAAGAAGGGTAAAGGAAAGATGAAGAATGACACTAGGAAGTGGTGTGACTTCCACAAAATCCGCTGGAACAACATCGATGAATGTTGCTCGAAATAGTCATTGGTGGCAGAGGTCAAAGACACGGAGTCGAACCCTAAATTGGAATATGATCCAGAAAATACTGAAACCAGACAGATCATCGACACATAACCCACTGTTATTTTCACGACCACAACAATTCAACCAGAAGAACAAGTAGATCCTGAAGAGGGGGAGCACCTCTTCCATTCACATATGTCGGTGAAGGGGACACCGTTGCACTTTATTTTTGATAATGGCAGCCAGAAGAACCTCATCTCAGCTAAGGTCGTCAAATAGGTGGGGTTGTAGACAATGCCACACCCACAGCCATACAACTTCGGGTGGCTTTACCAGGGACGAGATCTTTGTGTCAGCCAGCAGTGTCGCATGTCCTATGGCATCCATCCCTTCAAGGATGAGGTAGTGTGTGATGTTTCCCCCCTTGATGTCTGTGATGTTTTTTTGGGCCAACCATATATGTGGAAACATCATGTTGTCTATGAGTCTATACCTCGTAGTGTCATTATTACTCTGGGTGGTCATCTCTATAGGATACCACAGGTAGTTCTGACTACTGCTCCACCAAAATAGTGCCACAAGGTAATCTCTCATACTACGAAATTCATTCTCTTCACAGTCTATTCAAAGGATGCATGGAAGACCACTACAACCACTGCAGCCTCAACACCTTCTATCCAACAAAAACAGATTGCCGAAGAGAAAGAAGATATTGTTTCTTCACCTACAATGGTGCCTACAAAATGCCCCGTCAAATCTAGAGACACCAGGTTGGTGACACATATTCAACTCCACCAACAATAGGTTTGTGACAGTCTTCCACAGACCAAGCATCACAACTTCTCCAACAAGGCACGCAGCTCACCAAGATTTAGATTCAGAAAATGCTTTCCCCTCTTCCCTGAGCACTCAACGCAATGGAGACCATTTCTTCCTAAGGGGGGGAATTGATCCAGGTGGATATTGGTGGCCACCCACCTATTACAGTTGGATCCTCTTGGATTTGTTAGTTCATCACATCTTTTTGTACTTCCAGGGTCGTTTTGGGGTCATGAACAATGTTTTTTGGCGTGCCATAGTCAAACAGTAGATAGAGTTATATTTTGACAGTGTAATGAGTAGTTCTCGAAAATACCTTTCCAACGGACTATCACACACCTAAAATGGATATCGTATGCAAACGTTATGACCCCGAGAAGTTAATGTACTAACTTACCCAAATGAGGCCCACATGACTTTTGGCGTTTAATCTCCTAGGGTTAGTTTTTTGGATGTATAGGGTTTTGGAATTCATGTTTATAATAAAATAGGCTTTCAGAGCCTCATTGTAATTATCTTCTTGTGAATACGTGTAGCCATCACATCTCTTCTCAGAGATAAAGCTGCCACCATTCTAGCGAGTCTTGCACTCTGTATTTTTATAGTCTCTTTACAATTCTTTCATTAATACAAATCAAGTATTGTGTATTTCTCTGTTTCTGGCAATTTTCATGAGTATTTCACTGTAATTTATCTGCTTTCATTTCGTTTCGAAAATAATCTGAATCAGTGGTATTGGAGCAGGCTACTCTTGATCATTTTTCAGCACATGTCCCCGACGAGGTCCAAGTATATCCAGTTGGGTCTCGAGCTTGTCTCTCTTGAGTAAAATCACTCTCGCATGCCCAAGAACCCCTCAATGGCGACAGAAAATAAAAATGGTGGAGCAGAAGATTCTATTAACATGTTGCTTGAGCAATCTCTCACGTGATAGAGGGGCAAAATGATGGAGAAGTTTGCACACATACTTCAATGCCTATTGATAGCAATAAGCACTTATTCATCAAGCGTCCATTTTGGAGGAACCTCTCCCTTCAAGGTACAAGTTAATTTTGATATTCCCATATTTGAAGGTCAGATAGATGTGGAGGCCCTAGAAAAATGGTTAAATCTATTAAAAGGTTATTTCTTTGTTCAAAAAAATTTCCACATGAAAAATATCACCTTCGCACTCCTCAAGGCTCTCCCCCATGTCAAACATTGGTGGGAAACTTACTGGGAGAAAAGTTCCACAGAGGAATCTGGAATATATAGGCCGAGCCGACTTCTATTCATAGATATGGGTGAAGGGGACCCTATTTCATTGCATTGTTGATAAGGGTAGCTAGAAGAATCTCATCTCAGTTGGTCGTCAAATAGTTTGGGTTGTCGACAACACCACACCTGCAGCCATACAACATCAGGTGGCTTCACTAGGGACGAGATCTCTGTGTCAGCCAGTAGTCTCGCTTGTCCTATGGAATTCATTCCTTCAAGGATGAGGTAGTGTGTGATGTTTCCCCTCTTGATGTATGTGATGTTGTTTTGGGCCAACCATATATGTGGAGACATCATGTTGTCTATGAGTCTAGACCCCATAGTGTCATTATTACTCTGGGCGGTCGGCTCTATAGGATACTAGATGTACTTCTGACTATTGCTCCACCAAAACAGTGTCGCAAGGTAATCTCTCATACTGTGAAATTCATCCTCTTCACAGTCTATTCAAAGGATGCACAGAAGACCATTACAACCACTCCAACCTCAACACCTTCTATCCAGCAAAAATAGATTTTCAAAGAGAAAGAAGATATTGTTTCTTCACCTACAATGGTTCCTACACAATGCCCCGTCAAATCCAAAGACAATAGGTTGGTGGAACAGATTCAACCCCACCAGCAACAAATTTGTGACAGTCTTCCACAGACCAAGCAACACAACTTCTCCAACAAGGCACACAGCTCACCAAGATTCAGATTCAGAAAACACTTTCCCCTCTTCCCCGGTCTCTCAACGCAATGGAGACTATTTCTTCCTAAGGGGAGAGGAATGGTTCAGGTGGATATCGGTGGCCACCCACCTATTCCAACTAGATCCTCTTGTCATTTTTTAGTTCATCACATCTTTATGTACTTCCAAGGCCGTTTTGGGGCCCTAAATTGTGTTTTTTTGGCGTTCCACAGTCAAATTGTCGACAAAATTAGAGTTTGATGGCATAATGCATAATTCTCAAAAAGACATTTCCAACGAGCTATCACGTTCCTAAAACAGAGATCGTATGCAAAAGTTACGACCCCGGGAAGTTAATGTACTAACTTACCCAAACGGGACCCACATGACTTTTGGTGTTTCATCTCCTAGGGTTAGGTTTTTGGATGTCTAGGGTTTTGTAATTCATGTTTATCATAAAAAATTCTTTCAGAGTCTTGTTGTAATTATCTTCTTGTGAATGAGTGTATCTGTCACATATCTTCTCAAAGATAAAGCTTCCACCATTTTAGCGAGTCTTGCACTTTGTATCTTTACAACCTCTTTACAATTCTTTCATTAATAGAAAGCAAGTATTTTTGTATTTCTCTGTTTCTGGCAATTTTCATGAGTATTTCACTGTAATTTCTCTGCTTTCATTTCGTTCCGAAAATAATCTAGATCAGTGGCATCAAATCAGGTTGCTCTTGATCGTTTTTTAGTGCATGTCCCCGATGAGTTCCAAGTATAGCTAGTTAGGTATCGAGCTTGTCTCTCTTGAGGAAAATAACTCTCACACGCCCAAGAAACCATCGATGGTGGAAGAAAATAAAAACGACGGAGAAAAATATTCTATTAACATGTTGCTTGAGAAACCTCTCGCGTGACAGAGGGACAAAATGATGGAGAATTTTACACACATCCTTCAACACATGTTGATAGCAACAGGTGCATCTTCATCAAGTGACCGTTTTGGGGGAACCTCTCCCTTCAAGGTAAAAGTTAATTTTGATATTCCCATATTTAAGGTTAACTAAAAAAATGGTTAAATCTATTAGAAGGTTATTTATTTGGTCAAATTTTTTCTGAAAGGGAAAAGATCACCTTCACACTCCTAGAGGTTCTCCCCCATGTCAAACATTGGTGGGAAACTTACTGGGAGAAAAGTTCTGTAGAGGAATATGGAGGATATGGGGTCAAGCCCACATGGATTTTTTTGTGGATGCGGTCAAGGAATAGTATTATCATGTTGATAACTATGAAGACCGGTGCATGAGATGGACTACACTATGGAAAGAGATGAGCCAAACAGTGTCGGAGTTCACAAATAATTTCCATACCTTACGCGCCAAGATGGGTATCAAAGACTCTGAGCAACATCTAATTTTGAAATATATTGGGGCTCTGCATAGGTATATCCAAACCGAAACAGATTTCCTAGACATCTCATCATTAGGAGTTTCTTATCGATATGTTGTCAAAATCGAGCAGAAATTTAGGCACCAAAACAAATGGGAATTCGAGTATGAAAATCTGGAATAACCAAAGCATGGTAAAGACGGCCCTAACCAATAACCTCTAGACAACCATTCCAAGAAAAAGGACAAGAAGGTTAAAGGAAAGACGAAGAATGACACTGGGAAGTGGTGTGACTTCCACAAAATCTCGTGGCACAACACTGATGAATGTCGCTCGAAATAGTCATTGGTGGCCAAGATCAAAGACATGGAGCCGAAGCCTGATTCGGAATCTGATCCAGAAAATATTGATACTAAACTGATCCAGGTGGATATTGTTCGCCACCCACCTATTCCAACTGGATCCTCGTGACTGTTTTTTATTCAGCACGTCCTTTTGTATTTATTTATAATTGTGAGTTCTACACTTTTGGGGTTGTCTGGATCCTCACACATTCTCTAGGTGGATACGGGTGGCCTCTCGCCTAATCCAACTGGCTTATTTTGTATGTTTTCATGTCAGCACATCTTATTGTACTTTCAGGGCTATTTTGGGGCCCTAAACGTTGTTTTTTTTACTTGCCAGAGTTAGACTATTGATGAAGTCCCAATCTAATGGAGGAATGTGTAGTTCTTTGAAAGACATTTCCAATGGGCTATCACACACCTAAAACGGAGGTCGTATGAAAAAGTTACGACCCTAGGAAGTTGAGGTACCAAATTACACCAACTTACCCATAGGGCCCACATGACTTTTGGCATTTCACCTTCTAGGGTTAGGCTTTTGGATGTCTAGGGTTTTGAAATTCATGAGTAATATGAAAAGGGCCTCTGGAGCCTCATTGTAATCCATTCTACTCAGACGGATGTGCGTAGAAGCCACATCTCTTCTCAGAGATAGCTACCACCATTCGAGCAAGTTTCAGTTCTGCAGTTTTACAGTTTCATCCTATTTCATTATTTAATAGAAGATATTGTTCACTGGATATTTGTGTTATTCTTCCTGTCTTTGTGTTTATTGTATTCAATCTGTTAATCAGTTTGTTCCACTCCTAAATCTGGATCAGTGGTATCAGAGAGGTCTTCTCTTCATTTATTTCTCTTTGTGCATGTCCCCAACAAGGTCTGGGTACAAGAAGTTGGGACTCGAACCAATCGATCCATTACCAGATCGGTCACACCGAGCCTGACAAAAACCCATGGGAGACGAAAATAAATATGATGGAATAGGAGATCCTATTAAAATTTTGCTCAAGGAATCCCTTGTGTGACAAAGGGATGAAATGATGGACAACTTTGTGTAGATCCTTCAACGGTTTCCCACGGGAGAAGCATCTTCATCAAGTGGCCATGCAACCCCCTTCAAGGTATAGGTAAATTTTGATATTCCATTATTTGAAGGACCGGTAGATGTGGATGTTGTAGATAAATGGTTGAATATGCTCAAAGGATATTTTTCGGTCTACAATTTTTCCGATAGGGAAAAGACCACTTTTGCACTCCTCAAGGTCGTTCCCCATGTTAAACACTGGTGGGATACTTACTCTGAGCAAAGTTTCATGGAGGAATCTGCAATTTTTGTGGTGGCCCCTACATGGGATTCCTGTTGAGACGTTATTAAATAACAATACTACCCTGTTGGAATCTACGAGGACCAGTACACCAGATGGACCACCCTACAGCAAGAAAGGGACCAGACAGTACCAGACTTCACCAATATTTTCCATACACTACGCACCAAATTGGGTATCAAATATTATGAGCGTCATCTGTTGCTCAAATACCACAGTTGTTTGCATAGATACATTCAAACAGAAATGGATTTCATGGACATTGCCTCATTGGGCATGGATTATAGATACACTGTCAAGATCGAGCAAAAATTTAAGTAGAGACGACGAGAATTTGGATCTGTAAACCCCTCACAGTCGAAGCAGGGTAAATCCAACCCCAACCCACACACCAAGGGACCAATTCAAGATGGTCTCCCTCTGGAAAATCCGTCTAAGCCGCAACACAGGAAGGGAAATGAGAAGACAAAGAAGGAAACGGGAAAATGGTGTGAGTACCATAAAAGTCCTTGGCACAACACCGACGAATGTTGCTCCAAGAAGTCCCTCGTGGTCAAGCTAAAGGCTTCCGAGTCAGAGGTCGATTCTGATTTCGAGTCAAATCCTGAAGGGGGGAAGTGGATTATCGATGTTGAACCCAGTGCCACGGTCGCTACCACCAAAGTCTAGCCAAGCGAACCAGGAGAACAAGAGGAATGGAAACGCCTCTTTCACTCGCAGATGTGGGTCAAGGGGGCTCCGGTTCATTTCATTGTTGACACCGGTAGTCATAAGAACTTGATTTTAGTAGAGGTCTTCAAGCAGCTAAACCTGCCAACAACATCGCACCCACAGCCCTACACCATCGGTTGGCTTCGTAAAGGAAGAGATCTCTTTGTCAGCCAACAGTGTCATATGCCCTATGGCATGAAGCCTTTCAAAGATGAGGTATTGTGTGATATTTATCCCCTTGAAACTTGTGATGTTCTTTTAGGAAAAACACATTTTTGGAAGCGTCATGCTATGTATGAGTCTAGACCCTGCAATGTTATTATTACTTTGGGTAGACAATTGTATAGAATCCCAGCGGTGGCACCGCCTACTGTTATTTCTTTAATCTCTGCTAAGAAATGTAGTAAGGTCATTTCACGGACCAGGAAGTTCATCTTCTTTGTGATCTGTGCTCACAGTAAGAATAAGGTCATCGCCACATCCATGGCCTCTACACAACGCCTCTCTTTGCAGCAGAAGCAAGTGGACAGGATCATGGAAGAATATAGAGACATCTTCGCCTCTCCTGCAGGGGTACCGACACACTGCCAAGTCAAGCATCCAATTGATCTAACCCCCGACGCACCTCTACCTAATGGTCCGGTCTATCGGTGCTCGCTAATGGAGAATGAAGAAATTGGGCATTAGATCCAAGAGCTTATTCAAAAGGGTCACATCAGACCCAGCTCCTCCCCTTGCGAAAGCCCGATTGTACTGGTGCAGAAGAAGGACGGAACTTTGTGACTCTGCATTAATTACATAGCTTTAAACAAAATCACAGTCAGGAACCGCTACCCCATTCCCAGGATTGATGACCTTGTTGACCAAATCAAGGTGGAAAATTTCTTCAGCAAGATTGACCTGAAGTCTGGCTACCACCAGGTTCCCATCGAACAAATTGATGTCTGGAAGACAACCTTCAAGTCTAAATAAGGTCTCTATGAATGGCTATCCACCTTTGGCTTAACAAATTTACCATCCACTTTCATGAGGTTGATGGACGATGTATTGAGACCCTTCACCAATTCCTTTGTGGTAATATATTTGGATGATATCCTCATCTTCAGCAGAACGTGGGAGGAGCACATGCGGCATATTCAACAGGTTTTGAGCACTCTGCGGCCACACAAGATTTATGCCAACTTGGAAAAATTATATTTTAGCATGAACAAGGTCCAATACCTAGGCTACATTGTTTATGAGCATGGGGTACATGTTGATCCACCTAAGATCCAAGTCATTTGTGACTGGTCAACCCCAACCACACTAACCGAGATTCGGAGCTTCTTAGGACTAGCCAATTTCTACCGATGGTTTGTGTTGGGATTCTCCCATATTGCATGGGCCCTTAGCCAAGTGACCAAGGGTGGTGGTAGGACCAATTTTGTGTGGGGGAAGGAGCAGAAATGAGCATTTGTTGATCTAAAACATTATTTGTGCTTAGCTCCAATACTCTCATTGTCTGATCTACAACAATCATTCAAGATTGAGACCGATGCATCTAACTATGCAGTGGGTGCATTTCTCACTCAGCACGGGAATCCGATGGTATACCATAGTGAGACACTCTCTGATACTATCCAAAAATACCCCACCTATGACAAGGAAATGTATTCCATTGTACAAGCCTTTCATCAATGGAAACATTACATTCTAGGGAAAGAGACGATCATACACACTGATCACAAGCCTTTGTAGTTCATACAGACACAGGGTAAATTACAAAATGATCACCATCAGAAGTGGTCCACCTACCTGCATTAGTTCCATCTCAACATCAAGTATAAGACAGGTATCTCCAATTGTGTCATTGACTGCCTCAGTCGACCTCCTGTGGTTGAACTCACCACTGTGCTCCATTCTTGTGGACATGAAACATCAAAGTGGCCCCAACTTTACCAGCAAGATCTATACTTCGCCACCACATATAAGCTCTTGGGTACAAGCACCATTGTCACTGATTTTCACATTCAGGACGGACTCTTATGCCACCTGGGCCATCTTTGTGTTCCTACAAGCGAGCGTGCAAAGCTTATTTGGGAAGCCCAATACAATCGGGTGGCAGGACATTTTGGCGTAGAGAAAACTGTGGCCATTATTCAGAAACATTTTTATTGGCAAAAAATTCAACAGGATGTCAGCAAGTATATCAGATCTTGCACTATATGCGCCATTGCCCAAGCTATCCATCAAGAAGCAAGGATTATACACCCCTCTTCTTATTCCCGAGAAGCTGTGGTAATCCATATCCATGGATTACATGTCTGGTTTTTCGCCCACCAAGCACGGAAATGAATGTGTGTTTGTGGTCGTTGATCGGTTTTCGAAGATGGCCATCCTCACAGCCTGTAAGAAGAATGTCACAGCGGCAGATACTTCCAAGCTCTTCTTCAAATGAGTTTGGGTCCACTTTGGGATACCACAGACCATCATCTCCGACCGAGACAGCAGGTTCCTCAGCACCTTTTGGTTGAGATCATGGTCTTTGTTGGACACCAAGCTCACAAAGTCTATTGTTTTCCACCCCCAAACCAATGGCCAAATCGAGGTCGTAAATCGGATGATTGTGCACATCCTGTGCATGTACAATTCTAAGAATCCTTGTACATGGGACGAGAGTCTCCCATATGTCCAACATAGTTAAAACATGGCTCTCCATAGTTCCATCGGCCATAGCCCATTTCAGGTGGGTCTCGGATTCTAACCCTTGGGACCCATTGATGTTGCACTTCCTCTTTCCACAGCACAAACAAACTCTTCCCCTGATCAGTCTGTGATCGACAAAGCCACCATATTCATTGAGTGGATTCAACACATCTGCCAACAAGTCCAGAAGATTTTGTAGAAATCCAATGCTAAGTACAAGCAGTGTCATGATCAACACAGGGTACCACACCAATTTCAGGTTGGCAACAAAGACTAGTTACATTTTCAGAAGGATCGTCTCACCGAGCCCCATTAGAAGCTTCATCCACTTCATTATGGGCCTTACACTATCCCCAAGGTTGTGGGTAGCAATGATTTTGAGCTCAACACTCCACCCTTCCTTGGTCTGCATCCAGTATTCAATGTGGACCTCCTTCAGCCATATTTTCCACCATTATTGGACACCTCTAAGATCGTCGAATAGTTGACACGAACAGAGCTCAACCTTGATTGCATGGAACAATCATCCACCAATCAGATAGTGGACACACAAGTCAAGGGCACTCGCCAACAGCGGATATAGCTTTATCAGGTTGTCTAGGCAAGGCAACTCCTACACCAAGGCAAGTGGCTCACCCGGGGCCAAATCCAGCAGAAGTTTCCTCACATGATGGGGGAACTCAATGCAATGGAGACCATTGCTTCCTAAGGGGGTAGGATTGATCCAGGTGGATATTGGTGGCCACCCACCTATTCCAACTAGCTCCTCGTGTTCATTTTGATTCAAACGTCTTTCTATATTGCTTTATAATTGTGAGTTCTACACTTCTAGGGTTGTCTGAAGCCTCATACATTCTCCAGGTGGATACGGGTGGCCTCTCGCCTAATCCAACTGGCTTATTTTGTATGTTTTCATGTTAGCACATCTTGTTGTACTTCCAAGGTTGTTTTGGGGCCCTAAACATTTTTTTTTTTACTCGCCATAGTTAGAATGTAGACGGAGTCAAATTCTGATGGTGGAATGTGTAGCTCTCTGAAAGACCTTTCCAACTAGCTATCACACGCCTAAAAAGGAGGTCGTGTGCAAAAGTTACGACCCTAGGAAGCTGAGGTACCAAATTACACCAACTTACCCATAGGGCCCACATGACTTTTAGCATTTCACCTTCTAGGTTTAGGTTTTTGGATGTCTAGGGTTTTGGCATCCATGAGTAATATGAAAAGGGCCTCTGGAGCCTCATTTTAATCCATTCTGCTCAGACAGATGAGCGTAACAGCCACATCTCTTCTCAGAGATAGCTACCACCATTCGAGCAAGTTTCAGCTATGCATTTTTACAGTTTCAACCTATTTCATTATTTAATAGAAGATAGTGTTCACTGGATATTTGTGTTATTCTTCCTATCTCTGTGTTTATTGTATTCAGTTTGTTAATCAGTTTGTTCTGCTCCTAAATCTGGATCACAAATAGATCATCGATGCATACCCCACTGTTATTGTCGCAACCACAACAATTCAAAAGAACTAGTAGATCATGAAGAGGGGGAGTGCCTCTTCCATTCACAGATGTGGGTGAAGGGGACCCCGTTGCATTTCATTCTTGATAATGGCAGCAAGAAGAACCTCATCTCTACTAAGGTTTTCAAACAGTTGGGGTTGTCGACAACACCACACCCATAGCCATACAACATCAGGTGGCTTCACTAGGGAAGAGATCTTTGTGTCAGCCAGTAGTGGCGCCTATCCTATGGAATCCAACCCTTCAAGGATGAGGTAGTGTGTGATGTTTCCCCTCTTGGTGTCTGTGATGTTGTTTTGATCCAACCATATATGTGGAAACGTCATGTTGTATATGATTCTAGACCTTGTAGTGTCATTATTACTCTGGGAGGTCATCTCTATAGGATACCAGAGGTAGTTTTGACTAATGTTCCACCAAAAAAATGCCGCAAGGTAATCTCTCATACTACGAAATTCATCCTCTTCACAGTCTGTTCAAAGGATGCACAGAAGACCACTACAACCACTGCATCCTCAACACCTTATATCCAGAAAAAGAAGATTGTTGAAGAGAAAGAAGATATTGTTTCTTCACCTACAATGGTGCCTACATAATGCCATGTCAAATCCAGAGACAACAGGTTAGTGGAATAGATTCAACCCCGCTAGAAACAGGTTTGTGACAGTCTTCCACGGACCAAACAGTACAACTTCTCCAACAAGGCACGCAGCTCACCAAGATTCAGATTCAGAAAACACTTTCCCCTCTTCCCTGGGCACTCGTTACAATGGAGACCATTTCTTTCTAAGGGGGGAGGACTGATTCAAGTGGATATTGGTGGCAACCCACCTATTCCAACTAAATCCTTTTGTTAGTTTTTAGTTCAACACATCTTTTTGTACTTCCAGGGCCGCTTTGGGGGCCTAAACAGTGTTTTTTGGCGTGCCACAGTCAAACAATAGATGGAGTTAGATTTTGACGGCATAATGTGTAGTTCTTGAAAAGACATTTCCAACAGGTTATCACATGCCTAAAACGAAGATCGTATGCAAAAGTTACGACTTTGGGAAGTTAATGTACTAACTTACCCAAACGAGGCCCACATGAATTTTGGTGTTCATCTCCTAGGGTTAGGTTTTTGGATGTCTAGGGTTTTGGCATTCATGTTTATCATGAAAAAGGATTTCAGAGCCTCATTGTAATTATCTTCTTTGCGAATGAGAGTATCCATCACATCTCTTCTCATATATAAAGCTTCCACCATTCTAACGAGTCTTGGACTCTGTATTTTTACAATCTCTTTACAATTATTTCATTAATAGAAATCAAGTATTGTTGTATTTCTCTGTTTTTGGAAATTTTCATGAGTATTTCACTGTAATTTCTTTGCTTTGATTTTGTTCTAAAAGTAATCTAGATCACTCTCAATCAGCATCATGTTCTCATCGGCCAACTTCAAGACAAAGTAGACTTCTTGTGTCGTCAGCTAGTTTCTATTCAAATACAGATAGCATAGAGGAATGAGGAACCTTGTAATTCAAATTTGGTTGCAGGGAAAGTAGGAGGAGAGGCAGTTGAAGTGGGAATTCTACTGGACCTTAATGCTCCAATGGAAGTTGATGAGGAACATGAGCAACCAGATAATTCTCTTGATCCGGAAAAAGCTAATAATATATAGTTTATGTTTTAATTCTCAATATGTAATTGGTATTTTTGTCGAAACTATGTAGCTAAAAACAACAGTAGTAGTAAGAAATGGACAAGGGATTTATGGAAGAAAAACAACAGGCTGATAGAAGCTCTGTCAGAGATGGAATTATGTAATTTTGAACTCTCTTTTTGTTTCCTATCGTTTTGACCACGCCTTTTTCATATTAATATAAATCCACCAGTTCTTGTGAAAAAAAAAACAGAGTTAGTGACTTGATAATAATTGTGACCTCAAAACGAGAACTCTATCCCTAAAACCCCATATTTTTGTGCCAAAAACACCAAAATCAGCCCCCGAATAAAAAACTACTACTACCAAAGTCACCTCTGAATTTTTTCAACGTTAAAATTACAACCTTTTGCCACCATGGTATTAAATTCATGTAAATTTGAAATTAAAACCCTAAAATCAACTCTCAAAATGAAAAATTGGTCTGCACAGAATCACTCCCATTTTATTCTAGGGTTAAAATCACAACTTGTTTGAAAACATGGCCTTGAAAACTGATATCATTGCAAACATAAACATTAAAATCGACCCCCAAAACAAAAATGGGTACCCCATTAGCAAAACAAAAATGGGTACCCTAGTAGCACCCCTTTTTTTCATGGTTAAAATTACAATTCATTTGAAACCATTGCGTTGACAACTTGTATCATTGCCAACAAAAACCTTAAAATCGATCCCCAAATCAAAAAGTGGTGCTACTACTAGCACCTTTTTTATTTTGAGGTTAAAAACACAACATGTTTTATATAGTGGCCTTGACAATTGACGCCACTGTGAACCAAAACGTGAAAATCAACACTCAAATCAAAATGTGGTGCTATCCACAAACTCCTTTTCTTAATTTGAACCTAAAATTGCAAAACAAATAAAACAAAAACATTTTAAATTAAAAAATAAAAATAAAAATTGAGTTATTTTATTTGAAATCACAAATACTTAAAAAAAAAGAGAGAGAATTTTCCTTATATAGAAAAAGAAGAAGAAAAAATTAAAGAAATGATTTTTTTTTTAAATATTTGATTTGAAAAATGTTTTTTAATAGAGAAATTAAAAATTAAAAAGTATGAAAAAGGAAAATATTTATTTTAAAATAAATATAAAAATTAAATATTTAAAAAAAATTAAATATATATAAAAATTAAAACAAACTTATTAAAAATATATTGAATATTAAAAAACAAATCAAGTTTAAAATTAAAATATTGCTTAAAAAAACCTAAATATGAAACAAAAAGTTAAAAAAATATTAAAAAACTTATTTAAAAAATAAACAAATTAAAAAAAATAATAATTAAATGAATCAAACCAAAAAAAAAGAGCCACCTTTCTCCCCTCATCTCGCTCCACCTCTCCTGCCCTGCTTGTCTGTATCCTTAACGTTGTCACTTCCCCCTTCCACCTCTCGCCGAGGATGGCATAAAGATGCCTAGTCTTGACTAAATCATTGGGGCATAAAGGAAGAGATCATTTTACAAAATAAGGATAATATTAAAAATATTATTACATCTAAATTTGAGAAAATGTGACGTGATAAAGAATTAGAGGGGAAAAAAAATAAGATACTATAAGGAGGTGCTCAACCCTAATCTAGAAGATCAAAAGTTTCTCTCTATTTTGACTAGTGTAAAGAAGAAAAACAACATTGCTAAAATAAGAACAAATTATCATGACCTTCATAGTGAAACTGGGCATTGGACAATTCCCAAAATGCCATGGGATGAAAGAATCTATCATCTTTGTGACACTAAGAGGGTTGAATATGAAAATCACTTTCTCTTAGAATGTTCAGTGTATACCCAGATCAGATCTTAATTTCAAAAGATTTGTCACACCAACGTTCCTAACCTTTTAACTTAATAAAACTATGGTGATATTGGAACGCTTCTCTTAATGCTTTTCGAGCATAGAAAGAGAATTCTAGAGAAATCCAACCAATCCCTTACCTTCTTAAGGTCTAATAGACCAATTTTGGTTTTAGTGGATGTTAATCATCATCATCGTCGTTGTCATTTTTTTAAATATTTTGTTTTTTAATAAGATTTATTTATTTATTTTTGAATATTTATATATAGTTTTTATTTATAAAAAGTTTGTTTTATTTTTAATTTTTTTGTTTAAGTATTTTTTCTCGAAGAAAAAAATATTTGTATTATATTTCAAGAATAAATCAAATTTACATAAGCTGGTCTCTAGGACCTTAAACCAACCACCTCAAACTATAAGAAACTACTTCTAGTTGCAATCCTACCTTACATTTCATCTTTCAACAACCCTTCTGAGCAATCAAAGCATTCCAACAAAATGACTAAGACAAGACAAAACATTAACATATCATTAGAGAGCATAATAGAGGAGGTTAATGTTTTGTAGTAGCGTAACAATCCACAGGTCTTATATGACTCCATAGAGAGTGCACTCTCCTTTATTTATCATATTTTTGTGACAAACTG
The DNA here is from genome assembly GCA_009831015.1 of Picea engelmannii. NCBI lineage: Eukaryota > Viridiplantae > Streptophyta > Pinopsida > Pinales > Pinaceae > Picea > Picea engelmannii. Next base: position 121,613 of record ML781100.1, on the reverse strand, counting down.
TTTTAGCGGAATATCCACGGAAGTTTACAAATCATATTGGCATCAGAGTAGGTTTTCTTAGGGTATTTGTGGAAAGTTGCAGGGATCTAGAAATTGGTTTAAAAATAAAATCATAGAACCCTAGCCATGGAAAATGATTTTGTTCATAACAACCCTCTATATCTGACAGAGGAGATATTTGTGAGGCTCGAAGATCAAGTCGGTGACATATATCACAATATGTCCCTCATCACGGAAGCTCTAACAAGAAATCTTGGACCATTGAGAAAAGTTGGAGGCTCAAACTCAGATATCGGATCATATAGGAAATCAGGAGATAATTAAGACACAGAAAAGAGTCGTGGAAAGAAACCGAAAAAGAGAAATTGTGTTTCAGTGCCATAAACCCTTCATAGTCCCTATTCAATATGGAAGCAAAAGTGGACATAAATCCATACCAAGGTGAGATCGATGCATTAAAACCAGATCATTGGTTGCAACAACTAGAAGTTTATTTCGGTGTTCACCATATATATGAAGAGAAAAATATATCATTTTCTAGATTGAAGTTGGAGGGCCATGCTTTAACCTAGTGGGAAAGTCACACAGAGACACTTAGGCTGGAGGGTGATCCACCAATAACTAAATGGGAGGATTTCAAAACCATCATTTAATCCTAGTTCTATCCTATTGGGTATGTAGAGGACCAATCGATCTTTTGGAATTACTTTAGGAAAAGGCAGGGGAAGAGTATATAGAAGCAAACCACTGAGTTTAGGAAGATGGCCATCATGTTGGGCATCTCTCCCAAGAACCTAGATGTACTCTTCAAGTAACTAGGAGGTCTACATAGTAATGTACTCCTCAAGTATCTGGGAGGTCTATATAGTCATTCGCGAAATCAAGTGATGATTTTCAAGCCAAGGACATTGGATGAGGCATGTGTACAAGCACAATATCTGGAAAACAGAGGCCACAAGAAAGGGAAGCCAAGCGGTTCCAAGTAGAAAGAGCACCAGGAAGCTGCCAAGGAGGGGAAGAAAAAGTGGAAAGGGGGAAATAATAAGAATACAATAGCCACTGCACATTAGTGCAATGATCCTTGCAACCATTTCAATATTGATGGTCACACTGAGGAAAAGTGTTGGAAACTACATCCAGAGTTGAACCCAAATAACTGCAAGAAGGAAGCGAAGAAAAAGAATCTTCTAGCCATAGATTCGAGAAATCAAATTGAAAGTAGCTTAGATGTGGATGAGAATATTTTATGCACATCAATGCATAAGGAGGTGAATTTGAGTATCCTTCATCGTTGGGAAGAGAAGGAGATGACCAAACTATTCCACATCAATATTTAGGTCAGGAAGACCAAGATGGACGCTTTGTTCGACTCCGGTTCACAAGCTAATCTCATAGCAGCGGATCTAGTTGGTAACCTTGGATTGGAGGTTCACGATCATCCTATCCCATATCCATTGGGATGGGTTAAGTAGAGATCAGGGTAACGAAACAATGTAAAATTAAATTTTCTATAACTGTTGATTTTATTGATGAAGTGGAATTGGATGTAGTACCCCTTGACATATGTGGAGTAGTGTTTGGAAGCCCCTACATGTAGATGATGGATGTAATCTTCATGTAGATATCCAACCAATACTGACTAATTAAGGATGGGAAGTCCTACATAATCAACACCCATAAAGGGAATTCAAAGATCTCACTGGTAAGTGCTAAATAAGCCAAGAAGTTGATAAATTCTAATAAGAAATATGTTTTATTTTTCCTAAGGGGAAATCAATCTTGTGAAGAGTCATTAAAAGTAAATACATCCCTTGAAGGGTGTACTAAGGAGAAAAAACATGAATTGGGGAAGTTTCTAAAGGCATATAGGGGAGTTTTCTAGGATCCTAAAGGGCTACCACCTAAGAGGGAAGTGGAGCATGAAATCCAATTATTGCTAGACTCCCCCTTGGCGAATATTGGGTTGTATAGACACTTTGTTTTGGAAGAAAATGAAGTAAAGAAGCAGTTGCAGTAGTTGTTGGAGTAGGGTGTGATTCGACCAAGTACCTCACCTTGTGGGTCACCCATCATAATTGTTCCCAAGAAGGATGGAACTTGGAGAATGTGTATTGATTAAATGGCATTGAACAAGATTACACTAAAGAATCGGTACCCTCTACCCAAGATTGATGATTTTTTGGACCAGTTGCAGCATGTCGAGTACTTCACTAAGTTGGATTTGAAATCGGGATATCACTAGGTATGAGTCAAAGAAGAATATACTTGGAATACTGCCTTCAAGACAAAGCAAGGTTTGTATGAGTGGTTGGTTATGCCATTCGATTTATGCAATGCACCAACTATATTTATGAGACTAATGATTAATGTTTTACACCCTTATCTAGATTCATTTGTTATTGTTTATTTGGATGATATATCGGTTTATAGTGCTACCTGGGAGGAGCACATATCACATATTATGCAGGTGTTAGAGAACCTGAAGAAGCACCAGTTGTTGGCCATTCTCAAGAAATGTGAGCTTTCTCAACAGTCTTTAGTGTATCTAGGGTATGTGATAGGTGGAGGCAAGCTCAAGATATATCCCACCAAGATGGAGGCCAACATGAAATGACCAGTTCCTACAAATTGTACAGAAGTTAGGATCTTGTTGGGGCAACACAATACTCATGGAAGTTCATAGCTTTGTTTTCAGCAATATTTTCACCACTCCATGCAATAAAAATGGGTAGTAAGAGTTTCTAGTGGGGGAAGAATCAAAATAATTCCTTTGATGAGATGAAAATAAATATTTTTCAAGAACCAGTGCTCACACTACCAAAATTGCATAATCCCTTCGAAGTCGAGACATATGCAAGTGGGTATGTTATGGGAGTAGTCCTGATGTAGGTAGGAAGGTTTGTTTGCTATGATTCTGAAGTATTTCATGGGGGGGTCCTCAACTACCCTACCTATGACAAGGAGATCTATGCCTTGGTACAAGATGTCAAAAAATGGTAGCATTATTTGATGGGTAAGGACACCATCATCCACACAGATCACCAGGCACTCCATTATTTGCAAGCCCAGAGTAAGTTACAATAAACCAGGAACTACAAATGGATGGGGTTCTTACAACAATTTCATCTAGTAATCAAGTATAAGAATGGAAACACAAACAAGTTGGCATACATGTTTTCAAGGCCACACACATCCAAGATTACATCTTTGGGAAATTTGATGCGCATGGAGCCTTTTACCCATTATTCATACAAAGAGGCATACACATAAGATGAGGACTTCAAGGAGGTGTTCTAACAGCTACAAGGCCAAATTCATATAGAACAAGGTGACATCAAACTTGACTATCATTTTTAGAATGGTTTCTCTACAAGATCGACAAGATCTATGTCCCTAAAGGTGAACGATTGTAGCTTATTAGAGAGGTTCACACCTCCAAGGTCGCAAGACATTCTGGTGTTGGGAAGATAGTTTCCAACTTACAGAGGTATGTGTACTGGCCCAGAATGCAAGAATATGTAGCACGATATATCAGAGGATGTATACTTTGTTTTACCAACAATCCCAGTAACAAGAAAGGAAGGTCTATACCATCCTTTACCTGTACTCACTCGACCTTGGGAAAGTATTTCCATGGATTTTGTGGGAGGTTTACCAACAACCAAAAAGGTAAATGATTGTCTATTTGTGGTAGCTAACAGGTTTAGAAATATGTGCATTCTCATGCCTTGTAAAAATACCATCAAAGGACAAGAAGCAACAAACATGTTCTTTGAACAAGTCTGGGTGAAATTTGGGATACCAAGGAGCATCATCTCATATAGGAATACCAGATTTCCCAATGCATTATGGACTACAATGTGGGAGAAGATGGAAACTAATCTCAAGAGGTCTACATCATTCCATCCACGAACACATGGGCAGACATAAGTAGTCAACAAAAATTTGGTGCAAATTTTGAGGGGTTAAAATCATAAGCATTATAAAATATGATCTATATACAACACTCTTATAATAGAGAAAACCACACTTCTACTGGTAAGTCACCTTTTGAAACTTGCTTTGGATATTTTCCACCTTCACCCTTAGATGTTGTATATGGACAGTGAGGAGGAGTGAGGGAGGACCTCATAGGAGATGCATCGAAAGAAGAAAAAAAATATGTTGAGAAGATTAAATACATCCATTTGCAAGTACAAGAGATGTTGAAGAAGTCATAGGAAAAGTACAAGGATAGACATGACTAGAACGGAACAAATAGAACATTCAAAGTGGGAAGATAGAGTATGGTTACAATTGAATAAGTAAAGACTACAGGGTCATGTTAAGAATATCAAGTTTCTATGTTATTGTCCTTTTGTGGTATTCGAAATGGTGGGAGATAATACCTACAGACTCAGTCTACCCCCATACATGCACATTTACTCAGTATTGGATGTGGAGAATATCAAACTCTATGAGCCTTCCATGTCGGATCAAGAGGAGGAGGTCCTACCTTCCATAAAGGACTTGGCACCAGATGCTCAAGTAGAGTTGCAAGAGGACATAGTTTTGCAGAAGAGGTCAAGAAATACAAGACATGGACAACATGACCTTTGGCAAATTGGGTTGGAAGGACAAGGCAAAGAAAAGTGGTACTCCAGGGAGAAGGTAGAGGAAAATTTTCCTCATCTCATTCAGTAAATATTTTGGGGACCAAAAGCCTCCCTAAATGGTGAGGTATGATATAGATTGGATCATTATATTATTTTTCATCTATCTTGATTCTTTATGGGTGAACAAATTGGAGGAATCAACTTGTAGAGCCATTTTAGCAGTTGGTCCAAGTTTGGAAATTTAGGTCCAAAAAATTGTCTAAAATATTTTTGACCCATTTTGAGCATCAAACGACACTTTTTTATGGTCCAAACCTTACTATTATGCCACCATCTATATTCTACACACAAAGACCTTTCCAACAATGCAATAATGACCTCAATCAGAGTTTGTATACGAAAGTTATGCCTCTCGCAAGTTGACCTATCGTATTGATCACCATGGTGTGAATGGATGACACGTCAACCTCGATTATTTAAACGTGTGGGGATAGACACGTAGTGGATATTATAGAACATTCTATACGGTCCAAACCCAATCACTAATTGAGGGTTGAGGAAGTCAATTCCCTAACCCTATATGGCTATCTGGCTATGTTAAATACTAGGTTGCTAGGAGGAGAAGCAGTTCCATTCTATGTTATTTTATTTTGTTCCATAGCATAGTAGAACAACCAGGGGTGGAAAAATTAGAGAGAATAATATAAGGCATTAATTTTCTATAGCAGCATAACAGGCCATATGTCTCAGATGACTCTATAGAGAGTTCCCTCTCCTTTGTATTAACATTATTTCCATACCAAAGAAAAGAGAGCAAAGCAACCTCACCTTCTAGCTAGGTTTTCTCCCATAAGGGTTTCCCAGATAAAAAAAATTGTGTTATTTTGTGGATGGTGTGTGATTTTATTTTATTGTTCTCTATTTTTTTGCATTTCATATATTTCATGCATAAGCATGAAATCAATAACTTAAGATTATAAAATCTAAAGGAACTTAAACTTCATAATGAAGATTTTAGTTTTATTTATCATATTTTTGGTGAAGAACTGCTCCAGTGGAATATCCGTGACAATTTACAAATAATTTTAATTCTATTAGCAATAATATTCAAAACATTATTATACACTAAGTTGCAAAGAAAAATTGGCTTAAAGTCCTCAAAGGTGATCATATTTTTCTTGTTGGGTATCAAATATATAAACGTTGCATTCAAGGCACCCAACATTTTTCCAATCTACCTTGACTCCTCAATAACCCTAATTATATCGTCCTCCAAGAGATCATACTAAGCCCAAATAAAATGAGATTGTCCAACGGTCAGGTCCAGGAAAGTTTATCCTTTTTAAAAGAGGACAAAACAACTTTTAGTTTCTCCTTTGAAACACCTAATTCCAATCCAACATTTACTTCTTCATGAAAGATTCTAGGTAACAACTTTGTCACCTTCATTATCTCACGGATATTAGAGGCCCTGTTATCTTTAAATAAATTTTGAAAGTGTTGTTTTCTCACTCATGCCAAATCCTGGAATGAAGAAACCCTAATATTATCCTCCCTATCAAATTCCCAAATTGTATTGAAGTTTTTTTTATACACAACATACTTGTGGGAGAAATTGGTATTGTTGTTGCCATCCTGAAGCTAGATGGATCGACTCTTAAGCCTCCACTTGGTCTCTTCTAAGTTCAACAAAACTATTTTTTTCTTCTCCAAGTCTTGTAGTTGTCATAACTCTTCTTTTGAAAAGACACGATTAAAATTATGATCAAAGAGAACCTCTATGGCTTCCTCCATGTCCTTCAACTCCTTTTGATTGGATAATTATTTATCTTTAACCCATGATATCGTCAACTTTTTTATCCTCATCAAATTGTTAGAGAATTGATATATTGCAGAGGAACCAACATTGTAGCCAAACTTTCTCCAATTCTTCTCAACAAGAGATATGAAACTCTCATCCTGAAGGCAAGTGTGATTAAATTTAAAGGGATAAGGAGGTTTTTGATCCATCTCTTCAAAGTCTAAAAAAATAGGCACATGGTCGAAAATCCCTCCTGAACCAACCCAAGTTTTATACTTGCCAACATCCTCCAAAAACCTTTCAACTACAAGGAATCGGTCAAGTTTCTTTGCAATCCCATCCCTACCTCTTCTAGAATTATGCTAGGTCATAACTAATTTGTGAGGCTCAACATCCACTAGGTAAAGGTCTTTGAAAAGCTTATAAAAATAATCAGCAAGAGGGTTTTTCCTTACTCTTTCACCCAAACATTCCTTTCCATTTAATGTCAAATTCAATTCACCTCCAAGAATCAAATTGTCTCCTACTAAAAATTGTTGATCTTTAATCTTGTCCTAGTACTACGTCCTTTCACTATAGGGAGCATACATATTCACAAACTATAAGACTTTTTTACCTCCCCTCCACCAAAATACCTACAGTAATGGGAACAGAATTTGAAGCATCAAAATTTTGTTCCAACCTATTACAAGACCATGAGAGAGACCTTGCGCATTGAATGTACATAAATTTCACCCTTTCAAAAATGAGGGAGAAAAATTATGTCAAGTTTGAGTGTTGAGAACAATCGTCTGAGGGATAATAATTTGATGGCACCACCTAATGCTCACACTTTAAAGGAGAGTATGATCACATGGAAGAAACCTTATGGGGTTTGTCTTCTCTAAGAACCCCATTAATGGTCAATTGTTTATCCTCCTTTACCTCCTCTGATGCCTTAGACTTATTTTTGAAAATGAACAAATTCTTACCAACGGGCCTTGGTTTGAAATCCACTAGCATGAGTCCCCCTTTGACCTCCCCCTATATAAATATAACTTATCCTTTCTTGGTTGAAGACAATAAGATGAGGACGTAGTGGGATTATGGCAGATATTGGATATTATAAAGGGATCTCTTTGTTCTTGATACCTCCCCCCTTCCATCCTTTTAAAACCCTCATGGACTACAGGATATTCACAAGACTGAATTGAACCTAATCTAGACTCACTGATGGGGACTGACGAAGACCCCAGAACCCATTTTATATTCAATATGAGGGGATCAAGAGTTCCAAAATCATTAAGAAAACGGAATTGGAAGAAACATGATTTTGCATACCTTCACCAAAACCAACTAGAATCAACACCTTGGTTGTAGCAGTCTCCACTTGTTTTTCCTCCATTGGAGTACACTATTGAATTTGACCCAATACTTTTGGCTCATAAATCCTTTTGTCATAATTCTTGTTATCTACTAGCTCCACTAAAGGTGGCGTAGCCTCATTTGGCACCAAATATTTCTTTACCCACACTTTCTTCCTTGGCTACCACAAAGGCTTTATCACTAGATAGTCTTTCCACATATGGCCAATTTCCTGACACTTTTTACACCTAAAAAGGAACTCACCGATAATCTAGAGGTTGCACCAGTACCTCATTCCCTCGCTTGAGCTAAAGTTATGTTGGTAACCCATCCCTAATTTCCACCACCACTAGGACCCTAGCCAATGTTTTGTTGAATAAGTTCAAAAAATTGTCCTCAAGAGAATTTGTGTCTTAACAACTTCTTGGAGAAAAATTATGTCGGGTTTGAGTGATGAGAACAATCGTATGAGGGATAACCATTTGAGGGCACCACCTAACCCTCACACATTGAAGGAGAGTATTATCATGGGGAATAAAACTTATATGGTTTTTATTCTCTAAGAGCCCCATTAATGGTCAATTGTTTTTCCTCCTTTACCTCCTTTGGTGCCTTAGACTTAGCTTTGAAAATGAAAAACTTCCTACCAATGGGCCTTGGTTTGGAATCCATTAGCACAAGTCCCCCTTTGACCTCCCCTCTATATAACTCCAACCTATCCTTTTTCGATTGAAGACAGTAAGATGAGGGCATAGTGTGCTTATGGGAGAGATTGGAGACTATAGAGGGATGTATTGGACATAGTGTTATGGTGTTGGTATTGATGTCAAAGAGGGCCAAAATGATCAATGTTGATTATGGCATTAATGTCAAGAATATCAATATGGTATTATCATTATGTGTCTTTGAGATCCTAAAAGCTTGGGAGAGATAGCATATAGAGAAACAATGTAAAGGAGTAAATAATGCACAAATAATTATTAAAATATCAGGAGAAATACTGATGAAAAAAATCAAAAGAAAGAAACGTTAATCAAATCTCAGAAGGGAAAGCACATTAACGCGATCGAGATCGAATTCCCAACGGATCAATGATCTAGATAAGTTATAATCCAAGTACAAAACCAAAAATCTCATAAGGCAAAGTGCATTGCAGTGATGATGAGTTGTTATGAACAAAATGCAGAGGAATCTACCAAAAATCTCAAAAGGGAAAGCGCATTGCAGAAACGAGATCAGGATTGAAATCCCCACAGTAAAACTAAAAAAGAATCAAGGGAGAATCCTGTCCACTGATGTAGATTTCTGGACAGACCAAGATCGTCATATATGGGAGTTACAAAGGAGGACCTTCGGATCAACATCCGATTAAATCATGACCGCCGGATATCAGTAAGAGCAGGTCAACGGCGGGGAACCATTGCAGGATGCAAGGATTGAGTTAACAATTGTGCAAGTTTCAGTTCCTAAATCATCCATGATCGTTGATCTAATATGGGAGCATTCTCGATCGATAGATGAAGTCGAGATACTTGATATTTAATCGGGGAATCTCATTTCTGGAGAATTGAGAAGTGGTAAAAGCGAATAACTCAAAGTCCTGAAGGCCGAAATGAATCTAGACCATTGATCTAGAACTGATCACATCAAAGAAGGATCGTTACATGAAGTCAAGCTACTCGAGGTTTAATTGGGGAATCTCACATAGGGAGAATTGAGAAGTGGGAAAAGCGAATAACTTGAAGTCCAAAATGAATCTAGACTGTTGATCTAGAACCAATCGTGTCAAAGAAGGATCGTTAGATGAAGTCAAGCTACTCGAGGTTTAATCGGGGAATCTCATTTCAGGAGAATTGAGAAGTGGGAGCGAATAACCCAAAGTCCCGAAGGCCGAAATGAATCTATACCATTGATCTAGAACTGATCACAGTCATTGGATCAAGGATTCATGAGATCTCGAAATAGCCAAAATCCTGACAACCATTGGATCATGTTAATATTTTCGCGTCAAATATGGATCGTTAGATGAAATCAAGTTACTCGAGGTTTATTCGGGGAATCTCACTTCGGGAGAATTGGGAAGTGGGAGTGAATAACCTAAAGTCCTAAAGGTCGAAATGAATCTAGATCGATAATCTAAGAGTTGATCAGAGTCATTGGATCAAGCATTCATATGAACCTACAACGAGGAGAAAATGTGCCACATCAGGAGATCCACGTCAGCAAGGACATGTGGCGCAATTAGATGATGACAAGTGTCAAGGTCCAGTTGGAAATTTAGGTTACATAAGTCACAAATCTGGGTGACACGTGGCAACCACTTGGCCAGTGCCAAGAAATCATTAAGTTGCGTCACTCCGAGAGTTTGTCCTTCGGGGGGAATCAACAACTACCCAAAGCATCAAAGGCCAAACTCAATGATAATCATTGATCTAAGATCCTCTAGATTCTCACATGACCGTTAGATCAAAACGAAGTGGAAAGATGATGTAATCACTCCCATGTTGACCACTTCGGCACTGATCAACTACGGTGGAAATTGGAACAGCAATTACCCAAACCTTCAAACCCCCGAAGTCCTGAAGTTCTGAAGTAAACAGTGGTCGTCCATCTCAACCTTTGATTAATCCATAGCCATTGGATTAAGCAATGGAAGGATAAATAAGGATTGAATCTAGACCATTGATTTGGTTACGGGATTCATGCTAACCGTCGGATCAACCCTTGTAAGAGGTAACCACTTCGGGAAGTTGAAACTCCGGAAGATTGGATGAAAGAGAAATCACCCGAAGGCCGAAGTACCGGAGGACTAGGTTCCAACCCATGGTCATGGGTTATGAACACATAATCCATGAGGCGTTGGGAACATCGATTAAATAATAATCTCATGGTTTTTCACAGATGGTCACGTGTAAATGGTTTGAAGGAAGTGCCTCTACAGAATTTGATTTCTGCAACATTCATAGAGACAAAAGAAATTGATCCATACCTGTGATCGATTAATGAAAATAGGCCAGATGGTTTTTGAAAGCATATGAAGGTTAGAACTCATTGTTCCCTTTCCAGTGAGAGGTAGTATAAATACAACTATGCTTGGTTCATTTGAAATTGTGAGCGAGTGGGTGAATAAGGGGATCTGCACTTGAGGTCGGTAATTTCTGGTATGGTGTGAATTTCAGAGAGAAGATGAAGTGAAGAAAATGTGAATTTCAGTGGAGAAGATGAAGTCTAGTGATGAGCATTTGTTGTAGACCTTTGATCATGAGTTGGAGCAGATTCAATAAATGGATGACTGGTATTTGGGTTGGTTGTACTATTAGATCAATTCTAGTTGGATAGATTGCATTATATCGGCAAGTTGAGTCTTGAGGAAAGTTGGGTCTTGCTTGAGAGTTGGTGCTCTCTTGAGAATTGATGCTCTCCTTGTAGTTGGTGCTCCTTACTTCAGTTGGTGCTGATAAAAAACAATTGGTGCTAGGAAAACCCTCTTAATTGTAGTCACAGATATAAAATCTTATAGAGACATATGGTATCTCTTGTGTTCATTGTGCTTATGAATTGATTACTCTTAATGTGTAAAATTATATTTTGAAATAATTGCAAAATTGAAGTAAGAAAAGTTCTAAAATTCCACACACTAATTCACCCCCCCCCTCTTAGTGTGGCTAGTGTGTCCAACGGGATGCTCGTATTCATGACACCTACCCCCTTCCAACCTTTTTAAACCCTCATGGACTATAGGATATCCACACGATTGAATTGGACCATATATAGACTCACTAATAAGGACCGATGGAGACCTATAACCTCTTTTAGATCAATATGAGGGGATGTAGAGTTCCAAAATCATCAAGAAAAATGGAATCAAAAGAAACATGATTTTTCATACCTTCACCAAAAACGACTAGAATCGACACCTTGGTTGTATTAGTCTCCACTTGTTTTTCCACCATTGGATTACATTATTGCATTTGACCCAATACTTTTGGCTCAGAACTCCTTCTTTCATAAGTCTTGTTATCCGCTAGCTCCACTAAAGGCATAGTAACATCACTTGACACCAAAAATTTATTTACCCACACTTTCCTCCTTCGATGCCATGAAGGATCTATCATTGGATAGTCTTTCCACATATGGTCAACTTCCTGACACTCTTTACACCTAAAAGGAACTTACCGATAATATAGAGGTTGCACCAACACCTCATTACCTCGCTTGAGCTCAAGTTCCATTGGTAACCCATCCCTAATGTCTACCTCCACTAGGACCCTAGCCAACTTTTTGTCGACTAAGTCCCAAAAATTATCCTCAAGAGCTAACAACTTTTCAATACAGTTACCAATGGATCTCAACACCTCCTCACACCAGTACACTCAAGTGGTAACCCTAGCATCAAAACCCTTAAGTGTTATTTTTTCACAGGTTCACATTAAGGGTCTAAGCTTGGCTTCCATATATCTAAAACCAAGCTCAAGTGGCCCCATAACCTCAAAATCTTAAGGATAGCATTAGAATCCTCGATGCTCCTAAAATTGAAATAGATCCATCCCCTAAGTAGGAGACGAAAGCGTGGAATGTATCCAATTAACGTCCACCACCATACATTCATCCATTGCTTTAAGGTTATACCATTGATCATCTTTCCTTTAAAATGACTAACCAATGCTTTACTGGACAACTCCTCAACCCAATTCAAACCCACGTCATAACTAAGCACCATCTTGACTCTCTTTGGTTTACATTGAATACACTTATTCGAGCATCTAATCCCTTGTCCCTCATCTCTTATTTTTCATCTTTGTGGATACTAACTGGCAGTGTGAGTGAAATAAAGACTCAACATGCACAGAGATGGTCTCCACACTTTTCCATGTCGCATCCTCTGTAATCTTGTTTGGAGTACTACTAATTTTTCAACATTGATATTTTGCACGATAAGGATAAGGAGATCCTACCACATCCCTTCCATCTTTTGACTTAGGATGAGATGCAAAAAGGTTATGATCCCGAGACATGTACCAACCCTACCTCATCTTCCTTAAATGATTGCATAGACTACCATATTTAAAAAAACTCAAGTGTGAAAGATGACAAATGGACTCATGAGGTCATCATGACCATAGTCCACCTTGTTGAGTCTCTCATCCATTATCTAAGTTCATTATAAGAACACTCCCCCAAACTGTAGAAACCCTAGAAGCGCATCATCGAATCTCCTTAGAGCCAACTAGGAATTTTTCACAACCTTATTCCACCTTCTCGCAACCCTAATATGCCCATGGATCAAACACTTGACTTCCATTCCTGGCCAACAAACCTAATAATCCATCTTGCACCTACCACAAATCTTAAGTCTTCACCTAATCTGCCATCTCGCAACCCTAAAATGTTAGTGGGTTGAACATATTCTTCTCTTCATCGTAGGTTGACCATAGACCATTGTTAGGGTCCTAACCCGCACATAGGTAGAACAATATATTCAAATGTAATAAAGGTCAATATTAATAAGGCCTTTCAATAAAATAGAATAAGGTGGATGTAAGAAGACCTAATAGAATCTTTAGCTTCTAGAAGGATCTTCCTCTAGATGCTTCTTTTAATAGACATATTTAGTATAAATAGGAGTCGAGGGTATGAGAACCCTAGCTTGGATAATATTGTAATAGAGTGTTTCTTGACTGGAGGTTTCCCCCTTAAAGAGGCCTGTGAACATTGCTTTCAGAATCAAGGTGTTATATATGTTGTTGTCCTTATATCATTTTAGTGCTATTGTGGTGATTGTTCTGGTTATATTGTTGTTATTCTGCCAATTCTAGCATTTTATTTTTGTTCTGCATACTTTTTATATCTGGTATATTACAAGTGGTATCAGAGAAATCTCCTCGGCAGAAAGTGTGGGTTAAATTTTTTTCAGGGTAGAGATGTATTCTGGTGTCTTTAAGCCACAGAGATCTGTCGTTACGCACATAAACTTGCGGTTGAGGGATTCATACATGCAGGAAATACAAGTGGTATTTAAGTGCACATATGTTGGCCACCCTTGTAACCCTTGTTGGTACCCCTTTGAGTGGTAATGCATCAGACATCACCTGTGTATGGATTGGCCTAGATTACCTGAAGCCCTCTTTAGATAAACTGATTCGTCGCCTGACTGATATAGTGTCACCAAGAACAGCACTCGGGAAGATACTCTCTAGTACCTGGGTAGTCGAGTAGTACGGCTAAGGGTACGGTCTATCCTCCTTAGTTAGTGCCCTGAGATATTGGGTTGAGTACTATTGTTGGACCCCGCACGTATATCAGAGAGTTATAGCATAGGGAAAACCCTTGTCTGTAGAACCCTTGCATACCTAACCCTTGGGGACAGAAACATAAACAAATTAAAATAGACAAGATCTATTGCCGCGCAACTGTGTTCGGGTTTCCAAATCACTACACATTTCTTCCTGGTTAATCATTTGGGAATTTCATCATTGCAATATTCTTCAGACCAGAGTATAACTCCGCAGGTGTAAAAAAAAAAAAAAGTCTGGAAATGTTTTCACCATTATTTGAGACCTATTCCATTAGATTCATCTCTTCTCCCTTATCACATTCATCCATATCATTTTTTGGTAAAAATTTTTACCCAGCCCACCCCTTTTTAGCTCCCCCATCCTCATGGCCCATACCCATAGCCAAGACTTGGAATCTCGCTTCAACACCTTGCAATATGGTATCATCGAGACCCAACAAGAAGTGAAACAACTCAGTGCCAATGTTGTCTCCATCAATACAACCATGCAGTCCTCAATGGAGGAAATCAAACAAGACCTCACCACCCATCTTGAATCTATCTTTTCGGCACTCTGCACCAAACTGCATATCCCTACAGATAACCCTTCCTCTTCCTCACCTCCACATATTGAAGGTGACCATTCCTCTCATTCCGATAACTTTCAGAACCATCACTTTCAACGTGACCTACGCCTTCTGCGGGTGGATGTGACCAAATTTGATGGCTCGGACCCCACTGGTTGGGTAACCCAAATGGAACATTATTTCTCTTTATACGAAATTACAGATGACTTGGCCAAACTCCGGTATGGTGTTCTCCATCTAGATCAAAAATGTTGGAAATGGTGGCAATGGAGAAAAACTTCTCGTTAAGGTTATATTGCTTTGACACACTTTGTGGCAGAGATTTATGAATGCTTTGACACTAACACCAACCATTTGGGTCATTTGAAAAAGTTGAAACAATTAGGAACAATGGAAGACTTTATAGCTGCCTTTGAGCACCTGGCTTTTAAAACAGAGGGCATGTCTGATGCCTTTTTCTGAGAGTGTTTTATCAGCAGCCTCAAGGATGAGATTCGGGCCCATGTCCTCATGGCTCGGCCTCAGAGTTGGGTGGAGGCTACTAAAATATATAAAGAAGAACAACAGGTTGCATCTTCTCAAAACCGAAAACCCTCCTTTATCCCTCACCCTAAACCAGTAAATCCCACTACTTCCTATGCTCCACTAAAGATCCAAAAATTGACCAGGGATGAAATGGCCGAACGCCAACTCAAAGGCCTTTGTTATAACTATGATGACAAATATTTCTCGGGCCACAAGTGTAAAGAACAAAAGCTTTTTATGGCCATCTCCGAGGATATTTCAGAAGAGGATGTAGAAACTCCCCTTGTGTCTGAGTCACCTAAATCCACTGACATAACCCTCCCTCAAACCCTCCCGAAGTAGAACCGGTCATTTCCCTCAATGCTCTCACTGTCTTTTTCGCTCCCCAAACCCTCAAGTTAATCGGTTACATCAAGCATCGGAAGGTCATCATTTTGGTTGATAGTGGCAGCACCCATAATTTTATTCATCGCCGCATTGCCCAAGAAACTCATTGCTACATCCATGCCGTCAATAATTTCCAAATCATGATTGCTAATGGTGGTTATGTGAAATGTGGAGGGCGTTGTGAAAATTTGTGTCTCCAAATTGGTGACTACCACCCGAAATCCCATATGTTTGTTATCGACATGGGAGGTTGTGACATTGTGTTGGGTCCAGAATGGTTAAGGACTTTGGGTCCCATTCTCATGGATTTTAAAGACTTAACCATGCAATTCAACCAGGAGGGCCACCAATATAAGTTCCAAGGCATCATCGTCGGTTCACCTGAGATCATTAGTTTCCATCGCATGGAAAAGCTGCTAAAAAAAGGTCATTCTGGTGGTATCGCCCAACTCCATGCCATACAAGCAACAGAGACACCCTCGGTCCCACAAGACCTCCAAGCCATCCTTTCTAAACATCAATTAGTCTTTTCCACTCCCCAAGGACTCCCTCCTTCCCATGGTGTTCATGATCATTCCATTCCCCTTGTACCCAGAATCCTTCCTCCCAATATTCGTCTGTATCGTCACCCCTTTTCCCAAAAAAATAAAATTGAGAAAATGGTCCAGGAACTCCTTAATGCAGGCATTATCCGCCCTAGTATGAGCCCCTACTCTTCTCCTGTGGTCATGGTCCTGAATAAATAAGTTTCTTGGCGAATGTGTCCGTACTTCCGTGCCCTCAACAAACTTACGATCAAATACAAATTCCCCATCCCTATCATTGATGAGCTCCTGGATGAATTGAGTGGCGCCCAATTCTTCACTAAACTTGATCTTCGTTCGGGCTACCACCAGATACATATGAAAGAGGCAGACATTCCCAAGACTTCCTTTAGAACTCATGAGGGCCACTATGAGTTTTTGGTCATGCCCTTTGGCTTGTGTAATGCCCCCTCCACCTTCCAAAGCCTCATGAATCATGTCTTTCGTCCTTTTCTCCACCATTTTGTCTTAGTTTTCTTTGATGATATCCTCATATATAGTGAAACCTAGACAGACCATCTTTCTCATGTGGATCGAGTTCTCCATCTACTCTCTTAGCACCAACGTTTCTTGAAACAATCTAAATGTGCTTTTGGCACCTCAGAAGTAGAATACTTGGGTCATCTGGTTGGAAAGGATGGCATCTGGGTGGATCCTAAAAAGATTGAAGCTATGCAAGACTGGCCTCATCCAAAGACTCTTAAGAGCTTGTGTGGATTTCTGGGCTTAATAGGGTATTATCGCAAATTTTTTAAGAATTATGGGAAGATTGCAGCACCTCTCACTGCTCTCCTCAAAAAGAACTCTTTCACTTGGACTCCAGCCACTGCTCAAGATTTTCAAACCTTGAAGATGGCCATGTGCACCACTCCAGTCCTCGCCCTTCCCGATTTCACAAAGACCATTGTGTTGGAATGTGATGCCTCAGGGAAATGAATTGGTGTTGTCCTTATGCAAGAGGGTCGACCTTTGGCCTTTACCATCAAGCAACTATCTGAAAGAAATATGGGCAAATCCATCTATGAAAAGGAAATGTTGGCTATTTTGCATGTCGTTGATCTGTGGCACCCTTATCTATTGGGGCAACGTTTCCAAATTAAGACAGACCATCAAAGCCTCAAGTATTTTCTGGAACAACGTGTTTCCCCCCCAGAACAACAAAAATGGGTGACTAAGCTCTTTGGATATGATTATGAGATCATTTATAAGAAAGGCAAAGAAAATGTGGTTGTGGATGCACTTTCCCGAAAATATGAAGATGAAGGATCCCTTTTTTCTCTTTCATTCATTGTACCAGATTGGCTCGAAGTCGTTCACTAGGAATGGCTACAAGATCCCAAAATTTCGCATCTGATCCAACAATTGTAGTCCAATGCTCCAGCTTCCCCAGGGTACTCTTTGCTCCATGACGAACTTCGATACAAAGTCCATTTGTATTTAAGTAAACAATTAAAGCTTAAATCCACGGTACTTTATGAGCTTCATGCTATACCCACAACAGGGCACTCCGGGTTCACCAAAACCTATGATAGGGTCAAACGTTCCTTTTTCTGGGATGGTATGAAACAAGACATTCGTAATTTTGTCGTTGAATGTGATGTGTGTCAATGCAACAAGGGAGAAACAGTCAAATCTCTAGGCACACTACAATTGCTCCCGATTCCACCTGTTATTTGGAAGGATATCTATATGGATTTTAATACCGGCTTACCCAAATCGGGAAATAAATCAGTCATCATGGTGGTTGTTGATCGCCTTTCCAATTATGCTCATTTCTGCGCCCTTCAACACCCGTTTACAGCATCCACGGTGGCTCAAATTTTCATGGATCAGGTCTTCAAGCTTCATGGCATGCCGCACTCTATTGTTTTTTATCGCGACCCAACTTTCACAAGCAATTTTTGGCAAGAACTGTTCAAGATACAAGGCACCGAATTGCATCTTAACATAGCTTATTATCCCCAGACTGATGGCCAAACGGAAGTTGTCAACAAGTGTTTGGAAACATATTTGAGGTGTTATTCCTTGGAAAAGAAAAATCAGTGGGCTCAATGGTTACCCCTAGCTGAATGGTGGTACAACACTTCATACCATACAGCTACATGCATGACTCCTTTTGAAGCGGTATATGGACAGAAGCCACCTTCAGTTCTCTCATACTTAACGGGTGCCTCGAAGGTCTAGGCGATTGACCAAACACTTACAGCTCAAGAGGCTAGTCTCTGTACCCTCAAAGAGAATATGGTCATGTCACAAAATCACATGAAGCAACAAGCAAATCAAGGTCACTCTGAACGTGAATTTGCAGAAGGGGATCAGGTGTTTCTTCGACTGCAACCTTACAAGCAAACTTCCCTCAAGGTCGAGCATTGTCAGAAGCTAGCGCCCAAATTTTATGGTCCTTATATCGTTCTCAAGCGTGTGGGACAAGTAGCCTATCAGTTAGCTTTTCCCATCCATTTGAAGCTACATCCTATTTTTCATGTTTCATGCTTAAAGAAGGTGATTGGAGCTAAGTGCCAAATTCAAACCAATCTTCCTGAGTTAGCTGAAGAAGGATCCATTTGGATACAGCCAGAATCAGTTTTGGACCAGCATGAGCATCACCTACGTCAGAGAAACATCAAGGAAGTGCTAGTCCAGTGGAAAGATACAACTCTAGCAGATGCCACTTGGGAACCAGCTACCATTCTGGAGCAATTTCCTCATTTCAAGCCTTGAGGACAAGGTTGTTTTTAAGGGGGTGGACATGTTAGGGTCCTAACCCACACATAGGTAGAACAATATATTTGTATGTAATAAAGTTCAATATTAATAAGGCCTTTCAATAAAATACAATAAGGCGAATGTAATAAGACCTAATAGAAGCTTCCGCTTCTAGAAGGATCTTCCTCTAGATGCTTCTTTTAATAGACATATTTAGTATAAGTAGGAGTCGAGGGTATGAGAACCCTAGCTTGGATAATATTGTAATAGAGCACTTCTCAACTGGAGGTTTCCCCCTCGAAGAGGCCTGTGAACATTGCTTTCAGAATCAAAGTGTTATTTATGTTGTTGTTCTTATATCATTTTAGTGTTATTGTGGTGATTGTTCTAGTTATATTGTTGTTATTCTGCCAATTCTAGCATTTTATTTATGTTCTGCATACTTTTTATATCTGGTATATTACAACCATTCCCCTCACACTCAGGTTCTGTTCAATGCAGACCTAATCGTCTCTTTATCATAGGTTCACCATAGAACTACAACAGACCTATTCCGTACCATAGACGTCTTTTGTTTTAATATTTAGGTTGCTTTTAAATATATAGATTTTATTTTAAATAAAATATTTTATTTTTTAATATTTGACCTTTTTTTTTAAATTACCCCTTTTTTTTAAAGCTCATTTGAAAAAAAAAATCCCATTTAAAAAAAAATCTCATTAAAAAATATATATATATATTTTTTTTTGTTTAATTTAAAATGTTCCTTTTTATTTTCTTTTTTTCAAATTTTTTTAAAGAATCACTTTTCTCCTCAGTTTTTCAAATTTAGGCCCAAAACAAAATAAAAGGTGTTGTTGATAGCACCATGTGTTGATTTGAGTGTTGATTTTGAGGTTTTGGTTCAAAGTAGCATCGATGGTTATGCCAGTGTATCAAACAAGTTGTAATTTTAACCTTGAAATAAAAAAGGGGTGTTAGTAGCAACACCACTTTTTGATTCAGCGGTCTATTTTAAGATTTTTGTTCACAATGGTACAAGTTGTCAAGGTCATGGTTTCAAAAGAGTTGTAATTTTTACCCCCCCCCCCACCCCACCCCACCCAAAATAAGGGGGGGTGCTACTAAGAGCACCCCTTTCCTACACTTCAACAACTGATTTTTGAGCTTCAGAGTGAAATATATGATGTTAAATTCTACCTTGAGCTTCTATACCATCGCATTGCTATGGAAATGAGCATGCACAATACTCGAGATGCCCTGCCATCTCCTGCAACAGCTAGAGTGGTGGTGCCCATCTTCCTTCCTCCTGCACAGAAATGGCGTTGAGTATGAGGAACATCAGGTTCATCATTTTTGTTACTGGTTTATTTCGTCTATACCTAGTCCTCCTGGCCATCATAACTATTAATCTTGAGGCCAGATTATCAATATTGTTATTTTTTTTCATTTTGTGTTTGGCATTATCAATCAGTCTCTATGTCATAATAGCCCCTTGGCTCTGTATAAATTTTGATGTATTTTGATTTTTTGAAAAATCAGCTGGATTAGAGATAGTTTCCAGTCATGGCAACTCTTGCTCTAGAGATCAATTGGCACTCTATAATAATTTTTTCATGACAATAACTTTATACAAAACTTACTTACAAAAAAAAAAGATTGTTCTATGCTTCCGAAGATAACGGTTTGGCTCAAATGTAGGAAAAAAGGAATTATAATATCAAATGGCCAATTCTTCTTATTCTAGCTCATTCCATATCATTGCAGGTCCTTCAAGTTCTCCCCCCTCGATTGTAGTAAGTCTAGACTTTATTTATAAATTATTTATTTCATTGAATTTATGTTATGTGTGCATGTGCAATTGAATAATTGTTCATTAAATTTTGCAAAATCATGATTCACGATCAAGTTTGGATGCGCAAGATATTCCAGTAGTCCCAACATTATGCAAGATCTTATTAGGAGAAAGACATCGCAAGAAAATGTTTGATGAAAATTGACAGTTGCTTTACCCTATGAATTATAACATGTCATCTTCCAACAACCAGCCTCGGTCAATGGTATTACACTGTGAATTGGTTCTCTTTTATGCAGACACACCTTGGGGCATAAGAAAATGATGATTGAGTAATTGTTTTTTTGAATTTTCATTGAAACTAATGTAAATGTATTACTTAATTTGACATTTTTTTATAAAGTGATTGGTTGTATGTTTATTAGAGGGGGAAAATGTTACATTCTTCTCATAAATGTTTGGTATAATGTTTGAACATAGTAAATGCATCATGTTACTAATATTATCAATGTAATGTTCAATATTTTACAATCACAATTCTAACAATGAGCGACCTATCTACCATCTATAGTTGCACCCCACTACGATGTCAAGTCAAGAGCTTGTTATTAAACAAGCACATCTCAGAGAGGAAGCATATTGAGCATGGTTGAATCAAACACCTATTCAATTCCCACTACATCCTAAGTCCCCAATTCAAAACCTCTACAGAAATACTAGTTCTTCACATGTTGGGGACAAAGGAAATGATACATAGGTTTCTATGGATGATTTCTTACAAGATACCTAAGCCATGGATGGAATGTTGTTACATGCATTCCAATAAAATGAACTAGGGGGTGATGTTGATATCATCAATACCTTCTTCAAAATCCTAAAAGCTGCTTCCACCACCCCTCTCTTTGGACATGGGTCAAGGTCTACCCAACTAGGGACAACAATGTTATTGTACAACTTGAAAGAAATGTATAGTATGTCAAACACAGATTGGATTAGGGCATATGACATAAAGAATGAGAAGAAAATGGTTGAATTTATTTATTCCAATGGGCAACCTATGTTCGAGGATCGTGAATTTTTTTATGTTGGAATACTAAGAGGAGGGGTGAATCAGTATGAGCACTTTTCACCACTTTCAATCACAATATATAAACTACAACTTTATCAGCAGTATTCAATAGTTTATCACTTATGCATTACGTATATTATTTCATCATAAACAACTTCATTCATCAGTGCATAATAAACAACCATAGATACACAATACACTAGAATTTACGTGGAAACCCAAATGGGAGAAAACCACAGAATGATTTCTTATATATATCAAGATTACATTCATAGGAAGCAACAACTTCTCAATTCTTCAACACCAACTAGAAGGAGGCTCCAACCTGAAGGAAGCTACAACTCCATGAATTCTCAAGCCACAATTGGAAGGAGGCTCCAACCCCCTAGTTTATAGGCTCCAACATGAAGAAATCTCCAACTCCCCGTTCTCAAGATCTAACTAGAAGGAGGTTATGACTCCCTGGTTTACAAGCTCCAACCTAAAGGAAGTTCCAACTCCCTGTGTTCTTCGGCACCAACCAAAAGGAGGCTACAACCCCCTTTCCTTGCCCCATTCTGCCTCCCTGAAATATAAGTGTAGACTCAACCTGTCACTACCATTGATATTGTCTCTGCCATTGTCACTAATACAAAAATCAACCTATCACTTTCAATGTCACAGCAACCTATCATTATCTCTGTCACATCAACTTGTCACTATCATTGTCACATCAACATGTCATTGTCAATCTATCACTGATCAACCTTTACCATATCATGCATCGACCATGTACCAAGACCTGTACCATATCATGCATCAACCATGTACCAAAACTTGTACCATATCATGTACCAAAACCTGTACCATATTATGTACCAAAACATGTACCATACCATGCATCAACCATGTACCATATCATCAATGATGTGCCTCAACCAAGTACCAACATTACCAAGCATACCTTAAGAATGTACCACAACATCCAATGAATTTATCTCAAACATGTGTCATAACATCATCAAGAAGTGCCTCAAACATGTATCAATATCACCAATAAATGTACCTCATACATGTGCCAAATATATGCCTCACACCATGCACCTAAGATGTGCCTCAACTAAGTACCAAAGAATGTGCCTCATATATATGCCACCATATACCAAGAGTATACCTCAACCAACATCACAAAGATGTGTCTATAACAACCATGATATATACCAAACCAAATACCATGACATCACTCAACCATGTAGCCAAGATGTACCTCAATGCATATGCCCAAATCTCCAAACCATGCCTCAAGAATGTACCAAGACACAACCCTTAAAACACATGTAAAACATACCTTTGATTATGTAACAGACCTAGTGCATTAGATGACAGACATGCAAACCTTCATCAGCCTCAATAACCAAGTACAAGCATCCTTCCTTAGAACTGATTTAGCCTCGTTGGACAAATAATGCCCTCACGCGGGCCTCACGTGATGGGCGCTAACTAACCCATGGGGGTGCCTCGTGGGACACCAGTAGTATAACCTACGAGGGTCAACCAAACTAGGGTTTCTCATAAACCCTCACTCTCTTCTACAACTCCAAGACGTTCACCTTCGCACTTTCCTTCGCTACCTCAAACTTGTGTGTGTAAATATACTTATGAAAGATTTCTTGAAGTGTATTTATACTTTTTCAAAGTAACTTATTTCCTTAAATTTAGGGGCAACCTTTTCTTTCTTGTTACAACCACTTTACCCTTTAATTAATGACTTGCAATCGTTTAGGGATTCTTAACCATTGTTTGGGGCTTCCAACCTCAAGAGAGAATATCTCCTCAACCGTGAGGAACTACGGGGCGTACAACCTACTGTTGGAAACAGAACGATGAGGACTATCCATCTATGAGGGTGTTTTCTGCATTTGCACTGTTCTTATTCCTCAAACAACTTCAAGATTCATGACCATGCCTTTAGGGATTCTTGTAGACTTCTTCAAATGCACCCACCGTATTTGTTGACATCAATGACAACAAACTTACCAACATTTGACACCTATGTTCAGGAAATTCCCATTGGGATGAAAAGAAAATTTGTATTTTATGAGCTTCTATATTGGGAGCATCTTAAGATTGGCCACTTACTAGATCCCATGCATATATTAAAAAATGTTTCATTTTCTTTATGGAGACACATATCATCGAATAAAAGTGACACATTGGTTGTTAAGAGAGATCTTATTGCTTCAAATACTAAAAAGAGACATTGGCCAAGAAAACAAACTAGAGGAGAGGTTGGTCCCTCTTGGTCTTTTAAAGAAGGTGGCGTCCCATGGATTTTGAAGAAAGATGAACATTTTATGGTGAAGGATGTTATATTGGGTGTGAAGGCACATTCTTTATATGGGTCGACTCTACGACTTGGCTTCACTGTAGAAGGGAATTTTTCAAGGTTGAAATCACATGACCATATGAACCTTCTAAGGGTATGTATGTTGAATACATGATTCTTCTTCTATATTATCAGTAAAATATGCTATGTACTCATTGTTTTATGGAAATTAATGATGTGTGTGTTTATTTTGTAGTGTCATTATCCTTTGCTTGTGCATGGTTGTGTGAACCATGACTTCCCCCAGGACCTGTGACGTGCCATATCAGAATTATCTACATTTGTACATTAGATCATATCAAAGGAGACTCATATGGATATCAATCCATGGTGGCATCAAGATATGTTTGAGAATGTTTGAGAAGGAACTGCCCACGAGTTTTATGGACTTGCAAGTCTATCTTCTAATTCACCTACCTAATGAGGTTGAATTGGTTGTGATTCTCTCATGTCGTTGGATGTTCTTATTAGAGAGGTACATGAAAAAATTGAAGGGGTTTGTTCGAAAAAGGGAAAAACTAGAGGGGTCTATGGTAGAGGGGTAAACAGTATAGGAGTCATTCTATTATGTCGGTGAGTACATCAAGCAAATTGACAACACACCAAGGGCAGTGGTTTGGGACAACCAATAAGATGAAGACAAAAGAGAAGGGGAGATACTCCAAACAAATGGAAAAAGGTGCTTGACAAAGAGTAAGTCACTTATATTTTGTCAATTTAGTATAGAGCAATTGTTTACACTGGAGTTGATAATATATATTTGATCTCATCCTATTCATTTTAAATTCTTGTTCTCAATGAATTTAGAAATTGATGCCATCAATAAATTTGTTCTTTACAATGCGACCATGGGTCACATTGTATGAAGAGAAAAGAAGGAAATGAGACAGTGACATGAAAGCATTCAGGGGGTTGAATGGTAGATGCATGCCTTATCCTGGTCATTTAAAAGAAAATATGTCAAAATCTATCGCAATAGTTGGGTGGTTGACTAGATGCAAGAGAAATATGCAGTGTCTAGTCGTAACCCACATGGAGAATATTTTGATGCATTAAACATAGGGATTGGGTGCAACAACTCTATAATAACCTCTCTAAGTACCACGTTCAATTTATAATATTGCACATTTGAATTGTAACCTGTATTATGTTTTTATTAATGCTCGGGTTATTAGATATATGACATCATCCTTTGTTCGCATTTTTATAGGTGCATTTGTTCCCATCTATGTGGGCATATGGACATCATTTTCGCATTAAGTGTGTCAATGATGGAAACATCACACAATATTGTGGAGTGGAGGTCGAGTTCAACCAATCTAGTCATGCTAGCCACTATGATCAAAACCTAATAGAGGGGAAGTTAGGTTACACGGGAAAGATACAAGAGATCATGCAAGTGGACTTCTAATCTTTTCAATGTGTTATTTTTTGTTGCAAGTGGTGGGATACCTTTGACCAAAGAAACGTAAAGGAATATTGTGATAGTGGGCTAATATGTATTATCCCTAAAAAAGTGTGGGTTGAAACTAAGGAGCTTTATGTTTTCCCAAAACATTGAAACCAAGGTTTGTTTAACCCAAATGTGTTGGATGGGGATTGGTGGTTCGTACTGAGACATGATCTGAGATCTAAACATCTTTTTGAGAACAACAATGTCATAATTCCAAGCGAGGAAGATAATCAGGGTGATTTCAACGAAGACTGATATGTAAATGCTTTGTTTCGACATTTATATTTTGGATGTGTCATTTTATTATGGCTATCTATAATGGCCAATTATGTTTTTTTTCTTCATTTTATAATGTTGGATATGAAAAGTTAACAACCATTTACAACTACCATATTGAAAATACATTAAATAGTGCAAGCATAAGATGTGGTTTTGATATATTTTTATTGTCATATTTATTGTTTATTATAGCAAATTTATGTTGTATTGCATTAACATTTGTTTACGTTGTTGGAAAACTGAGAGGGGGGGGTGAATCAGTTGTTACTGTGCTTAAACAATTATATCCATTTTTTAAATTTATTACATAACTTCTCAATGATGATCACAATAAATAAGCAGTAGAGTATTCAACATCAATCGCACACATGTATATTACAGAGACAGATATTCCTGAGGAAACCCATAAAGGGTGAAAACCTCTTCTTCTTTATATGATAATTATTTTATGTACATTATCATTCTTATGAGCACCAACTCATAATGAGGCTACCACCTTTGTTTTGTAAGCTGCTACTTGCTGAGAGCACCAACTCTCTGGTTTCTCTAGCACCCACTAGAAGGAAGTACCAACTCCCTCACTGCTCCAGCACCAACTGGATTGAAGCACCAACATCCAGTCACACAGGCACCAACCTGTATAACAGAGAACCAATGTTCTCCCTAGCACCACCCTGCCACCCTGGTTTCTCTGGCTGCTACCAAATGGTAGCTACAACTCCCTACGTTCAAGCACCCACTTGACACTCAGAGGACAACAGTCCTCCCTAGCACCTCCCAACCACCCTAAAATATAAAACTTTGCTTTCTGTGAATTTATTACAGTGATTCAATAGTTTTCATTGGCTTACCAGGCTTATCAATGTTCTACTATGCTGCTCTGCTCTCATGTATCAGTGTCTCTCTGCTTGCATCTCCTTGAGATTTATTATCTTCTTCTATATCTATGCATGTCCATCTAAGCCTTCTTTTACTGTATCAGTTATGCATCTCTGAATTTCCTTCTGTTGCGTTGTTTCTCCTCTAGCCTCCCTTCTTTTACCTGCATAACACACTCTTAAAAAAATGCAGGTGCAATCTATTCTATGTTCTGCATTTTTATAGTCTTTTTGCATCTTGTGCATGCTACATGCGCTATCCCACTGCATACACTTCACTGCGTTCTTCATCACTGGCCCTTCTCCTGAGATCTTTTGGCTTTACTGACTGTAATAGTCTTTGACCCTTTTCCATCTGTCAGTCGACTCTATGATGAGTTTACACTCCACCAGCAGTTGCCTCAAGAATCTTCATCTTCTATGTCGATCACCCTGAAGACTCTTTGAATTCTCTGGAAGAAACCATCAGTGGTCTCTAATAGTTACACCAAGGCTCTTCGGCTCCTCTGGCAGCCACCCTATAGCTCCTCAAATTCTCTGGCAGATGCAATCACTTCGTTTTGGCAGTTACTAAGAGAAACTCTATGCATTCATGCATTTTGGCGACTTCTCTCTTCCTAAAGAAAACTTCACAGTGGGCGCTAGCTCTTCTGGCTAAGCCCCTTACTTTCATGTGACCTCTGGCAGTGACCAAACACCTATTCATAAGGCGCTTTCGCGACTTGCGTTTCGGGGATCTAGGGATGAGGCATCTTGACTCTCAAAGTCGCGATCTCCGAAATGGAGCTTAGTTGCATGCTAGCTCCTCCCTTAAACCTTCGATGATGTGACCAATGGTTGTGACCACAGCCCTATTCAAAAAGGCATTTCGCGATTTCGCATTTCAAGTTTTCTCCCGTGAGTCTCCTTGACTCCTCATATTGCGAACCCTAAAATGGAGCTTGCTTTCTCTAGCTCCTTCCTCCAACGTGACCACCGGCAGTGACCATATCTTAACTCGAAACTGCATTTCACAATTTTGCGTTTCGGGGATTCTCCTGTGAGTCCCTTGACTCCTCCAACTTCTAGTACCCTAAATGGAGCCTAGCTATACTAGCTCCTTTCACTCACGCGACCATGGGCAGTGACCAAGGGCCAAGTCCGAAAACGCATTTCGCATTTCGTGTTTCGGGGATTCTGTGAAGAGTCATCTTAGCTCTCCATGTCGCAAACTCCAAAATGGATCTTGGCAGTTCTAGCTCTGCTCTCCAGCTCTTGACGATGTGACCATGAGATATGACCACTGGCTAGTCATTTGAGCGCTTCGCTCTTCAGATCAATGGTCCATAATCCATGGTGATCGAATGGCTATCCTCCATCCTGGAACTTTAGCTTTCAGGACTTTGGAGGAGTATTGATGCTAAAACTCCCAAAACTAAACTCCTGAAGTGACATCATTCTTGCGTCACTCAATGACATGTCATAAGCCGAGTGGCTGCCACGTGTCACTCATAATTGTGATTTCCAGTGGCCTGAAATGCCAAGTAAACTTGACACTTGTCCTTGTATGATTGCGCCATGTGTCCTTGCTGACGTAGACTGCCACCTGTCCTTTCTGATGTGGTCTGTCATGAACTACCTCCTGGATCTGATGGCCCAGATTCATCCTTGATCCAATGGCTAAGATTATTTTGTGATTTCGCATATCGCGAGTTTGAGAGGTTAACACCTTGTTCCTTTGACTTTCCAGTCAACGAAGAGATGATCTTTCACCATGTGTCCTTCTTGGATTGACGGACCAGATTTCTCCTCGATCTGACGGCTCAGATCATTTCGCCATTTCACGTTTCACGAGTTGGAAGAATAGAGAACCTTGTGCCTTTGACTTTCTAGTCAATGAAATGACGATCTTTCGACATGTGTCCTCTGGATCCAATGACCCACGACTGTCCTCGATGGATGGCCAGGATTCCTTCACAGTTTTGGAGATTTGGATGACTCCTAGTCTTATCCACCTTAGAGCTTCACCACATCTAACGGCTACTAGTCCTTCGTAATTAATCCAGATCTGACGGCCCAGATCTTATTGTGAGTTGGAAGGTTAGAGAGCTTCCTTCCTTTGACTTTGCAATCAGTGAAATGTTGAACTGTAGCCACGTGTCCTGCCCGATGATGGATGGTCCTCCTGTTTTTGGGACTTTGTAAGCCCACTTCATGTTTAACTTTAAAGATCGTGCAGGTTCTCCTAGATCCGATGACGGTCAGTCCCCGCGCTCAGATCTAACGCTTGAGATATGTCCTCCATCTGCATGCTCCTCCTGTCTGAATTCAGATCTGACGGCCATCGGGAATTCGGAATGGGTGATCCAACGATCATTGTCGCTTCTCCTCCCAAGCTTCTCCTTCCTATGTGTTCTTGCCATCAATGACAAGCGCATTGTTCCTGTGAACATGCCAACATATCTTAACCTTTGAATTACTAAACATTAATTGAGATATCACAAAGTTGGTGATGTATTCATATAACACAGTAGTAAAGATTTATTTTAAATTATATTTTGTTTTAAAAAATGATGATATTAAGTCAAATCCCACTAGTGTGTTAGGTTTCAATGGGCCTTGTTTTGCATGGCAACCCAAGTTCAAAACGTGCCTCTACCAGGAAGAGACACTTAAAAATCTAGCCATGCTAAGGGTTGGTGTGGCTCGAGCTAGGTGTGATCCTTGGATTATTTTGACAGCTTAGATGCTCCTGGGTCATGGTTTCTCAGCCACGGGTTATTCTCGTAGGTCACAAACACGCCAGCAAACAAAAAAAATGATGATATTAAAAAATCAAACCTCAAATTTTTTATTGTTTGAAAAATTCAAAATTCAGATAAAGATATACTTACTTTGATCAAACTTCTAAGAACAATTTCAACAATATAACTTCGTGCAACATCTGTGAGTTACGAAATCACACTTGTGGTGTTGGAATTACCAACTTTGATGGCATTCCCAACCTTAACTAGTGCAACTATCATGGATTTCACATATTTCACTCCATCCTTTAGTTTTATAATCATATAAACTTATATTAATAATTATTTTTACATTCTCCTTGAAATAAGTGTCACTATAGGAAGGACATGGAAATTCTAAGAGAGTCTTTTTCTAGAGCCTGGTCACATTTTAAAAAAAAATTAAGGATCCATACTTATCTAAAAGTATAGAACCTTTGTCAATTTTACTAATTCTTTTGGTGATATTCTTGTAAAAGTATTCCAATTTCCAAGTATTTGTATATTTTTTGGAAAATATTGACAACTTATAGAGTAAAATAATTTTATCTGTATTAGAATTTGGGTGAATAATTAAAAATATATATATTAGTCAATTATTTTTAGAAGAAAACAAGACAAATCATGAAGTTTATCCTCTAAAGTTTTCCCTGACTATAATCCAACCCTAGAAAGTTTGGATAGAAATTGTTACCATGGAAGCCAAAGATTGAAATTCATTATTATTGATGAATTCATTTTCATATTTAATAATTTAAATTTAATTTAATACATTTAATTAATTATAATTTTTAAATAATAAAAAATATTAAATATAACTATTATAAATTTAATGAACAACTATCATAACTTTATCATTAAAATAGATGAAATATTAACGTTTCATAGGAATAATTATTCAAATTGATTTTTCATTCATTAACCAAATCCAATATTTGCATACATTTTAATACAAAATCAATGAAATACATTACTTACCATACTTTTTTAATAGAAGATTCAACTAATACTTGCATTTTTTACATATTTTTTTAATAGAAGATTCATAAAGTTAATAATAGAGAAAAAAAAATTGAAACCATTTCATTGAAAGTGTATAGCTTAAAATTTGTTATTATTTTTATATATTTAATATTTTGAATTTAATTAAATAAATTTCATATATTATAATAGTTGGATAATATAAATTAATAAAATATTTGGAAAAATCAAAATATAATAATTGTGATTTTAGTAAACAATTATTTTATAACTTCGTCTTGTAATCTTTGAATAATAATAAAAAATAACATTTTTATTACATCATCATTATTAGTAGTGAATAATTATATTATAATGTTGTTATTACAATATATGAAAAATACATAATTATTCAAATCACAATCATTTCACTCATCATAATTAAGTATTTTTGTTTCTAAATACATTTAATCGACATATTGTATCTTGTTGGACAACAAACAATTCACCTTGAAGAAGAGTTCAACATTATATGGCACCAATGGTTTTAACTTTTTGCAATCACAATCCAAATTAAATGATTTTATAAAACTTAAGTTAAACATTATATAGCATTCTGCAAATTTAAATGAGTGATACATCTCAACTTTAATTTAAAAATGGAGAAATCATTAATAATATTAATCATTAGCATACTCATAATATATTTTATAAACAAAATAACAACAACCACAACATTATATGAAAAAACATAATATACATGAGCGATATACAGATCAATATACTTGTCAAACATACATCTCAACAAAATATGTGATAAACATGTCATATATAAATCTCAAGTCAAATATAAAACAATCAATATACATGTCAATCAGTACCACTACTAGCTAGGTCCACCACCAGAGCAAGATGCATCAGT
This sequence comes from Picea engelmannii, assembly GCA_009831015.1. Lineage (NCBI taxonomy): Eukaryota > Viridiplantae > Streptophyta > Pinopsida > Pinales > Pinaceae > Picea > Picea engelmannii. The sequence goes on along the minus strand of ML781100.1, from coordinate 90,327 downwards.
GTCTCTGCTACCAAAGGTAGAGGGTCTATCAATACTTATGCCAAAAATAAATGACAAAAATACACTATCAAATGTGTCTCCTTCAAGATCAACATGTGCAGTAGTACTCATTGTGAACATAGTGTCCAAACCATCAAAATCTTGTGACACGTGGAGGAGGAGGAGGAGGAGAATTGGTGAATGGTGACGCGTGTGGAAGAGAATATGGAGGATCAGTGGATGGTGCAAATACATGTGGAGGGGGAGGAGGAGGAGGAGGAGGAGGAGGATCAGACATGGATGGTGCAAACACATGTGGAGAGGAAGGCGCAAGAGGATCGATCGATGGTGCAGACACATGTGGAGGGGAAGCAAGAGGATTGGAAGATGGTGTAGGAAAATGTGGAGAAGAAGCAAGATTAGGAGGAGGAGGACCATGTGGTGGAGTAAAGGATGTGGATCAATCTGGTGATGAGGCAAATGGAGTAGAATCATGAGAAGGATCCCTTGACCTCTTGATAAGGTTGACAGCATCGACAATATGATGCATCAGTAATTTAATATCACGAGGCAAAGTCGTCCATATCGTAGACCACTCTAGTCCCCATAATATGTCTTGAACCAGTGTGGGTACCACTCCATGACTAACCATAACACCACCTAGGTGATCTGCCAACTCTATTTGGACTCTATAATCAAGTTTGCATGGCATGCAGGGTCTACGTATTGCAAGCTACTTCTCTACCTCATACATATCCTCGTCATCCGCAACATATGTGTCAATATCTGCGAAATAATAGATAATATTAATAAGTTAATTGAAACAAAATGTTACAATAAACTACATGTGCATTAAATAAGACATAAAAATATGTAACTAGATTTATCAAAACATAGCGATAATATTACCTCTCTCATCTGGTGTCTTGGATGTTGTAAATAGGATGTTTGGAAATTCTCTCCAATCCATCCCCGCGTATGGGTATTGTACAACATCGAGGACAGGATTGTCCTCTCCAGCCAAAAAATCACATAACTCCCTACCGACCGGAGTACACGGCCAATCCGGTGGGCCCCTCTTGGGAAACAACTTCCCCCACATGCACATGCATTCATCAAACATTGGCCTAGGAGGAAAGTAGGGTATTGTTGGTCAAGTGGCATGAACCCTCTCAAAAAAAATGTAAATAACTCTGATATGAATGGGAAGTATCTCCTCCTAGATAAAATGGCGCGACAACAATCCAATGCATAACAAAACTATCTCAAAAAAATCTTCATCCACCTAATCAATCGGGGCCTCTACACTAAACTTTCTACATAATACATCAAACGGAAACTAATGTGTTTCCCATCAGAGGTAAATTGTGACAGTTTCATGATAATAAAACACAGACACCTAACCTCCTCTCTATGAAATGAACTCATCTGCATCTGACCACCAAGAAATTGGAATCTTGAAGCGAAAAGAATGTCCATACTAACATATCTTTGCACATATGCTATTTGGGTCTCTCTTGCAACATTAAGCAATAGATCAGGGAACTGGAGAAAAACCTCTCCCCTCCTAAACAACCCAGTGATGAAATAAACATCATCCTATGTGGGTTGATACCATAGATCGGGACCAACTTTGAATGCATGTCGATCATGATCCCAACGAACTGTTTTAACAACAAAGAGTTCCCCCTAAGGGATGTACCCTCCTCATAAAACTTGAGGTGGCCAAGATCCATCAAAAGGGCATCCATCTGTGGTATAATAGGGTGAATGAACAGCTTCCTCTCCCTCTCTTGGGCCTCCCACTCACGTACAAAGGGGTGTGTTTCAACCTGTTGTTGCTATTCCTCTCATTTTCATCGTCTCTAGTTCACATACAAATATTTTTAGGCACATAAACATATATAAAATGAATTGCAATTATAAAAGACACACACATATATAAATAACTTGTATTTAACAAAAACTAAAATTAATTTATGATTGCAAACAAATGTAGAAAATTAGTTGGTGCATCTACAACAGTCCCTACACACCGCTATCAATGATCTATATCAGAAAAACAACACCGCCAAGCGGTGCGTTGCATAGGATGCACCATGTTGCTCAATTGCGAAATATCTTGCCAGCGTTATGCTCTTTATATCACCTGAGCGTTTTTTGGACGTAGGGGCACTGCTAGGTTAAATTATTTTATTGCAACTTAACTAATCCGATGTCTTAATACTAATGCACCAGTGTGACCATACAGACACCCCGGTATGAGAAGTCATTCAATATTTTCTCGATGTCGTTGTTTTAATAGCACCAGTGCATTTTCTTAACATGGACACACCGCTACACTAAATTTTATATCCTATAAACTCAACGATGCACTTGGTTCAACTGAATGCACCAGTTCTGCCATGTTCCCATAGTATTGACGTGTTGTTTAGCAGTGTGTTATGTTATATAGAGCACCTGTAATGGGGCATCCAACGAGATTCCCTTGTATGCCAAGTTGTTCAATATTTTCTTAGTGTGGTTCATTAACCCACACCAGTGCATTTATTTAACATTGATGCACTGCTACACTAAATTTTATGGCCTGTAAGCTTAGTAGGGTGCTTTGTAAAATCGAAAGAATTGGTGCACCATTGTTTCCAAAGCACCTGCATGTTGTTTAGCAATGTGTTTTATTCTATAATGCATCGGTGATGGGGCATCACGAAGGAGACACTACTATGTTTATTTTTTTAAATTTATCACGGTGCTTTTCTTTGAACAGCACCGATGTGTACTGTTAGAGTTTACACACCGATGGACCACATTTATTGTCACACCGACACATATTTTTGCAGTGCATCCCATAAGATACACCATGTTGTTATATTGTGAAATATTTGGCCCGGTGTCATTCTCTTTACAGCACCGGTGCATTTGTTGCACCTAGGGGCATCGTTAGGTTAAATTGTTTTATTGCAAATTAAGCGGTGCGATGTTTTAATATCAACACCTCGGTGTGATGTTTTAATATGAACACATCAGTGCTACCATGTTATTAGAGCACTGAGAATTTTTTTAGAGTTTTTTTGTGCTATATAGACCACCATCCAAGGGGTGTCTAAAAAGATGCCCCACTATGCAAAGTCATTCATTATTTTTCCCGGTGTGGTTCTTTTAACAACATCGATGCATTTGGTTAAAATGGAGGCACCGCTACGTTAAATTTTATGGGATGCAAACCCAACGGTGCATATTTTTATATTGAATGAATTTATGCTCTAGTGTTTCCAGAGTACCGACATGTTGGTTAGTGGTGTGTTGTCTTTTATAACACACCAATAATGGGGCATCCCAAAAGACACATCGTTATGTTTATTTTTTAAAATTAATTGTGGCCCTTTTATTTGAACATCATTGGTGCATACTGTTAGATTCTATGCACTAGTTGCAGCGCTTTCTGTGCATTTACTTACAATACACACCGCTTTGGGGCAAGCCCAAGCATTCGGGCACACTATGTATAATTGGAAACAAAAATTGAAAAAATAGTCAAATTTCAAGCCAAATTCAAATTTGAATTGAATGAAAATGCAAATAAGAAGGTCATAAGCAATTTACCTAGACTCGTAAGTCCTAGGGAGGCATGGTTCCATCATTGAGGAAATGAAAATTCATGGTAATTTCCAAAAATTGGAAATGTGTGGAATCTACCAATGGAGTTAGCGAACTCGTTGTAGAGCATCGCAAATAGGGTGTCCTTGGAAGGAGACTGAGAATAAGTGTTTGCTTGAGAGTTTGGAAGCATGAGATGAAGTGTAATAATGAAAATTGATTTGGTAAAAAAAAATGAGTTACCCTACCATTGCGCACTTGACAAAAAGAATATGCATTAGGTCGTAATGTTCAATGACACCAAAGTGCTCTATTCGGTGCTTGTTTTTTTATTATAATGTATAATGGTGCTTCTGAATAATTAAGCATTGGGGCATCATTTTTATATGCACACCAAAACATATGTTCCTTATAGGTGTACAGGTGAAAAAACCTCCTCAAAAACCTTCAGTCACCCACCTCGTCTAACAACCTCCGCTATAAATAGAGAAAGGATAAATTTTTCGAGGAGGTTTCGTAAAATCCTCCACTACAAGGTGTTCTCCTTGTAGTTTATGAAGAGGATAGAAATTGCATCCAAGAGAAAGCGACTCATGTTCATCAAGGGTGACCCCCTAATCCTAGAGCCTAGGAATCCTTGGGAAGGAAAAAATACTCGAAAATGTTGGCTAAGTTAAAAGGGAAAAAATTGTAATCCTCATTTTAACCACTTTTTGACACTTGTAAGTTGTAACCCTATCCTTGAGACGAATTTCACCCAAGAATAATCTAGTAGGGAATAAGAAGGACAAGAGGAAATCTTGTGAGGGGGCGAGCTATTACATCCTTGAGAGGTTAGAAAAAAGAATGCAACCTTGGATAAGGGGTATTTGGGAGGGATGATTGGGAGCTTACTACTCATCTAGGCATACTAATGTTCATTTCTTGTTGGAAATTGTTATTAGATTGGGCCATTAGGACACCATTGTCATGTATGATACTTTCCTAACCATAAGTATTCATTGGGGGCTAAGGTGGTAGTAAGATCCTTGTAGAGGTTCATTTCTAATGAGTATGATACTTGCTCAGCCACAGAAATTCATCACAGGTTGGAAGTGGTGTTCTTGTAAGTTTAGGAGTCTCTCCATTGTACTATAGTTGATAAGTTGGATGCTTGACCTTGTGTTATTTTGTGAGTTGAGTGAAGAATCCGATGAGTGCTATGTGATCTTATTCCTCAATCATTAAGCTTGAACCCTTCTGAGAGTGCAACACCAATTCAAGTGATTGCTTTGGTTAGGTGAAAAATTGGTCATTGGGTGCAAGAAAGTTCCTCGTAGTTGACAGTTGGCTTGTGGAATTATACCTTGGAATAGAAATTAGACTTTGATAAGGTGTAAGATCCACAAGTTCTTAATGTATTTTTGGTGTTATAGTTCATTTTCTTGATGTATTTCTTGTATGAGGTTATGATTTCATTAATTTCTTATCTAGGTGATTTGTCAGTTTAATGGTTACACTCGTCATTCTGGAATTAATTAATTGGGCCTTTTAATTAGTTGTTTTCTCCTAGGAGGAAAAAAATATGTATGTAAGCAAGTAACACCCTTCTGGGTAGGAAGGTTGTTACATAATGGTATCAAATCCCCGAATTTTCTATAATTGAGTGCCTCTAGAGGATTGAAAGTGAAAAAAAAAAACCTTAGAGAACGTAATATAGAAGAAAGAATCCCCCTTATCCCTAGGTGGTGTTGAATCGAGGAATGGTAAAATCCTCACTCAAGGATTTTCGAATCTCCTCGGGCTAAGTGACATAGACGGGAATATAACCCTAGGTTTATAGCTTGTCAAAAATCTCAATCAAACCTCAAGAAATACCATTCTTGGATCTGATGCTAATATATAAATATAAAATTTTGTGCCTTTTCTAGAAAATAAATTAAAACAAAGTAGAAAATGTATTTGCAAAGTGAATTTATGAAAATATGTGAATAAGTAAAAGCAAGAAAGCATAAATCTGAAAATCAATATACAATAAGTCTCATAAATGAGAAGAAATCAGCAAACAGCTTTATTAATCTCAATTTGAGTTACAACTAAGTTTATCTTTTCAAACCCCTACAAGGGTTTGGATCAATATTACACTTAGAAGTCCAAGATGTTATTTGACTCATACAAAGATAATTGGTGCCAAAAATATGAAGATTGAAACAGAAACCAAACTGGATCAGTCCAAGCTACAAATGCATCATTGTTTCGAACTATGCAAAACTAACATTAATTAGCACTGAAATGAATTCAAAAGTTCCAACTAGAACCAAACAAACATTCAAGAAGAATGAATGAACTTGGAGCATGTCAACAATCAATGCTTCCTAGTCCTTTCTTCGCCACCTTCGGAATAACCCTACTATCAACAAGATAACTCAACTCTAATGAAACTCGAAATGGAATGAATCTACAAATAATGATCTCACTTGAGGCAGGAGCAAATCTTATCAAAAATTTTACTTCTCTATTTTCTTGATTTTCTTTGTATTGTTCTCCTTCTTTATATCTTCATAAAGTACCTTGAGTAGTTCAACTACCTTTTGTTTAGAAAAGTTAAATAACTTTATTTAGGAGAAGAGAACTTTATTTATAATAAGGGTAATAAATATTAAATAATAGGTGGGGTCCCACTAGATCTTTGTTTCTTTATTTCTGAAATTTGCCTTGTAACTCCAAAAGAATTATTAAATACTAAGAATATATCAGCATCATGAAATATATCAAAATAAGTGGCCCATTCAAAACATACCAAATCAGCAAACTTGTATCTCCCAAAATATCAAAATGGCATGATATTTAAAGTACTCAAAATAATAGCATATGTTTGTTGTCCATCCAAAATGTGCATCAAGTGTCTAAGTGGTAATGTCATAATACAAATTAAAATAAATTGAGGTATTTCTTTTTGAATAATTCCTCCCTTTCCTTTCTTCCTTCTGACACATCTGGCCTTAGATTTAGAAATTCCTCATAATAAGGCCTTTTCGACTCTAGCTTTACTATTTTAGAGTGCATGTCACTGAAGGTGATCTCTCTCTTATCATTGTCTAGTATGGCTCAAGGTTGTTTGGAATGTATCGAGGAGGATTGGGATGCTTCTGAGCTATGTGAGTTGGCAGGATGATTTCCTTTGTCAATTTGAGGTTCATTGGGAGGCACTTTGTAATTTCTAGGAGGTGATTTGGCCATGGAAGTAGAAGATGCAACATGTGGTATTGAATGCAGAGGAGGAGGAGGAGAGTTATCATGCCAATGAGATATACTAGAGGGAGGATTTATGTGGTTATTTTCCCAACCATCATTGGTTGGTTGCACAGGGGGCTCCAGAAAATATGCAATACTAGGATGTTGTTGTAGGAGAGGATTTGGAGGAGCTTGAGGTTGTGGTAATTATGGTTTCCCACCAAGATTCAAATAGACAGTTTGTACCAGCTGGTTAAACTCTTGAAAATCAGCATCAAAGTGTATTGAAAACCTCATTCTCTTGTGTCTCCCTTGTTGCCAAAATAAATTTGGCAATCTTCCCCTTCTGCCTTTATGTCCACCTTTGTTACTCCCTCAACTAAGAAAGCTCATCTAATTATCATCATCATTCCCATTAGTGCACAATTCTTAAAGTAAAATGCAAGATACAACATAGTAAACATCTATTACAGTTTTGCTTAAAATGATTTAGCTACGGCTCTAAGAATGGAATAGTAATTCAAGCATGCAAGGGAGAAATGAGTAGGAATAATGTAAATAGGGAAGAAAATCCAGTATTGATAGGCAACCTTCTCATTATTTTTCTTTTCCAATTTTGAACTATATACTTCTTTGTAAATTCTTTTCATATGAATAGTCTATACATTTTTTAAGGGAAATGTATGTAATGGAATAAAGATATGACAAGGATAGAATGATAAAGGGAGTGTAATTAGCGAAAAATGATATGAAATGATAGGAATGAATGAAAAAATTATGTTCAATGTTCATACACATTCAATCATTTATGTTCATATGATTGTACAATTTTTTCCATTATAGAGTTAATAATTAGTATGGAACTCCTTTGAGAAAACTCCTAAACAATTCCTCAAAATAATCAATCTGTTCCCAGATTATTCCTTTCACCCAAACTACATTCTTAAACTACATAATAATATGAGTTTACAACAACCAAATCAAAATGTCAAGTTGTTTGTATATCACCTTGAGACCAGAAAGTAAAATTAATGCCATATGCAAGTTGTATAAATATTTAATAGAACATATGTTAAAGATTTTCTTAACAAATCTTTTAAACTATATAAACTAGGGGAATAAATACTTGGAATTCAATGAAATATGATTGGGATAATAGGGGAATAATGTATGGAAAATGATAAAATAATGAGGGGCTAAATGTCTAGTTTATAAAATCAAAATCAAACAAAATTTTCACTTACATATCATGCATTTTATCCCATTGAAAAATATACAGTTTCTCTTGATAATTGACAACTCAAACCCCATGTCAAACTTTAACATTGAAAACCTTATGAAAGGCCAGCTAGAAATTGTTATAAGAACTCAACCAATATTTACTTATTTTAATTAAACCTAGTTCACATAACCACGGTAGTTCGGGACTGTGGGTTTTTCAAACGATGCAAAGGTTGGTATGTGAATCGGCGTGTAACTAGAATAGAACAAAGGGCTTCGTATTATGGCTACAAAGAGAAGCAAATGAGTGCACGACCTAAATATTTCATAACGAACAAAGTAAGTGTTGAGCACAGGATGTGCTTTGTTGTCATAATAAATGCAAAATGAAATAGCCATTACTCTTCCAGGTTAACCAAGAGCTCGAACAAAACAGAGCTAGAAACTGAGTGAGGAAATGGTCATGGCTATAATGACCATAGTCTCAATGGAGACCATATGTAACTTTAACCAATTCATTCATACCAATAAAGTTCGAGATCAAGGAGACAAAGCATACTCCCAATGTTGGTCGTATATATATTCCAACAGTGAATAGACTATTTATGAGTTCAAGTGTGAACCCAGGTCAAGACTTAAAAAATAATGACAATAATAGAAATGGGTTCAACCCATTTTCCCCATGACCCTTTTCTTTTTAAAAATCTTCGAGGAACTATGAAAAATGAAAGTATGAACTCAGGAGAAGTAACATAATCAACAGAGGATAAACATAATCATTTTTTGCAAGGGAAAACCCTCGAATGGCCTTCAAATATTCAAACACTTATTCTTTCTTCATGAGTGAAAGAGAGGGAGAGAAATGACTTTTATACTCATTACCAGACAACTCATAGCCACGACTACTTCATATGCTAACAAATTCTTTGTAAAATATGTTTATAGAATGGCGAGTACATACCTTGTCCAGAGGTCATTTTTATACCATCTATGGAGGTTGAGATGGTTGCAACAACGAATAGGAGGAGGTAACTTTCCAAATCCAAGTTGTAGCTCTTCATGCACAAACCCAGAAAACAAATGAAATGAAAATAACCCTATCCAGCAAGAGGTGGTAAAGCATGGGCCTGTGGACATTAATTCCCATATCCTCTCGCATTCAATGCATGGCCAACTCATTCCATTTACATTGATATTCCAACAATCCACTATATCATATTCATATGCCAAAAATCAATGTATTTTATATCGAAAGTTATCACAAACCATATCATATAAACCATTAAAATCATCCTTATGCACTATGATATCCATCCACTTTATGTAGCATGCAAATATGCCAAATCTAATTGATCTGACTTGCATCCATTTCATTTGTATACATGACTAAACCAAACGGTATTACCACAACCTTTATATAATATGTGTTGATTAACCATTTCTCGAGATGCCAAACCAACTCATATACATAAAGTAAATCTTCAAGACTTTTAAAATGGACATGCCTTGAATGCCAAAATATGAACAACAAACTTCTAATTCGCTTGGCACATAATCACATGGGAAACAAAAGACCATGCCTTTTTTGCAAATAATTTCATAGATATCATGGTTGATGTTGCCATAATGTTGAGAAGAGAATGGAGTATGTTTTAAACTTATTTGATATCATTTTGCTCGTAGTTTGATTCTTTCAAAACCACCAGACATCACTCTTAATATCAATGCAAACAAATATTTTCCATGATCCAACATATGCATTCATAAAGCACCATAAGAAATTTGGAATCCTTAAACCATTGATCTTAACACCATAACTGAAATGACGCCTCAACTAAAACCTATGATATGCCAATATGTTGAGGGAAATGTAATGCTAGGAAATAATCACTCTTTGTTTTCTCTTAGGGGACCCCACCTATTAAAGATATGAATATTTATAATATAAAAATATATAGATATATTATATGAATGCGAGGAAAATTTAGGGGATGTGGAAAATGACAGTCTGTGGAAACCCTGGTCGTAGACCCTTATGATTCCCCTTTCATTGTCATCACGATTATGGGTCCTAGGCCCTCCTGTCGTTACTCAGCTAAGTCTTGATTTTCCCGACAACGCTCTAATGACTTTCAGCTAGGCATGGTTCACAAAGAAGAACTCCTCAATTTCTCAGCGGATCTGAAGGAGGGTCAGTAGATATGGTAATCGCCAGTTGTAAACTAAATATTTTGTGGTCTCGGCTCGGACTCCATGGCTAGAGGGACAGGGAACTGGGAGACAACAGTTGTGGCTCCGCAGTGGAATGAAGGTAGGGAAGAGGCTCCTCCTCATACAAGTAATGTGCTTGATCCATACCCAAATCCACAGGTTCTAGGTTCGGGTTGGGGTTTGGAAAGAGGCTCAAGTAACCACTTTCCTTGGTTGGAGAAACAAAGGAACAGACCAGGGTTTTGGTCATTGGACGATGTACTTTAGGGAGGGA
>ML781100.1:28649-53991 GCA_009831015.1 Picea engelmannii | reverse complement strand
CATGGTGGTATGATATGCTCGTAATGCATAGTTCAGTAAGGTATGTGATTAGTGAGGTTCGTCATTAATGATGTTTTTGAAAATTTTGACCAGATTTTTATTCGTTGATTTAGCTTGTCATTTCCCTGTGGGTAATATGTTGATGAAGTGAAATGTTTCACTCCAAATTTATTGATAAATTGGATCAATTTCCCATATATGAATGTTGGTCCATTATTAGAAATAATTTCAATTGGAAGACCAAAATGAGAAAAGATATTTGATTCTAGAAGTGAGATAATATGCTCATCCTATGCATGCTTACGAGGAACTTCCTCAGTCCACTTTGTAAAGTCTTATGTTGCATTCAAAATGAAAATATGACTATCATAGGATGAAGGATTGATTGGTCCAATGAATTTTCTTCCCCATTTAGAGAAAGTAAAATCAGGTAACACTGGTTGTAAAGGCATAGCAGAGAACTTTTCTCTATTGGTAGACTTTTGGCATTCAATACAAGCTTGTACAAACTTATATGAATCCCTAAAGACAGAAGGCCAAGAGTAACCAGTTCTTAAAATTTCATGAGCATTGGCTTTGGCAGCGAAGTGTCCACCAATGTGAAAATCGGGATCTAATGATTCGTGAATTTATTTTAAAATATTTTGGGATGTTGTATCATTGACACAATGTAAAAACAATATGTCGGTAGTCCTATGGAATAGTGAAGCATTCAATATTATATATTTCGAGGCCTCAAGTCGAGTCCTTGTTCGTTCATTATGTTTGAGATTATCTGGACATCTTTCATATTGTAAATAATAAATTATATCCTGATACCAAGGATGTGCTACTAAATCAAGATTTCCATATTCAATTAGAAATAGTGCAGACAAGGCATCTTCATTGTTTTCAAAAGAATATCCTGGTTTGGGATGATGAGCCAGGTGTAAGGATAAATCACATCCCTTGATCATATTGGAAGTTTTGATCGAGAAAACTTGTTATTGTATTTTGGCAAGCCAATGTGCAATATTTCCAGATAAGTGCATTTGTGAAAGAAAAGATTTTACTACAAGTAAAGGGACTTTTACATTGGTGTGTTTTCCTAGAATTAAATGACGAAAATTTTCAATAGATTTAACAAGAGAAAAAATGTGTTTTTAAATTAAAGTATATTTGAATTCAACATCAAATAGACTCTAACTCATGTAAGCTATTGGTTTCTCATCTTTATGATCATCTTTCTAAAGAAGAATTGCAAAGACAGCTAGTTTAGTGGCATTTGTGTAAATGATAAAATCTTTTTCAAAATCAAGCTTTGTCAATACTAGTGTAGAACTAATTGCATTTTTAATTTCTACAAAATCCTTTTTAGTAACATCATTCCAGGTCAAAGATCGATCTTGATTTAACATATTATAAATAGGTTTTACCATTCTAGCAAAATCAGGAATAAATCTTCTAACAAAATTTATCTTACCCATGAATGATTGGATTTTCTTTTAGAGGATGGCGCTTAAATATTTTGAATGGAAACAACCCTATCCATATCAATATTGATGCTTGATTCATATACAATATGTTTGAGGATTTTTCCTATAGTGACGTCAAAAATTGATTTTGTAGGATTCAATGACATTCCAAATTTTCTACAGCGAAGAAAAACATATTTAAGATGATCAAAATGATATTCTCGGGTTTTTGAATAAACAATTAAATCATCAAGATAAATTTGAATTATTTTACCGATCATATTCTCAAAATCTATTTTCATACCTCGTTGAAAGGTAGCACCTACATTAATTAAGTCAAAAGGCATTCATTTGTAGGAAAAGGTGCCCCAACATGTGGTTAAGGTGGTCCTATATTTGTCAATCCTCTTTGTTGTCCCTTGACTAAGTTTTGAGGAACACATGGTCATATTTGACCATTTTTGGGACTTTGACAGCTTGTCAAAGATGGAGCGCAACGCGAAGCAGAAATCATGGAAGCTAGACCCCTTTTTGGGTCCTTTTTGGGTTTTGGGGGATAATGTAATGGGATTGGGATGTAGGCCCATGGGTTTACCCATGTTTAGGACTATTTTGTATATATATATAGATGTCTAGGCCATATAGAGAGGGAGCGGATGATATATCTATGTGATGTAGGCTAAGTGCCAAGGGTTGAATCTGTGTGAACAAGGCTTTGTGCATTTTGTGTAAGACTTGTAGAGCCAAGTGCAAGTCCCTATGAGAGATTGTAGAAGGCTTTGTGTTGTAGTGCAAGGAAGAAGGATCTAGCGAGCTACACAGATCTTTTGTCCTATGCGAAGAGGGATTCGGATGGATATGTTTTGTTACCTGATTAACTGAAGCTAATAAAGAAGAAGACTGTGTGGACGTAGCCCCAGGGTGGGGGTGAACCATGGTAAATGTGTGTGTGTGCTCTGTGCCTCGACCTAATGTGTTTGTCTCTTCCTTTGCTAAGTGCTTTGATGTGTTTAGATAGATCTATTTATGCTTTGTGCTTCTGAGATATGAATGAATATCAGTTCTGGTATGTAAGATGCTTAGTGCTTGATCTATCGAATCTAACCTATCTTGTTATGGATAAGTGTTGAATTATCTTAGATCTAAGTACATATTGTGATGCTCCGTGTTATCTGTGAAGTATCATAAGGGTTGAATATTGATGAATAATCTATGCTAAGTGATTGCTAAGTGTTATAATCACATATATGCGTCTCAGCTAAGGTTGCAGACACCTGAGTCTTGCAACCACCCCTGCCTCTACCTCGGGTGAGACTTCATCTGCTTCGCAGGTGTTGCTGAAAAGGCTGGTAGCTATGGTTTTGTTGGTGCGTTGTTGTAGCATTGAACCCTGGGTTTTCCCCTGTGTCCACAAATGGTTCTGTTGCTAGGACCTGAAACTGTGATTGTTGGGAACTAAGCAGAAGAAGATTTGTGCAAAGATTCATCCTGAAATTGTGGAAGCTCTATGCATGGATCTATGCCCTAGTGTGCAGTGATCCACTTGATCTAAAAAGCTCTGTGTTGAAGAAGGAAGGACAGATCTCAAGGAAAGAAGTCAGATCTACAAGAAAAGAGGTTGATACTGAAGAAAAGAAGTAAGACCTATAAGCTATGTGCTCTGATAAAGGTAAGAATAGTTAAAAGTTCTTAGATCTAGAAGCTTTGTGCACTGTAGAAGTAAAAGAAGTGAAAAATTTTGTTTCTAAAGTTTGGATTTAGGTATGCTTGATAGATTTTTTCCTAGCTTGAAAACTAGGGCATTATTAGATGAAAGAACGTTTGATATGAATAGATTTGATAAGAATAATGAAAGATATGTTATACCTATGCATAGAAAGAATTTTTGGACTAACCAATGGATGCAGGATCCTAGAAAGAAACTTTTGCAGGCTAGCCATTATGACCCTAGAAAGTAGTACAAGAAACGTTGGGGATCATTGAAGAGAAAGAGATTATTAATTCTTTGTTACAGTTGTAGAAGACCAGGACATCTTGCTAAGGAATGCCCTGGGAGAAACCCTAGTTGCCTCTGTTGTAAGGCTATGGACCATGAATTATTGGATTGCTAGACTTGAAAAGCTGAATATGGAGCAAGCAAACCCTGAAGGAGATCAAGAGACTAAGATTATAGAAGAACCCTAGAACGAATCAGATATTATGTTGCTGAAAATGAAAGAAACCCTGGATGAACATAAAGATGCCAGTTTTTCAGAGATATTCAAAGAAAAGGAGAAAATCGAAGTAAGAATATGAGACTTCGACATTGACTGTGATCTGGATGAGGGAACACAGATGAAAATTATGACAGAAATTACTTGGGAAACCCTAGGAAGGCCTGTTATGGTTCCTTCACTAGGAAAAATAGGGTTGTTTAAAGGAAAAATGGTAACCCTATGTGGCAGGATTACCCGGATAGCTATGAGTACCCATGGAGCTTCGACAGAGGAAGAATTCGAAGTTATTAAATTTATTGAGGACTATACTCCATTTCCAGCTTTGTTAGGCAAGATCTGGATTGAAAAAGACCAAATCAGAAGAAAATAAGAAAAGGAAGCCCTAGAACAGAAGAAGAAAGAACTCATGGAATTTATGACTAGAAAGATCGCCTACTTAATGGAAGAATAAGAGAACATATCTAAGCTATTAAACACCAAGGAGTTGGATGTCAAAGCTATAAGAGCATTAGAGGAACCACAGAAGACTGAAATACCTAATCCATATGATGAAGGAGTATTACCCTTGGATCTGAAGAAAGAATCTCAGCATCGCGAAGTGACTATGTCGAAAGAAGATAAGGATCGGAATGGAAAAAGGATGACCGAGATGAAGCTCACTGGGAAGAAGGGTAGGAAGATAAGTAAGAAGAGAGGCAAGATTGAAAAGTTATAGAAGATTCCAGAGGAAACTTCGCAGAAGGAAAAATCGCAGGAATTGAGCTTCGCCAGGATCTCAGAACAACGACATATGGCACTTCGCCGTGGCGAAGAAATATAGTCATTAGATCGATATACACATTCGACTTCCACCCTGAACGGATAGAAAATCATTAAAGGATCACCACCAGACCGTTGGACCATGCCATAACGGATGGATCAACGTTCATGAAAGCTTCATACCCGTTGCAAGCAGACCGTTGACGGATTTCCTATTTAGCTCACCGCACCGTGCCCGAAGAACACTTTTGCCAACTGAAAAATCGAAGCCCGCAGAAGTAGTGATTGTCTACAGTGACCATTGCAAGCAGATTGCTCATCCTAGTGCAGCATATTGAGATCATCGTGACCCCGATTATCTTTCCCGATTGCGTATGTCCGACAAGCTCACCGAACTTGAGGAATCCGTCATAGATGTCCTTCTTGATTTAATGACTAAGAGAGTCATGTTGGAAAGAAAAATGTCCACCGGAGTCCAAGCATCATCAACGGGAGGAGTGCAAGCCTCGTTGTCGACTACTCGAGCAGGAACATCTCGAGCCAGCGCAGAGAGAAGAACTAAGCATAAGGATGACATAGCCAACGCGAAGTTAGTGCCATCCATCCTACCAGCTTACATACCCCCTCTGAGTGGTGAGATTAATAGGGATAGTTTCCCTAGAGACTTTGAATATGCCCTAGTCACTGCATATCTACCGAAAGGAGTACGCACCTACCGCGCAGATCAAGACAAGGTTACATCGTTGAAGTTTTGCGACTTCAAACTTGGGGACCATAAAGCTTACAGCATGCTTGCCCCGTATAAGTACTTGACGAGAAATAAGGGCAAGAATTTGAAGCTCATCCCTCAGGAATGGACGATGAACCTCGTGCAGTCTACTTTGCTCAATGTTATGAAAATACTACATTTCGGCAGACACCAGGAGGTGAATGCTTATGTAAAATTGATGTTAGCAAGTTACCATGGAGGATACATGTGGTTAGATCATCGCATAACTGTTGATTCAGCACTGATCAATAGGATCATCGGGCTTAGCATCCAGGGCTCCGATCCCCATGAGTATTATCCTGGAAAGACCGCAGACCGCGCTCTTCCGCAGAAGATCAAAGAAGTCTATGGCAATGTTGAGAAAGGCACGAGAGGTTGCAAGGTAGCTTCTATTGAAAGTGGCGCAGTGCGCCTCGCATGCCAACTGATCGCAGGGAAGTTGGTACGCAAGAATTGACCAACACAAGTATCTGGCTTTGTAGTTGACCTCGCATGAAAGTGCGCAGAGGGACTACAAATGAACTGGGCGAAGTACCTAGTGAATCAACTGGAGATTGATTGCAGAGAAGCCTAGGATCAAGGGCATGAATTCCATTTTAGCTAGCTCCTGATACTGATCACTTTTGTTGCATGGGAGCTACCGGAAGGTGCAACTTTCCCGGACCTTGATCCCTTTGAGCCACTAGCCGTGAAGTTCAGTACATTATGGTACTTGAACGACATGAGAAAGAAATGGAAATCGAATGTCGTTTTCCATGCGTACTATAACCAATTGAAAGCAGCCATAAGGATCGAACCACGCATAACCCTGAACACTGTACAGATATTCCGACCTCTGATAAAGTTTAGCGCGAACCGCCACTTTATATACCTAACCCCATGCACTGATGAGCACTAGGAACAGCTCCAGTCCTATTATAAGATGACAGAAGAAGACCTGGAAGAGATCACCAAGGAATGGTCGACTAACCTCCTTGTTTCAGCAGACCCCACAGAAATGTCCGACATCGACAGCCCCGGAACTGCGCAGGATACACCTGGGTCCAGTAAGACAAAGAAAGAAAACACCACGAAGAAGACTGAAGGAATCCAAGATGTTGACAGCCTATCTATGAGGACGGATTATATTACACCAGATGAAGAAGGTGATATAGAAACTCAAAAAGTAGAAGTAACACCACCTAGGGACGAAGAAGACTCATCGAAGAAAAGGAAGGTCTCACCTCTGAAACCTTCCTCCAGAAAGAAACCAAGAAACCCTGTAACCAAGATGTGAACTACCCTCATGTTGGATGACTTTGATTTCATTGTTGCAACGGTCAATGATGCTTCAAAGGAAATCATAGAGAAGCGGGAGGCGAAGCAGGAACAAATGTATAGCCAAATTGAGATCCCGCTCCAAGGAGTATAGCAAGCACTCCAGTCTAGCCGAGCAATCTCTACTACACCTCTACCAGAAGGAACAGTAGAAGTGGGAGATGAATCAGTTCAACTCCGCAAGATTGTTGATTCAGTCAAAGTACGCCTTCGACATTCTCAGGAAGAAAAAGCACAGGCCACCCAGGCCCTCAAGAAAGAACAGGAGGAAATTATTGAACAACGTTAAGCCGCACAATAAGAGAAGAATGCTCTCCAAACACAATTTGAAAAAGACAAAGCAAAGATCCAAAAAGAGAAAGAGTAGTTGCTCACAAAGTAGATAGGAATTGAAGAAGCAGTCAACAGAGCATTTCGCTCTGTGACCGGCTTAGAGAAGAAGGTCGAAGAGCCCATAGAGTGCCAAGTGACGAAGCTGGGTGAAGTCATTCAGCAACTTCAACAAAGGGTCGTGGAATTAGAGCTTCAGACCATACCACAGACTCCGCAAGAAGTGCGCGACCAACGAGAATTGAATGCTCAGAGCGCAATTGAGAGGGTTAAAACACTTGTTGCAGAATGTAAACAGCTAAGTAGCAGAAGCGCACATATATATTAACAACTATCTGAAGACCCAGAGTTGAAGAAACTAGAATCCCAACTCCAGGAAGCAAAGTAGCACGTCGATACAATATAGGCGCATCTCAAGCTCCTGTCACCCATCAAGAGGATGAATAGATCCCAGGAACAGTGCACTGCCCAACAACTCATACTTACAACGCAGAACAGAGTGATGGAAGTCACCCAGAAACTCCAGCCGAACTAGGAGGCAGCCTACCTACTATTTGAAGAAATTGAAGGCCAAGGAACACTAAGTAGTTGCTATAGTCGAACAACAACTGGAAGAACCTATCAGTGAAGCGGTTGTTCAGGAATTCGCTGAGCAAGAAGCAGTAGCACAGAGACAAGTCGAAGCAGCTCGAGCCAAGCTCGAGACCTTTGAGGCAAAGTTACCCAGACCTGAGTGACTAGGGACAAGTCACAGGTGAGTGTTGGGGGCTTGTTGGCCCTTGACCAAGTTTTGAGGAACACTTGGTCATATTTGACCATTTTTGGGACTTGGATAGCTTGTCAAAGATGGATCGCAATGCGAAGCGGAAATCATGGAAGCTAGACCCCTTTTTGGGTCCTTTTTGGGTTTTGTGGGATAATGTAACGGGATTGGGATGTCGGCCCATGGGTTTACCCATGTTTAGGCCTATTTTGTATAGATATATAGATGTCTAGGCCATATAGAGAGGGAGTGGATGATATATCTATGTGATGTAGGCTAAGTGCCAAGGTTTGAATCTGTGTGAACAAGGCTTTGTGCATTTTGTGTAAGACTTGCAGAGTCGAGTGCAATTCCCCATGAGAGATTGTAGAAGGCTTTGTGTTGTAGTTCAAGGAAGAAGGATCTAGCGAGCTGCGCAGATCTTTTGTCCTATGCGAAGAGGGATTCGGATGGCTCTATTCTGTAACCTGATTAACTGAAGCTAATAAAGACGAAGACTTTGTGGACATAGCCCTAGGGTGGGGGTGAACCACAGTAAATGTGTGTGTGTGCTCTATGCCTTGACCTGATGTGTTTGTCTCTTCCTTTGCTAAGTGATTTGATGTGTTTAGATAGATCTATTTATGCTTTGTGCTTCTGAGATATGAATGAATATTAGTTCTAGTATGTAAGATGCTTAGTGCTTGATCTGTCGAATATAACCTATCTTGTTGTGGCTAAGTGTTGAATTATCTTAGATCTAAGTACATACTGTGATGCTCTGTGCTATCCGTGAAGTATCATAAGGGTTGAATATTGATGAATAATCTATGCTAAGTGATTACTAAGTGTTATAATCACAAATCTGTGTCCAAGCTAAGGTTGCAGACACCTGAGTCTTGCAACCACCTCTGTTGCTACCTCGGGTGAGACTTCATCTGCTTCGCAGGTGTTGCCGAAAGGGTTGGTAGCTAGGGTTTTGTTGGTGCGTTGTTGTAGCGTTGAACCCTGGGTTTGCCCCTGTGCCAACACTCTTGACACAAAGTTGTTTGTATCTTGAAAAACCATCAAGAATTGGCATCATCTGAGATCCTGTCATTAGTTGTAAAATAAGTTCCATATTAGGAAGAGGGAAATTATATTTAACACTTTCCCTCCTCAAGGCACAGAAATAAACACATAATCTAATGTCTTCGTTCTTTTTTTGTACCGACACAAGGTTTGATACCCATTCTAAACACTTAATAGGAAAAATTGTATGGGCATTTATGAGATTTTTATTTTCTCTTTCATAATCATTGCTTCTAATGCGGGATTGATTGTTCTCTATCTTTGCTTACTAGATTTGCTCCTTCTTTAATAGGAATTGCATATTGTATTATACTAGGATCAAAACCACGCAAATCTTTGTATGACCATGCAAAGACATCTCTAAATTCACGGAAAGGATCCGTAAATTTATGTTTCTCTTGTTCTGAACATTGACCTCCAAGATTTAGAGTATTTAGGTCTTCTTGAGTCCCAATGTTCACAAAAATGGTGTTTCATATCTTTCTTTTTTATTCTTCCTCTTTGTTTTCCTTTGTATTGCTTACATCATTGGATGGTAATGAGCTTCCCAAAGGAGTCAAACCCTTTGGAAATTTGTTGTCTTCTAGAGATATTATCTTCTTCCTTTTCAAGGGCTTATTCTGCAAAAAGGAACATATGCTTTCATCATCAGGAAAAACTTATTAAGATTCAACATTATGTAGAAAATGAGGACGATATAGTGACATAAATGTACAATCTAGTCTTTAAGAGAGCAATTGCATTCAAATCTGCCATTGAATTCAAATCTCTCCTTATATGAGTAATATTGAAAGATAGAAGATTAGAAATTAACTTGCAAACCACTTGTGTATATCTCTTTAACAATTTATTAGATGGGATAAAAATTGTTTTAACCAAATTGACAATAATCTCAGAATCCCCAAATACAGAAAGATGATAATAGTTAAGATTAAAATCATTCTATATTCCAAGAATCAAGACCTCAAATTATGTTACGTTATTAGTACATGCAAATTATAATTTGTAAGAGAAATTGTGAAATTTTCCTACAAGTGAATTGAGTATTATACCAGTTTCATTGTCTTCATTAGAGCATCCACCATTAAAGTGTGAGTGCCACATACCATCTTCAGGGTCAGGAAGTTGTATAGAAGAATAATTATCTTCTTCTAAAAATATTGAGTGGACATTGATATCCTCTTCGATATAATTTATATGTGGTTGAGGTACTCTTTCAATGTACGGTGAGATTTGTCCTTCCCGAAGAACAATGTTATTCTTACCATTTTTGGGAAGGGACATGTGTGTTCCATCCAGTGATATGTATCCACCAATTAAATCATGTCAGTATCTTCCTAAAATTATAGAATAGTTTCTTACTGGCATATCAATTACTTGAATATTACAGGTGGTCCGAATTTCATGATGTGCACACAAAACCAAAGTTACATCTTTGATTTCACCAATGGTGGTTTGTTGCTAACTATTATATGAAAACATACTCTTTGAATTTTCATTGGTGCATAAAAGACCTGATTCTTCCATGATTATTCTAGATATAACATTGGGACAGACCCCCCATCAATCAGAAAGCAATGTGCAATATTTTCCATAATCTTTATTGAAACATAAAAAGGAGGATTTTTTACACAATTCCTAGGATTTTATACACCTAATTTATTTATATACATTTCTTCTTCATTTTTTTCCTCAGTCAAACTGGCAACAGTGGAAGATTTACCTTCCATAAAATATTTAAGGTGTTTTTGTTGTTCAGGAGTAGTTACCATATCTAATAAAGATGCATATGCTTTAATGTTAGTCAATTGTTTCAAAATATTATATTTTGATGAAGAAGATGAGGTTGAAATTACCTCTAGAATCTGAGTACCCCTTATGATTTGAGGATCAGTTTAATGAGAGGATGTACTTGAAGAAAAAATGGTTTTAGGAGAACTACTCTTGTTCTTGTTCTGATAGGATTTATTTTTATTATCAACCATCATTACATCCTTTTCATAAACCCAATCTAAGGCAACAGTCTTTGTATCAAATATTTTTCCAAAGATGTGTTCTCTCGCGTTCTTTTTAATATCACAGGTGTTCTCATCATGATTCTTCTCAAAAAAATTACACCAAGTTCTTGAGAGTATTGCCTTAGGTTGAAAACTATGAGTCTAATTTCTAAAGGAAACCTAAGTGGAGGTTTCTACAAAAGTAGATGTCACCCCCTTTCTCTCGAAAGAAATCATTATGTTGCTCATATCATGTACAAGTTGTAACACAATTGACACATCATTTTGTTTGACATGGTCCTCAACAGGAAGTCTTGTTCTTGTCAATTGTTCCTCAAACTCTAAACAAGTTTGCAATGCAGATCACAAACTGTTAGCATTCTTTTCTTCTAACCTATGATGATAATAAGATGGTAATGCATTATAAAAATGAAATAAAGTAACTTCATTGTGGGGTCAAATGATTTTTGGAATCTTGTTACACAATTTAGTGAAACGTAAGTTAAAAGACTTGATTGTTTCACCTTTGTTGTAAACAAGATTATTATAATATTTCAACAAATCCATTGGACTTTTAGGTTTTCCATAAGTTGATTTAAACCAATAAGATAACCCAGCCCAAGTTGAAAAGACTTTAGGTGGTACTTCAAAGAAATCAACAATAGCCTTTCCTTCCAAAGAATTAAAAAATAATCTAATGCATGTATCATTGTCATTTCCCCCAATGTTGTGACATGCATTTGAAAACATAACTAAATGTTCATTGACAAAAATGGTTCCATTGTTAGAGAATTTGGGCAAATGATATTTAAACTATGAAAGAGGAGTGGTAGTTGGATTCATATCTAAAGGAGAGGATACATGCCAAGGAGTAGTGTTTGCATCCTCTTCAAATTGGAATTAATTGTATTGCTTAATCACTTTTGTAGGATTCGTGGTTGATTGGACAGGATTAAAGTGACTATACATGCTTTCAATTAAGTATGAGGAAGAAGTTTGTGATGAAGTAGGTCCACTGGTATTATCAGAACTACTAAAAGAAACCATCGTGACTTTCTTGGGAGAGAAATATATTGATAAACTTGTAACTTCAGTCTCATAATTAGATAGGGATCATCAAATCCTTGGCTGAAGGTTTTATGAGATTGATTTTCTTCTTCCAATCTCAAATAAAGGATCAAATTCAGGAGGCTCACCTTTTGTTCGTCTTGATGATCGAGATTGGGTGGTCTTAAGACAACCTTCTAACTAGGAGGTTTATTACGAGCTTGCCTTTGAATGGATTCTCTTTGTTCTTGAATTTCAATATCACAAGTGACAAATTCCCAAGAATGTTCAAGCTATTCACGTGTGAGGGAAGTTTCCAAAACAAAATCAAAGAGACTTGAAGTGGTACTTATTTGGTTAGGAATAATAAATCTTAAGTTTGGTTGTTGTGGGGTAGGCAAAGTCATTAAACCAGAAAAAGAAAAAGAACCAGAGAGAAGAAGAGATTCTCCCCAGTATGGTCACCAAATAAATGTCGATGCGAGGAATGGTAAAATTCTCACTCAAGCATTTTCGAATCTCCTCGAGCTAAGTGAGATAGACAGAATTATAACCCTGGGTTTATAGCATGTCAAAAATATCAATCAGACCTCAAGAAATGTCATTCTTGGATCTAATGTAAAATATAAATATAAAATTCTGATTCTTTTGTATAATATATATATATATATTTATTTATTTATTTATTTATTTATTTATTTATTTATTTTTATGACTAGTGGAATCGGCAACGCGCGGTTCTCGTACTCGCGTGACACGGGGCCGATTCACGTCTGCTACCTCTATAACCTCTAGGTGCATCCACACAGCCCGCAAGCATGGGGCATGGGTAAATTAGGGTGAGAATTGAACGTGAGACCTCCTTTTTACATTTCCTTCCATTTACACAGCACTTGCCAATCATTCTACACCCCTGCGAGCTTTGTATAAAATAAATTAAAACAAAGTAGAAAATGTATTTGCAAAGTGAATTTATGAAAATATGTGAATAAGTAAATGCAAGAAAACACAAATCTGAAAATCGATATACAACAAGTCTAATAAATGAGAAGAAATCAACAAATAGATTTACTAATCTCAATCTGAGTTACAACTGAGTTTATCTTTTCAAACCCTTGCGAGGTTTGGATCAGTATTACACTTAGAAGTCCAAGATGTTATTTGAGTCATACATAGACAACTGGTGTCAAAATGATGAAGACTAGAATAGAAAACTGAAATGGATCAGTCCAAGCTACAAGTGCATCATTGTTTTGAACTCTGAAAAACTAGCATTAATTAGCATTTAAATGAATTTAGATATTCCAACTAAAACCAAATAGATGTTCAAAAAGAATGAACAACCTTGGAGCATGTCAACATTCAATGTTTCCTAGTCCTTTCTTCGCCAGCTTCAGAATAACCATGCTATCAACAAGATAACTCAGCTCTAACAAAACTTAGAATGGAATGAATCTATAGATAATGATCTCACTTGAGGTAAGAGAAAACCTTATCAAAAATTTTACTTCTCTATTTTCTTGTTTTTCTTTGTCTTTATCTCCTTCTTTTATATCTTCATAAAGTAGTTTGAGTAGTTCAAGTACCTTTTGTTTATAAAATTTTAATAACTCAAGGGAAATATATCCCTTGTAACTCCAAAAAAAATTATTAAATACTAAGAATGTATCGGTATCATGCAATATATCAAAATAAGTGGCCCATTCAAAACATACCAAATCAACATACTCGTATCTCCCAAAATATCATAATGGCATGATATTTAAAGTACTCAAAATAATATCATATGTTCATTGTCCATCCAAAATGTGCATCAAGTGTCAAAGTGGTAATATTGTAATACAAATTAAAATAAATCAGGGTATTTATTTTTTATTAATTACTCCCTTTCCTTTCTTCCTTCTGACACATCAAGCCTAATATTGATAAAGTCCTCATAATAAGGCTTCTTCAACTCTAGCTTTACTATTTCAACATGCATGTCACTGAAGGTGATCTCTCTCTTACCATTGTCTGCTTTGGTTGAAGGTTGTTTGGAATGTATGGAGGAGGATTGTGATGCTTTTGAGCTAAGTGAGTTGGCAAGCTTCTTTCCTTTGTCAATTTGAGGTTCAATGGGAAACACTTTGTAATTTCTAGGAGGTGATTGGGCCATGGAAGCAATAGATGCAACATTTGGTATTGAATGCAAATAAGTAGTAGGAGGAAGAGGGTTATCATGCCAATGAGTTATACCTATGGGAGGATTTATGCGGTTATTGTCCCAACCATCATTGGTTGGTTGCACAGGGGGCTCAGCAAAATCTACAATACTAGGATGTAGCTATAGTGGAGGATTTGGAGGAGCTTGAGGCTATGGCAATGTTGGCTGCCCACCAAGGTTCAGATAGTTTGTTTGTACCAGTTAGTTAAACTATTCAAAATTATCATCAAAGTGTATTGAAAACCTCATTCTCTTGTATCTCCCCTGTTGCTAAAATACATTTAGCAATCTTCCCCTTTTGCCCTTATTTCCTCTATTTCCACCTACGTTACTCCCTCGACTGAAAAAGCTCATATAATTTCCATCATCATTCCCATTAGGGCACAATTCTTAAAGTAAAATAAAACACATGGCATAGTAAACATCTATTACAATTTTGTTTAAAATGATTTAGCTATGGCTCTGAGAATGGCAGTGTAATTCAAGCATACAAGGGAGAAATGAGTAGGAATAATGTAAACAATGAAGAAAATCCATAACTGATAGGCAACCTTCTCATTATTTTGGGTTTCAAAATTTGCACTGTATACTTCTTTGTAAATTATTTTCATATGAGCAATCTATATCTTTTTGAACAAGGGAAATATATGTAAATGAATAAATATATGACAAGGATAGAATGATAAAGGGAGTATAATTAGCAAAAAAATGATATGAAATGATAAGAATGAATGAAAAAATGATGTTCAATTTTCATATGCGGTCAATCATTTTTGTTCATAGTACTGTACAATTTTTTCCATTATAGAGCTAATAATTTGTATGGAATTCCTTTGAGAAAACTCCTAAATAATTCTTCAAAACAATCAATGTGTTCCTAGATTATTCCTTTCACCCAAACTACACTCTTAAACTACATAATAATTTGAGGTTACAACAACCAAATCAAAATGTCAAGTTGCCCAAATATCATCTTGAGACCAGAAAGTAAAATTAATTCCATATATGCAAGTTGAATAAATCTTTAATGGATCCTGTTTTAAAGCTTCTCTTAACAAATATTTTAAATTGTATACACAGGGGGAATAAATACTTGGAATTACAATGAAATATGATTAGGATAATAGGGGAATAATTTGTGGAAAATGATAAAATAATGAGGGGTTAAATGCCCAGTTTATATAATCAAAATCAAATAAAACTTTCACTTACATATCATGCCTTTTATCCCATTGCCAAATATATATTTGTTCTTTATAATTGACAACACAAACCCCATGTCAGACTTTAACATTGAAAACCTTGTGAATGGCCAGCTGGCAATTGTTATACGAACTCAACCAATATTTACTTATTTTAATTAAACCTGGTTCACATAACCATGGTCACTCTAAACTGTGGGTTTTTCAAATGATGCAAAGGTTGGTATGTGAATCAACATGTAGTTGGAATAGAACAAAGGGCCTATTATTATGGCCATAAAGGGAAGCAAATGGGTGTGTGGCCTCAATCTTTCATAATGAACAGAGTAAGTGTTTATCATGGGATGTGATTTGTTGTCATAATAAATCCAAAATGAAATAACCATTACTCTACCAGGTTAACCAAGAGATCGAACAAAACAAAGCTAGAAACTAAGTGAGGAAATGGGCATGGCCTTAACCAACATAGTCTCAATGGAGATCGTATGTAAATTTAACCAATTCACTCATACCAATAAAGTCTGAAATCAAGGAAATGAAATAACCATTACTCTATCAGGGTAACCAAGAGCTCAAACAAAACAAAGCTAGAAACTAAGTGAGGAAATGGACATGGCCTTAATGAGCATAGTCTCAATGTAGATCATATGTAACTTTAACCAATTCATTCATACCAATAAAGTTCAAAATCAAGGAAATATATATACACCAATAGTGAACAGACTATTTACGAGTTCAAGTTCGAACCCAAGTCAAGACTCAGCAAATAACAACAATAATAGAAATGGGTTCGACCCATTTTCCCCATGATCCGTTCTTTTTAAACAACTTCGAGGCACTATGAAAAATGAAAGTATGAACTTGGGAGATGTAACATATTCAACATAATCATTTTTTGCAAGTGAAAACCCTCAAATGGCATTCAAATATTCAAACAATTATTCTTTCTTTGTGAGGGAAATAGATGTGAATGGCATTCAAATATTCAAACAATTATTCTTTCTTCATGAGGGAAATAGAGGGAGAGAAATGACTTTCATACTCATTACCATCCACCTCAGAGCCATGACTACATCATATGCTTACAAAATCTTTGTAAAAGATGTCTATAGGCCGGCGAGTGCATACCTTGTCTAGAGGTCATTTTTATACCAGCTATGGAGGCCAAGATAGTTTGAACAATGAACAAGAGGAGGTAATTTTCCAAATCTGAGATGTAGCTCTTCATCCACATACCCAAAAAACAAATGAAATGACAATAACCCTAGCCAACAAGAGGTGGTCAAACACAGGCCTGTGGACATTAATGCCCATGTCCTCTCACATTCAATGCATGGCCAGCTCATTCCATTTACATTGATCTAACTTATATCAATTTCATTTGTATACATAAATAAACCAAATGGTATGACCACAACCTTTAAATCATATGTATTGATTAACCATTTCCCATGATGCCAAACCAACTCATATACATAAAGTTTGAAAAACCAAAATTTCATACTTTGCCATGCTTTGACTTTATTGATAATATTGCTCGTTGCCCCATGGAAAATGTCAATTCTATATATATATATATATATATATATATATATTAGGCCCAAAAACAAAATCAAACCATATAACTCCTCAATACTTTTAAACATGACATACCTTGAATGCCAAAATATGAACAACAAACTTCTAATTCGCTTGGCACGTAATCACATAGGAAACAAATGACTATGCCTTTTTTGCAAATAATTTCCTGGATATCATGTTTGATGCTCCCATAATGATGACAAGAGAACAAAGTATGTTTGCAACTTACCTCATATCGTTTTGGTCATAGTTTGATGCTTCCAAAACTGCCATGCATCACTCTTACTAGCCATGCAAACAAATATTTTGCATGATCCAACATATGCATTCATAAAACACCATAAGAAATTTGGAATCATTAAACTATTGATATTAACACCATAATTGAAATGATAACTCAACCGAAACTGATGATATGCCAATATGTTGAGGGAAATGTAATGCTAGGAAATAATCACTCCATGTTTTCTCACAGGGGACCCCACCTATTAAAGATATTAATATTTATAATATAAAAATATATATAAGGCTTCGCAATTCTTTGTGAGCTTTTATAGTAGGTGACAAATTATGAGTCAACAAGTGGGTTACACCCAAGGAAGGGATTCTTGATCAAAATATTATTTACTTTTGCTAAATTGATTAGGTTAGCTTAGATTATTTTAGACTAGTTTAGAGTACTTAAAATAGTCTAGGTAGAGTAGTTAACTCTTTGATTTCTTGCCTATGTTTCTTAATGTGTTATCCCTATTCCATTATTGCATTTATTTTCTTGTGTGGATTGTTCATGTTTGAATGCTCCAATTATGAATTCATTGTAGCATAAATCCCTTTCTGCCATTTGATGCATTCAATGTAATAAACTAAAATTAAAATGCCTAAGACCTGCCTAATCCTTTCAAAAGAAAACCCTAAAATTGTCATTTTTTTTTATAAGAGAGACATAGTATAACTCCTTGCGACCCTAAATGTATCAATTGTTCCTTCTTATAATAAACAAGAGTAATGTATTCTAAAAAAAAAACAAATTGGAGATAGCCCTAATATATATATATATATACAGAAAGAGAGAGAGAGAGAGAGAGAGAGAGAGAGAGAGAGAGAGATGTGAGCCAAAACAAATATGTACATATATGTGTGCACACGGAAGAAGTTTCCTTAATAAAGAAAATAGGATAATAATTATATGTTTCTCTTTATATGAACATGCACATAACCCCAACCAAGAAAGCATAGTTGAACATAATTACACAGTTTTTAAGTTTAAAAAAAAAAAACGTAAGATTTACATAGAAACGTGGCAATAAACTAAAATTAGAATATGTAAGCCCTGCTTGGTCCTTTCAAAAACAACCCTTAAAACTATCATTATTTTTTGATAAGAAAGACATAGTATAACTCCTTGTGACCCTAAATGTATCAATTGTTCCTTCGTATAATAAACAAGAGTATGTATTTATTATAAAAAAAAATAGATATAACCCTAGTATAGTCTAATTGTTGCATGAAATGTGCAAATCCACACACACACGAGCCAAAAATATACGCACATCTATGTGTGCACACACAAGAAGTTTCCTTAACAAAGAAAATATGATAATAATTATATGTTTCTTTTTATATGAACATGCATATAACCCCAAGAAAGAAATCATAATCAACCACAATTACATAGTTTTTTTCATTTTAAAAAAAATCCATAGCATCGGTTTGCAGATAGAAGCATTTTTCTCAAAGACACATAAATACATTTCATCAAATTATACGTACATTATGTCTAGATATCAAAAAACATGAATCGGCATAAACTAATCCAAAACTTGGAAAGTGATTCTTTAAACGGTTATGTTATACATATAAAGATAGAAAATTAAACCATCTTGGGTGTCGTAGCCTCCCTAGGGAAAACCATTTTCCCCTTTTGACCTACACCAAAAACCCTAGAACTTTCATTTGAACCTAGGTGATCCTTTAGTATGGCATCACATCTCCAAATTGCATGCATGCTTGAGCTCCATTGCTCTCTAGTATGGAATCACATCTCTAGATGACATGCATGCATGAGCTCCAATGTTGCAGCCAAACCCTAGACCTAGCCTTCTCATTCCAAAAGGGATGCACCCTAGATATTTAAGAAGAACTTGAAGAAGAAAAAAATAAATCTCTTCTCACATAAATTGTTGTGTATGAAAAAATGAGACCTATCCTTGTATAACCTCTATACTTCATGTTATAATATGGTCATGCATGGTATGACAATACGATGTATTGTTGCGTACACACACATTATAGTATAGTTTATGGCACATCACCCTTGTATTTCATATGTAAATGTATGGATGTAAATGACATTTAATGATCAACCCCGAATGATTCTAGCAGAGATATGAATGTTTCTTATGCATGGAAAAAATTGATATTTCAATTTTTCTTTCTAAATGCATGTTGTAATTCTAAGATTAGAATTTTCAATTATAAATTAAATGCACAATTTATTACTTTCTTATGAGCAAGCAAGATTTCAGGTTATCATTATATGTTCCATGCTATCCTTTTGCACTTCTACTTTCACACTACATCATAATAATTCATATGCATAACATGCATGCACTATTCATGTTGGGAAACACAACATTCTCAAGTATATATTTCTATATCAGTTAGAGTGCAACATTCACATAACCCTAGTTTTGCATCCCAAGGAATTGCTATATTGAAGGATTGGATAGTGGTAAGGAGATTGGATTCAGGTTTTGGAGGCATAAGGTTCTAAGCAAATATTTCCCATACTCAAATCACCTATCGATATAGCATAATTTGGTGAGCTATCAGAGGTGTTTGGGGCAACATTATGCATTTTCCTAGTACAATACATGACACTCGTTATAGGCCTAGGTCAATACACTAGAAATCATGAAACCCTCACGATAGGTACTAGGGAACCTATTTTTTATGCCCTCTCAGAGTACAATACATGTCACTCACTATAGGCCTAGGTCAGTCCACTAGAAATCATGAAACCCTCACCATAGGTACGAGGGCACCTAATTTTGGAGAATGAGAAAAACACTCTAGATTCCCACATTCGGGCACCTAATTTTGGAGAACGAGAACAACACTCTAGATTTAACCCAGAAATTTGAGGCCTCATCAGGGACAACCAAGTCATCGATGCTAGCATAGCCAGAGGAAAACTAGTTTTCACCAACCATTTTGGCAGGGATGACAATCAAGACACTGTGATTTCAGTTGTCGTAAACTCTGAAAAGGTTGTTAGTTTCACGAATCTGTTGTGGGTGGAGATCGTAGTTTTGATGAAGAGATCATTCACCAACATCCACTGGACACCAGAGATTTTCATGATGTGGATGGCGACGATCATGGTTATCTGGTTCTTCCTGGCAACCATATTCTAGAAACTAGATAAAAAGCCTCAAACAAATCCAGGAGAGATTGAGCTTCATAGCCTCCGCAATATCGACCACCTTCTATAGTTGTTGTGATGCTCAAAGATTTCAAGATGTAGATGTATACGGTATACGTCTAATAACACTTTAGACGTCGAATATGTAGATTAAGATTTCAAATATGTGGACAATTACAGAGGAGCAAAGTCATATATGTCCATTATTTCTTATTGATAATTTGTATCCCTGTGTGGCAGTACTATGTAATAATCATCCTAGAGTTAACTTTGTAAGGCGTGTGGTAGCTGACATACAAATTTATCTACATGTTATATTTTCTCTAATTGTTCCAAGACTATTTGGTGAATGTTGTGCCATAAGCCCTCGTATTGGTAGGTTCATAAAGAACGTAAGATTAACTTGGATACATCCCATATCCATATTGTTTTCCTAGAGAACTCGCAAGCATCGTGGTTGGGTACCTAGGTGTCTCGGTAGATGCAAAAATGTCCATAGGATGGCCAATGGTTCGATCTCTACAATCAGGTTGATGTTAGGCCCAGCGGTACAACAAGTTCCCCTTCAATCTTTTTTACTATCGGTGTTTGGCCCAAAGGTACGGTTGGTTCCCAATGAGTATATTGTTCCAAATCACAAGTCAAGGGAGGAGCATTGACATTTGATTATGAGAACCCACGGCTCATTTTTTATATTCAGAGATGTCCATATTTGGCATCATCCACCAACATTTTGGGCTTCTTTGTAGCACTACCTTGAGGGGTGATTTTTCCCATTTCATTATGTATTCTCACAAGCATGCCATGGTATTCATGACTCTGGGAGTTTAAATGTCTTCTTTTGGCAGTTTCTTAGGGACTCAATGTCTCCACGCCAAATTTTTGTTGGAGTATCTACCTCGATAGTTTCATCATTTGGATCACACCGCTTTGTTTATTGTTTTAGCAGCTTGTTTCAATTGGTTTTGAGCATTCTTTTGATCCTATATGGATTTGGGTTCTATTATATTGATCTACATCATAAACATGGAGGTTGGTTTCCAGCTACATCAACCATCGCTCAATAAGGTCAGCCTCTGCGTTATGCTCGTTTCGGATCAAGGATAACAACAACATTTTCTCTCTCCTCTGAGAGCATTGTAGACCAATGCTTCTTTGGTTGGGAGGAGTGATGGGGATTCTAGTCCCTAGTATTTGCATGTGTATTATTGTGTGAGCATTGTTGAAATTATTATTGTCGAGACCTTTCAGTTTCCTAGTCTTATGGAGTGGTTAAGATCCTTTCTCCAACTATCTCTATTCTTGTGGTTTGTTTCTAGTTTTTAAGATCTAGGAAGTATTTCTCTCCTTAGTACGTTGAGGTAGTTTTCCTCTTGTAAATCTATTTAAGCTTCTCATTTGCTTAATAAAAATCAGTCTGAGTTTGTATAATTTATGTGTGTGTATGAATTCGGTTCACAAGTGGGATTTCCCACTTCGTTGGAAAATCCCACATCGGCCTATGTACAGTAGCATAGAGGTTGGGCTTATTGGTAATTATTGGACCCTTATGTTATTAACCATAGGAACATTGGATATGGACACCTCCAATTCTCGAAGCTAGAGTATGAGTAGGGTGACCAATCAGGGTCATGTTCCCCTCAATGACTACCAAATCCATGAATAACTAGCCCTAGAAGTACACAAATTAAGGATCCAAGTGAATGAGTAGTCCTATTGCCTCAAGAAATCTAGGGAATGGTGGAATCCTTGGGATCCAAGACATAAATTCAATGGAAGAGACCATCAAAAAGGAGGATCTCAATAAGAAGGAGACCATTAGGTGCAACAATTGGATTATGAATTGAGGAAACATAAGGCTCCCACTTTTAACGAGATTATCAAAAGGAGAAATGAGGCTAAAGCCTAGTTGGCATGCATTGATATGCACATAATGCTATATGATTTCAATTCCTTAGAAAATACCAAGTTTTCCAATTACTAACTAACAAATGATGCATATTTTTGGTGGGACCATCTTAAGAAGAAAGAAAGAGTATATGAGGAGAAATTAGAATAGAAACAATTCAAGAAGCACTTTCAAAACATGCATTTGGGTGAGATGTAACATCACAAGAAAGAAGATGAGTATTAATCACTAAAGAAAGGTAGGGCAATAGAGGAAGAATACAAACACAAATTCATGAAGCTAGAAAAATACACACATTGGCTCAATGAGGAGTCTCGAGTTGGGAGGTTCGTTGGAGGAATCGGCAATCATATTAGAGATAATGTCACAACCTTCTTGTTGAAGCCCCTAATAAATGTGATACAGAGGACCAAGTTGTGTGGAACAAAATCTCAAGAAAGAAAAGTACTGAGTGGCCAACTTAACTACAGGATCAACCACTAGAAGAGTTGGACACAAAAGTATGATCAACAAAGTTTTAACTCGATACAACCTCTAAAGCCTAAGAAAGAAGACATAGCAAAAGAGAATGTGGGACTTGTTTGCCTTGGAATCAAATGTTTCAAGTCTAAAGGGTTTGGGGCACAAAAATTATCAAAAAGAAAGAAGTAAACCAAATGAAAAGTGAACCACTTGGATCTAGAGGGATTTGTAGGGAATGTAGTAAGAAGAAATATTTATGTAGTAGTAGACATTAAATAGGTATATTATCAAGCTTCCCTCGTAAAAGCTAGAGGTATTGTTTCCAATAAACCCAATACCTTCTTGATTAACATTAGAAGTACATGTAGTTCCATATCCCTTGCAATGGTAACCAATTGTAAGCTCAACACTAAGAAGCTCCAAGTACCATGGAAGTTACATATGACCAAGGGCATTAAGAAGTGATAATTGGAGCCTATGATGGGATAATTGGAAAAGACTGGCTAGAACTCTGCAAGTCCATGGTATATTTCTATGAGAAGAATGGTTGAATGGGTAGACAATGAAGGAATGGTTAGAAGCATCTAGGGAAAAAATATTTCTCATAGTAGTAAAACAAATAATAGTCATGCAGATGAAATGCAACATGCACAAAGGTTGTAAAGGGTATCTCATTCATATCACTAAGGCCACAAAGGAATTGAGTATGGAAGCATAACAACTACCCATAATCAAGGAAATTTTGGATGTATTCCTAGAATAATTACCAAGATTTCCACCCACTTGAGAAGTGAATTATAAGATAGATTTGATACCTAGGGAAACCCCAATATTAGAGGCATTGTATCGATTGGGGACTAATGAGCTAGGTGAGATTGAGATATAGCTACAAGAATTGCTAGACAATGGCTTCATATGCCCCAATGCTTCACCTTGGGTAGGCCCAATGTTGTACTATAAGAAGAAATATGGGACCTTTAGATTGTGCATCAGTTACAGGATGTTGAACACGATGAAAATCAATAACAAGTATCCCTTCCCTAGGATTGATGATATGTTTGATCAACTCAAGGGAGAAAAGGTGTTCTCTAAGATATATTTGATATATGGGTATCATCAAATAAGAGTCAAAGAAGTCGACGTATGAAAGGCCGCCTTTGGGACCAAACATGGACATTATGAGATGTGTTCTAAAAGTATTTGGACCAACTTGTGTTGGTATTTATTGATGACATACATGTTTATTATAGGAATGAATATGAACAACAGGAGCATCTTCGTTTAATATTAAAAACATAAGAGAGCATTAGTTATATGTTAAACTAAACAAGTGTGAGTTCTTCAAGGAATATATCCAATATTTGGAGCACATCGTATCTAAGGAAGGATTAAAGTGGACTCCAAGATAGAAGCTATATCTAGTTGGCCAAGCCCGAATATTGTAGCAGAAGTAAGAAGTTTTATGGGATTGGTTGGCTACTATCGAAGGTTTTTCAAAGACTTCTCAAAGATTTCAGTCCCTTTATCAAGCTACATGGGAAAGGAGTTAAGTTCCTTTAGATAACCCTACACAAGGAAACATTTCAAGAACTTAAGAGACTTCTCGTGATAGCACCTATGTTGATACTCCCTTGTTTTGGCAAAGACTTCCTCATATGTATTGACACTAGTGGAGAAGGACTTAGGGGAGTACTCATATAGGAAGGATAAGTAGTAAGCAATTAGTCGAGAAAGTTGAACATTCAGGAGCATAAGTACCCAACTCACAACTTGGAGCTCTTTGTAATAGTGCATTGTGGCATTACTTGATTGGGAGCATATTGATAGTTTCTCTTGCCTAGTTTATCTAGATAAAGATGCTGGAGTATGCTACTATCAAGGGGTACTAATGATTATTTGAGCTTGGAAATTGTTATTATCTTGGGCCCTTGGGATGCCACTATCATGTATGATACTTTCCTATCTAGGGGTATTTAGTGGGGTCTAGGGTGGTAGTAAATCCTTCTATAGGTTCATCAATACCAAGTATGATACTTTCCTGGCTAGGGGTATTCATTGGGGGTCAAAAGTGGTGTTCATGTAAGTCAGGAGTCTCTCAATTGCACTATGGTTGATTAGTTGGATGATAGACCTTGTATTATTTTGTGAGTTGAGTGAGCCACATGTTGAGTGCTTTGTGACCGTATCCTTCACCTCATTGAGCTTGAACCCTTCTTAGGCAGCAACACTAATTCAGGTGACTGCATTGGTTGGGTGGAAAATTAACCCTTGGGTGCAATTTCCCCTTAGTTGACAGCTCTAGCTTATGGAATTCTAGTTTGGACCGACAACTAGACTTCAATGAAGTGCAAGCTCCACGTGTACTTGATGTATTTCCATAGTTATAGTTTGTTTGCTTGATGTATTTCTTGGATGCAATTATGATTGCATCAATTGCTAGTCAAGATGATTTCATAGTTTCATGGTTACCCTTGTCATTATGAAATTAATTAATTGTGGTTTTTATTTAGTTGTTTGCTCCTAGGAATTAAAAAAATATGTATGTAAGCAAGTATCAGAGCCCCAAGTTTTCGTAATTGGGTGCCTCTAGAGGATTGACAACAAAAACAAAACAAAATGAATCTTAGAGAATGTAATGTAGAAGCAAGAATCTCTCTTAGCCTTGGGCGTGTTTCACCTAGAGTAAAGGGTTATTGATAAAAATATTACTTATTTTTGCTTGATCGATCAGGTTAGTTTAAATTATTTTAAAATAATTTAAAGCAGTTAGATTACTCTAAGTAAAATAGCTAATTGTTTAATTTCTTACTTATGTTTGTAAATTCTAACCTTGTACAATATCTACTGCAAACTGATATT
>ML781100.1:0-27917 GCA_009831015.1 Picea engelmannii | reverse complement strand
GACACTACTACCCGTGCAAAGAATATAACACATACCCAATAATGTTGCTCAACGTGTTATCCATGTTTCATTATTGTATTCGTTGTTTTTCTTCTGTAGATTATTCATGTATGAATGCTCCAATTAATAAGTCATCATAGCATAAATACCTTTATGGTGTTTAATGAAATCAATGCAATAAACTGAAATTAAAATGCCTAAGACATGCATGCTCCTTTCAACCCAAAAAAACTAAAACTATCATTATTTTTGTATAAGAGAGACACAATATAACTCATTGCGACCCTAAATTTATCAATTGTTCCTTCATAAAAAATAAAAATAAAAATAAAATAAAAAAGAGTAATTCGTTTTGAAAAACAAAACAATTGGAGATAGCTCTAGTATAGTCTAATGGTTGCAAGACATGTGAAAATCTATTTTTGTTATACATATAGAAATCAGAGCGAGAGAAATATGTATAGTGTGTGGGCATGTGTGTACGTGTGCAAGAAGTTTCCATGATAAAGAAAAAAGTATAATAATTCTATGTTTTTCTTTATTTGAACATGCATATAACCCAGAGAAATAAAGCATAGTCGAACATAATTACATAGTTTCTTTCATTTCTT
Organism: Picea engelmannii; assembly: GCA_009831015.1. Taxonomy (NCBI): domain Eukaryota; kingdom Viridiplantae; phylum Streptophyta; class Pinopsida; order Pinales; family Pinaceae; genus Picea; species Picea engelmannii. The sequence continues at coordinate 27,306 of ML781100.1, read as the reverse complement.
TACATAGAGTCATGGCATGGATTTGCACATAAATGCATTTTTATTTCAAAGAACCATAAATGCATTGCATAAAAAAATGTGTGCAGATCATGTCTATATTTTATACTAGGGAAATAGTTGCAAAGCAGCTAGTCCATGCCTCTGCTTGATTCAAGAAGCATAAGCATCAAGTTGATTGACGATGGTTGGTAATAAGAAATTAAGAAGGATTATAAAGAGGCATGCAAACAATTTGGTATATTATACAATTTCTTTCATGGAGAGCTAGGTACAAGAATAATTTACAAGTTATGCAAGAGAGTAATTTTGTTTATGTTCCAATACTTAAATAAATGGAATTGTTAGTAGTGAATGCTTAGTAAAGATGCAACCACATGGATCACATGACACTATTTTTTTTATATCGTTGCGGCAGTGAGGCTTGCAAAACTATGAAGTTTCCCCTGTGTTAAAAAAAGAGTTGTTGAGAACCTATGGCAATCAAAAAAAAATTGTGTTCTTCTACCAGCAACATTTGAATCAAACACCATCTGCATCTGTAGATGCAACCACATGGATCACGGGATTCCGTTTTTTTTTATATCGTTGCACCAGTGACGCTTGCAAAATTATGAAGTTTCCCCTCTGTTAAAAACAAGAGTTGTTGAGAACCTATAGCAAGTAGTTTCAATAAACAAGTAGATTTGAAGTTAAAAACACAACATTCAGATATTAGTGATAAATCGTGCCAAAGGCCATTATCATGTGCAAACTACTTAATTTTAGGGCGCCACTTGAACCCCTGTTTTGGATCGAGTTAATGTTTCATCATTGTTTTACTATTGTTTTACTAGAGGCTAGACTTACTTCTATGCTACAAGGATTTCTCTTGTGGAACAACAACCCAGAGCATCCCCCTTAAGTCCGCAGATACTATATTTGATTTTGGTACCTCTAGATAAAACCCATTTAGTATGTGTTACAATTTTCTCTTAGTTTTAGTTTCATTTTTTTAATTATATTGTGCAACTAGGCGTGAAGTAAAGCATTATAAAGTTGTAAACTTTCATATTAAACAACATACCAAGTCACTCTCTTGCTCGAGGTAGATTTGGACCACTGCATCCGCAAGTGTTGTGGGGTCTAAGGGAGATGATATGTTCTACTTGTTGGTCTTAATCTGCACACTATTGCATAGTTCACCAAACCATCATAGACCATAACAATGTGAATCAACTAAAAAAGAAGGACAACTTGTGTATCTTTGGATTCACTGAGATAAGGACAACTATATCATAACAAACAAACATAAATGACTATTTAGAAGTAAATTGAACGTACCAAAGAGACTAGGCCTGGAAGATTGTTTTGAAGATGTCATCTGTTTTGAGAGCCTTAATATGGATTACCCTTTTAATCAACAAATTAATGTGTAGATCCACAAAGAATAGTAAGTTTCCAACATTTGCCTTTAATTTATGTAGACATGTTTACAATGATCCTTATTCCAACTCTTCTGCAACTTTTCTGCTTGGAAACGATAAGATATTTGTATATAAATAAGCTTGTAGAGTTTGTTAATTTGTACCTTACATTTGTAAATGCAAAAAAATGAACAAACGGTGTTGGAAAACGAAAGGCCTGATTTCCCATTCATCATCGCATGAGAAAATTTCTTTTGTACTTCTCTTGTGACAATCTACGTATAGCTCCATGTTATTGATTGCTTTTTTGAAGTTTTTTCTATTTTTAACATGAATTAATTATATATTTTGGGTATTCAAACAAGTAAATATACTCTTATATAGGTGCACTGCTTAATCCACTTGGAAATGTAGACCAAAATTAGCCCATTTATCATGGGACCTACTTTAAAGGGGTGAAACAAAAATTATTGACTTCTACTATAAATGATCCACTCCACAAGTAAGGATGGAAGAACTAGTTCTCAAAATGAGAGATCCAAAAATGAGGAAGCAGCGATACAAAGAAGAATGACCAAAGGACCTACCGTTGGCTCTAGTCATAGAACACAAACTTCAATAAAGTAGCTTTCAAAGAGGAGCATTTTGAGTTACATCAGTATACCCTGTGTAAAGAAGAAAATACACATGGGCATGTTTGTCATGGTACAAATCTACTTCATCCCCGTGTCTTCACTTGAAAAGAAAATTTTCAAAGAAGGTTATGACCATGATTTGCTCATCTTCAAAGAAATCCATGACTTCATCATAGAGATGTTGCTTGCAGTTGTTACCAATGATGAATTCCAAATGAGCAAAATTTGGCTTGAACATATATTTATATCTTGGACTCAACTTATTCTTCAACCTATGCACATCCACTAGATATGCCAAAGGGTCAAGGCCTCCATAGACGAGGAGCAAGTTTCTTCCCATGGGTGTTGTAAGGATCAAAAGTGATTTATGTCCCCAAGACTTCCTCTGTAACTTGGAAATCCATTGGCGGACTTCTTGCAAATGAGAAGAAAGATGAGTGTCTCAGGTGATCCTCTGCTTAAAGATACAAAGACAAAAATGCCTCGTCTTTTAACTTGTCCGAGGAGGAGAATGCCAACAGTGGTGACAGTGATGGTAGTTGTTTGAACCTATATTCTAGAAGACGTCGTTCATTGTGCTCCTGACTTAGTTGGTAATGTAAATAAATTGTTTCCTCCTCGAGCTTTGCAATGGTAATTTCCAATAAGGCAATGTTGGCCAATAGCTCTTAAACCTGCAATTTTCCAAAGAAACAAACCAAAATGAAACCGAAAAAGAATGGAATAAGAATTTTGGAAAATAACAAATATTATATAAGAAGTTTTAATATTCTATATTATAATTTTTTATCAAAACTTACGCTAAAATGTTAATATGTATATCTATTTGCATGTAAACAATAGCCAAGGGCACGAACTAATAAGAGAGCATAGATTAAGATGCTTAAGCAAAAACTATAAAATGTAAGATTTATTTTAAATGCTTTTATGAGTGTTAACTTACGTGAAAGCATATGATTAACGTTCATTCTTATTAGTCCCTGYCGTAGGGCATAGAGGGACTATAGCGATCGATAATTCGTTGACTACATATTAGTTTGTCCTTTGACCCGAAATATTTRCACAATACCTATTGTTGGAGCTATGGAATTAAAAGCATATATTTTTATATAATAAAAAGTAACATATATGTACTGATCTGACTGGATAAGAGATTGGAGGTCTTATTGCCRSCTTCGCTATTCCCAATTTTTTATATGGCAACATATCCAAACTTTTTCTCRTATATAGTGTTTTTTAATCATATATTTTTCCTATATATTGCTTGAAGGTGGATTAATGCTAGCATTAGTTCGAATGTTTGTATTAGCATTTTCTGCTAGTTGAATATAACCGTAAGTTTTGATATGTACTAAGCATATTGAAATGTTTTTATATCTAGGCTTTATAGTGATTGAGAATTCCAAAGTTTATAGTGTCTTTGGCGGATGTATTTTTGTTGAAATGTATTGACACTTATTCTGAGATGCCTCAATAGGCCTGACAGCTTAAATGTTTACATGACGTGATGTCCTCGAACAACCCTGATAGCTTAAATGTTTGCATACCGCAAGGTCCTTAGACAACCTGACAGCCTTAAATGTTTATGTAAATACGCTTCTCGGAGTTCATTTTTCCTTGAAATTTTCTATACAGAAACAGTGAATTTGCACAATCTTTTTTGTCCACCGCCAGTTTAATAGCCATTGTATGTTTCGTCCTTATTCTACCTTTGCAATGCAATTTCCTAATCATTGAAGCTACATACATTGTTTACTGGTTCGGTGAGTGCTTGTTCTTCGTTGGTTTCTCGGTTGTTGCTTCTTGTTTTTTCGCTCATGATTCGACCTGTGCTTCTACATTTCATCGTTCCAGAGTAAGTTTCAATGCCATACTTTCATTTTGTATTCCTTGTTTGTTGTTCAGTGTTTGCAGTTTGCAAGTAAGAATGTTTTCTTATTTGTAGTCGCATGTTCCTCGTATGTTTCTGGTTGCTTCTGTGCTTGGGCTACAGTTTCATAATCGTTGGAGATACATATGTTGTTTACTGGCTCGGTGTTTCTTGTTGGTTCGTTGGTCTGTGGGTTGTTGGTTCTGTTTGTTTGGCTCGGGTTTGCGTTTTGGGGCCCTAGGGGTGCAATTTGGCCTGTTCGTTCTTTCTCACTGGTCTGGTGTTTGTTGTTTTCTTTTCTTTGATTCGGCCTTGCAGGGTTGGGGTCTAGCGGCGGTGATTGGAGCTTTTCTTTTTTCTTTTTTTTTTGGATTAATATTTTTTTGGGGGTGCTTTACGGTGTTCAGCCCCTGCACCCAGGAGTCGACATGCAGTTGTGTTATTTGCACTGTCTTCCAAGGATGATATCTTTTATTCTGTGAGATTTTGCTGCTGCTTCACTGCTGGCATGAAAGAAAATAGTTGCATGCAAAATTGTTTGAGGATTACATGTGAAATTGTAATATCCATTGTTTTTTTGTTGGAATAAAGCATATGTATACAGGCTACATTTATAAACCATGTATGGGCAGATGTGTTGATATGAAATTACATGTTCTTTTTCCTCTACATAGACTGGTGTGTGCACGATACAATTTGTGTTGTGCTGAACATATGATATGTGCAACGGAGTTTCTGCAAGATTATATTTGGATGTCTGGAAGCATGTCTGGGTGGTTTGCCACGCAAAACCAAAAACTTATATCATGGGCACAGTAGTCTGTGTAGAGGATAAAGAACATGTATTTCCATTGGTGGAAGCATATCTGGATAAATTGCCATGGAAAACCAGATATTGTTTAACTACGGCCATGCAATTGCATGATATTTTGTGCCTTGTAATATATTTTGGGCAGGGAAAAAAAAATTACACGTTTATAGCCATGGATAGAGAAGCGCAAAGGTTCATGTTTCTGCCTTTATAGATTGTTCGTTGAGTCTGTTTTAGTGTATCTACATATTGCTTGCTCTCCAGTGAATACCAGCTTCCATTAATGTTCATTGTGTTTTGTGTGTTCCCACATTCAAACAAATAGAATAGCTGGAGAAAGTGAGGGAGTCTCCACTTCATCGGTTGAAGAGGATATAGAAAGGTGCATGCTTGTACTGTTGTTTCATATTGCGTTGTTTTGTATTTCATTTATGGTCTGTATATGTGCTCAACTAGTTTATTATATGTACAAGTTGTGTGCCTTTCTACATGGTAAGTTGTCTTTGTTGCATGCCTTCCTGCATACTAACCTGCTTCACTCGCTGTGTTTTCACTACATTGCTGCATTTAAACAAATAGAATAGGTGGAGATGACGATGGGCTCTTTCATGGGTAAATAACCTTCTTTCTCTTTCTTTTACTTGTTTGTCTTCATTATAAGTTATCTTCAATACAAGCTTTCCTACATACTAAGCTAGTTCATGTCCGTTGTGTTTTCACTGCATTGTTGCATTTAAACAAACAGAATGGTTGGACAGGACGATGGACTCTTTGGCAGGTAAATAGACATGTTTCTCTTTCTTTTAGATGTTTGTCTTCATACTAACTTGTCTCCATGTGCATTGCATATTCGGCGTTGCCGCCTTGGAAAAAACAGGTTGCTTGGATAGGGAGATGAATTGTTTTGTGTAGTAGCAGAGGGTTTTGTGGTACAATATTCTAAAAGGTATACCAAGTGTGATGGTAAATTAAATATACAGACCGGGTGGGGGCATATAATATTAGACTTGGAAATGATGACTTGGCATTAATGGGCCTTTATGGCCTTCTTATTTCCACTTTTTCCAGTTTTATTATCCCTCTTGTTTTCTAATTCATCTGCTTAGTGTGCTTTCCAAAAATTCCTTTGTGCACCGATTGGTGGAACAACGGATTCACATCTGTGGTCATGCTTCTACCTTATTCCATAGTTACCCACTTTCTCGATTGTGGGTTCCAGCTTCCGGGGGTCCGCGATATACAGATTGGCCATGGTGCCCCGTGCTCACGCCCTGTTTACTGTTAAACATTTCTCTAGTTAAAAAAAATCAGATGCATACAGTTTACATTTATTAAGTCCTTATGATCCACAATATACAATGCATATGCTTCTTTAGTCCTAATGTTCATCTACACATGCTTACATCAGAAAAAGTTGGACTAGTGACATGGGCATGAGCAGTTAGTCATCCTAGACATCAACAGACCGACAAGGCCAAAGGTAAAGATGCATACGCTCTGCTCTTACTATGTTTACTAAACAAATATCGTGTGTTATATATTCATCTATGGCATGGAGGATATGCTAATGTTATCTGCAATACATGGTTTGCAGCTCGCAAGAAGTATCAACAAGTACAAGCGAGACGTCGAGCGTGCTGCATGTTCTGCAGACTAAGAGGTGTGCTTGCGAAACTCTGGTTCCATAGTTCATCAAAGCTATGCGTGTACTTGTAGATTTATGCCAGTGAAAGAAGAATACACAAAAAAAAAAATGCGCAATACTATTCACTTTAGTTTTCCTGTTCAAAAAATGTCATCAGATCTAGAGTTGTGACATCCAAAGTATTGTCAATAGAGGGCTTGAACAGTCGTCGATCTGGACAAGTGTTCATCGGGGACATAATGATTGTCTATAGCACCTACTTGGACAAGGCAAACAAAAGTAGATCCATTATGTGTGCTGACATGACAGACAAGGAGGCCATGATGACAGTGACATTGATTGTTCCTCCACAACTTGTCCAAAAACATGCAAAAAAGATATTGTCGTGTAATGGGATATCCATTACAAATTTTAATATATTGTCGAAAACAGTGTATAACCGTGGTGATTGCGATCGAATTATTTCTTTGAAAGAAACAAGCATTGTGGAAAAAATTCCCATTGTTTCTTCATAATATCGTTTCATCCCATATTTGACTATCAGCCAGCTTGCACAGAGCACTGATATTTACCCAATCAGAATGATTGGGGCAGCTGTCACACTGGCGAGGAAATTTGGCTCGCAACACATTCTCCATATAAAAGATGGAGAGTTGGACAGCAACAAGGCAATGGTACCACTTTTCATATTTAATTTTGTCCTTTACTTTCACATTTGCATGTATCTCGGATAAGTTACACAAATATTGCATTGTTCCATGTTGCAGCTACAATTGTTCGATACGTATTCAGATTTGTTTTCATCAATGGAACAACAATTGCATAAAGGGCATATTCCACTTATGTTGTTCAAAAATATAACTAAGAAGAGGGATGTTAGAGAAAGGATATTTCGGACAACCCAGGCAATGTTTGTAACAGAGTTGCGAGCAGATATAGTAGAGGATCTGAAGAAACTAGCTACCTCTACAATTGTGGTGCGTATATATCCACAAAATCATCCTCACTTTGCTTATAGAAATAGCCTTGCACACATTTCTGCGCCTATTTACTTTTTTTTCTTTTTTTTTTTAAAGGAAGGGGGGGTACAGTTGTGTATTATATTGTTCAATGTATTAATTCCTATGCTCATGTTCCTAGGTTGAAGGTGTTTTAGTTGCAGCCAATGTGTACTCGACCCCCTTTAAACCTGTGCAAAATGCAACTCCCCTGCTTCTGCCTCTGCTTTGACAAGTGATGATATGATTGATTGTCTACGATGCGGTGAAAAATGTCCATATATATATGGACATTGTGTCAATGTTGTTATCCGAACCGTTGGCAACACAACCGTGCATTGTACGGTTAGGCAACCTCTGTTACAAAATGTGCTTCCTAAGTTGGCAGAGTTGTCATATTAAACTTATTTACAGAAAAAGACAAGCAGTGTGTACATGCTGTGGGAGCTTCGTATACATAGCAAATTCACCTTAAATGAGGACAATGCAATTTTGCATATCGGCTGAAGAAGGGGAAAAAAAAAATTATATATCAAACTTTGGCAAGAAAGGAAAATACCTCATGTGTCTCTATGATATTTGTTCAGCATCGAGATAAATGTTCATTGGACTTAGCTACCTGGGATTGCACGCTCATAAGATTAGCATGGCAACAAACCCCATATATCCCATGGCCCCGGTTATTTTCTACTGGCAACATATACCAGATGCAAGAGAAAACGATTGTGGTGACGTATTTTCTTTGAATATCAAATTGTTTGGTGCAAACGCTGATGGGTTCTGCTCTATAGAACCTTTTGGGAACTTGCTTGTGGGTTGTTTCAAGTTTAGTTGGTTCTTAGTTATGTGTTTTGTCTATCAATTTGTATACCGTAGAACTTCAACTGTTCTTTGGAGGACATGACACAATATAATTGAATTTTTTAGCCAGTTGGTCCGCAGATCCGCCTGATAGTTTCTCTTGCGTTGTCACGCAAATGTATTATGTGGCTTGTTTTACCAGATTTCCTTCATCGATGAACCTGGTCAAATTGTTGTTCTGGAATAATTTGAAATTAACGAATATATAGTGTGCGAAGTGCAATTGTACTATCATATCAACAAGAGGCCCTTAAAATTCAAATTCGTCGTTGTTTTGGCATTTTTGCTTATTCGATGAACTTGGTAAAATTGATGTCCTTGAATAATTTGAAATCAACGAATATATATTGTGTGGAGTGAAATTGTGCTATCATGTGAACAAGAGAACCTTTAAATTGAAATTGGTCCTTGTTATGCTTGCGGTGATAGAATTTTAAAAAACTTTATTTTCTTTCCTTAATTTTTTTAAAAATAAGCGATTTAATATCCTTTAATAATTTAATGTAATTCACTTATACAAAATCCATATTTAATATTAATAATTTAGTATTTGAAAATAATGTTTTTAAATAAATTTAGATAGGATGACCATCCCTAAAGAATTGCAATCTTGAACCCGCCAGTCGTGCAGTCCTGTCGATTTCTATTTTGCGGAACTCTGAGTTCTATTTGGAGGACACAGAACAATAAAAGTGCAATGTTGAGTGAAGCAGCCCGCAAGTCCGCCTCTCAATTTGTATATCGCGGAACTCTGAGTACTGTTAGTCTCTAATTATGTTTCTGATTTAGTGAGAAATCCTAAATCTTGAACCCTTCCTACCTACACTTCATTATCTGCTTTCATTTGATTTAAATCATTGTTTTCAGCTTGTTATGGTTTGCATTTTAGCTTTTTGGATAATTTCTTTAAGTTTGGAGTTTTAAGACATAGTTTTGAATGATGTGTCACTTCATATGCCTGTTTGAACTTTACAAATTCAAATTATGCTAAGTCACTACTAGCGCTATTGGAATAACATTATTCCTGTAGCGCAAATATAATCATGCCTTAATATGCGCCCGCCACCCAAATTTTGTTATGATTACCCAGATCGTGGACTAAGAGTCCGCATGTATCCCACGATGGCTCTCAAATCATTGGATGATTCAAACCATTACATGATTGGATTGCTCTATACCTGCAAAGGACTCATTTCAAATCGTTCAATTCCCAATGATCATTATTTGAAACAGTCACTCTTCGTCCTGATCTTGCTGAATTTTAAGTGCAGATGTTTTCTCAGGAGAACGGTTATATATTAACAAGATTGCAGGTAGCATATCTAGAATCTGAACAGTACCATTTGTAGCATTGTGTTTTGATGGCGCCTAAGAGGAGTGGACAAGTGGTCAGATTAGAACTCGAAGGTGCCGAACTTCTTGAAGCCTATCCTCAGATGGCTCAAAGGTTCAAAGATGCTGGTTGGTTCAAATTCCTCACCACTTTCTAAGGTCACGATGAACAGGTCTCTATGGATTTTTCACAGAACTTTGATGGTTATGAAGTGGAGATCAGGAAGCTGCTAATGTTGGTGACAGAACAAACAATTGCCAAAGCTTGCAGATTGGTGGTTGGAGGAGAGCGATGGTGGAAGAACGAGCATGTGGTTACAGAGTTTGTCAATCAATTCTCGCTTCCAGATAAGCAAAATCTGAATTGGAGAAAAGGGGTTCCTCACAGCTGGATTAGACCAGAATGGCACACTACTTTGATTGTGATCCATAAGTATATCACCTACGAAGGCAGATTCTCACTAATTTATATCTATCACATTAAGTTATTAATGCATCTAAATGGCGATTACCCTTTAAATCTGCCTTACTTTCTACTCAAAAGCTTGACCAAGATGTCAAAAAGAGTGCAGTCACTCTCCTCCAATGCAAAGAGCAATTTGTTTCATCAGGTCTTAATTAAGACTCTAGTCGTGTCTGCTCTGAGAGAAATACAGAAACCCTGGAGCTGGCTCATGCAATCCTTAAATCCTGACCCACAGTCCAGCAAACAGAAGAAAGGCAAAGGAAAAAAGATTGTTACACAGAAACAAAATATTTCAATTGATGAAACCCGGGTTAAAGAGGAAATGCATGCCATCAGGGTGACGAGGAATAGCAGAGGTAAAAAACCAAAATTGGATCCAGAAATCGAAATGTTTTCTGAGGAAGACGTTAAAGGGGAAGAAGATTCAGATGAAGATTTTGATATTCAAACTACAACCAAGCATGAATCACCTTCAACCAGTAGATAGGGCGTTGCAGTTAAAAGGACAAAGAATAAAGGTGTGCATGTGTCTCAAAACCCTAGAAGGAATTCTACTAGGGTTACCAACAAATACAGGTTGAAGTCCAAATCCATGTTCAATCCCTCAATCAAAGAAGAAAACGTCATAGTTATAGAAGATCACTCTGAAGATGTTGGAGAAGGTACTAGGAAAAAAGAAAAAATACCTCCATTGCATAAGAAACCAGCAAAAAGAGGTAAACAGATCATTTCATCATCTACAAGGCCTGTAACAAGAGCTACAACCAGATTGTCAAAAGCTAAAGAAATTGCTAAAGGTATCAGTGAGATCCCTGAAAATAAAAAGGGTTACCTTATAGATTCAGATCACATATTAGATATGCTTGAAGCCATGGATTCAACAAGTTATGATGAAGAACACAGCTCGGGATTGGTTTCTAAATACCAAGTTAAATTGAGAGAACCCAAGGTTGCCATAAATCTGAATGAGCCTGCACCTTCTGAAGAGTTCCCTGAATTCAAGGTTAAAGTCTGAACTGATCGAGAAAGGATCAAAGAAATCCAGAAGATAGTGAGACAGTTGAAGAGAGAAAAGACCCATATAGAACAATGGAGTGCTCGTCAGCAAGAAAGGATTCAAGGTTTCAAGAAGAAGAAAAAAGATCAAAGAGCATTGCTTAAAGAACTCAGAGAAATAAACTTCAGACTCTATTGGCATAATGTTGTGCTTACCACAAAGCTCAAACAAAAAACTGCCAAAGCTACTGCTGTTATCATACCATAAAAGTTTCATGAAGATTGGTACAATCATTATTTTGATATTTCTCAGGAAATATGGCAATATCTACTCGTTTTGGCTTTTGAGATGCAAAGACCTCGAAATGTATGACCAGATCAAACTAATCCATGTTTTGTATAATCGAATGTAATGATGGCAAGATCATACGATATTAAGTTGTTGAACAATGATCTATTTTTGGAATGTAAATGCTCTTTTTGAGCTAACCTCCCTAACAGATAGATGTTATCTAGATATAGTCATTAAAACACTCTAGAAAATAGGATTGGGAGTTTTTGTGGATAGTTTAAATAGGCAAAAGAAAGACCCTGGTCAGGTCGAAAAATTGGAGATCCAGAGGACTTGTTTTGTGAAACTCCTTGTAAAGGCATTTATGTTCTATTTGACACTTAATAGAAAAGGCATATGGATGGTTAGACACTCTTTTCTACTCTTTTTTTCTTTCTTCATGCTTGAATTCATTATTCAAACTGCAATGCATTTGTTTCTTGATTGTTAATTAATACAGTAAAGAATTTGTTGTGGGAATTAATTTCAAGTTTTGATTTCAAGCTGATGTTTTTGTTTCTTTATGATATTCTGAGACAAGAATTTATGTGAAGTTGACAAATTGGAGGCTTCATCCTCTATTTTTCTTATTGTTTAATCCATCTATGTGCCTACCTTTTACTCAGTCAATAGGATATACTATGTTTTGATCTTGATTTTCATGTTATGTTATAACCTTGAGCCAGTTTTCAACCACCTTATTCAAAAAACCAAATTATAAAAACCTCCTAAACACTTTGCAATAAACTGATGATGCCCTAGCTTGCACTCTCACAGTCAAGTGCAACTTTAGGGACTAACAGGTACTATTTGTAGGACACAGAACAAAAAAGGCTCAATTTTCAGCCCACCAGGCCGAGAAACCGCGATGCAAAAAGTGCCTAAGTATGGAATGAGGGATCCGCGTATGCTCTATAAAATATCATGTCCATACTTAATAAAATTACATGTTTGTTATGTATTGCTCGTTTGTTGGAATACTTTTATATCACTCAGCCGACCAGATTGTACAAACTTTCTTATCTAATTAAATTCTGCAATATCAATATTTAATATTAATAATTTACGTTGAGTCCATCTGTCAATCTGTATATCGTGGAACTCTGAGTGCTATTTGGAGGACACGGAACAATGAAAGTGCAATGTTGACCAGTCAGCCCGTAGGTCCGATTGTCAATTTGTATATCGCGGGATTGTGGGTGCTATTTGTAGAGCGCGGAACAATTGAGTTCCAATTTTCAGCCCGAGAGCCCCTGATCCAAAAAAGTGGATAAATATGGAATTAATCCATAATCACTACGGAACAATAAAAGTGCAATGTTGAGCTAACCATCCCACAATTCCACCTGTCAATTTGTATATCGCGGAAGCCTGGGTGTTATTTGTACGACACGGAACAATAGAGGTTCAATTTTCAGCCCGCCAGGCCAAGAACTCGCAATCCAAAAAGTGCCCAAGTACGGAATGAGGGATCCGCATATTCTCTATCAAATATGATGTTGAGTCAAGCAGCCCACAAGTGCGCCTGTCAATTTGTATATCACGGAAGTCTGGGTGCTATTTGTAGGACACAGAACAAAAAAGGCTCAATTTTCAACCCATTAGGTCGAGAACCCGCGATCCAAAAAATGCCTAAGTATGGAATGAGGGATCCACATATGCTCTATAAAATCTCATGTTGAGTCAAGCAGTCCGCAAGTGCGCCTGTCAATTTGTATATCGTGGAAGTTTGGGTGCTATTTGCAGAACACGGAACAAAAAAGGCTCAATTGTCAGCTCGCCAGGCCGAGAACCCGCGATCCAAAAAGTTCCTAAGTATGGAATGAGGGATCCGCATATGCTCTATAAAATATCATATCCATACTTTATAAAAGTACATGTTTACTATGTATTGCTCGTTTGTCGGAATACTTTTTATCACTCGCTCAACCAGATTGTACAAACTTTCTCGTCTAATTAAATTCTGTGATATCAATATTTAATATTAATAATTTACCTGGAGTCCATCTGTCAATCTATATATGGCGGAACTCTGAGTGTTATTTGGAACACACGGAACAATGAGAGTGCAATGTTCAGCAACCAGCCCACAGGTCCGGTTGTGAATTTGTATATCGCGGAATTCTGGGTGCTATTTGTAGAGCACAGAACAATAGAGGCCCAATTTTTAGCCCACCGGCCCGAGAGGCCCCGATCCAAAAAAGTGACTAAATATGAAATTAATATGGAATCTCTACGAGACAATAAAAGTGCAATGTTGAGCCAACCAGCCCGCAAGTCCGCCTATTAATTTGTGTATCACGGAAGTCTGGGTGCTATTTGTAGGACATGGAACAATAGAGGTTCAATTTTCAGCCCGCCGGGCTGAGAACCCGTGATCCAAAAAGTGCCTAAGTATGGAATGAGGGATCCGCGTATGCTCTATAAAATTTCATGTCCATACTTTATAAAAGTACATGTTTACTATGAATTGCTCGTTTGTCGGAAAACTTTTATATCACTTGCCCGACCAGCTTGTACAAACTGACGTCTAATTAAATTGTGCAATATCAATATGTAATATTAATAATTTAGTGTTCAAAATAATGTTTTTAGATATGTTAGATAGTTGACATGGATTCGCATCCGTAAACAATGGCAAACTTCAACCCGCCATCCCTGCAGTCCATCTTTCAATCTGTATATCATGGAACTCCGAGTGCTATTTGGAGAACATGGAACAATTAAATTGCAATGTTGATCCAAGCAGCTCGCAGGTCTGCTTGTCAATTTGTATATTGCAGAATTGTGGGTGCTATTTGTAGAGCGCGGAACAATAGAGGCCCAATTTTCTGCCCAAGAGCCCCCGATCCAAAAAAGTGGCTAAATATGGAATGGTGGATCTGTACATGATCTATAAAAATTTAATGTCCATAGTATATAAGAGTACATAGTTAGTCCGAGAGACCCCGATCCAAAAAAGTGGTTAAATATGGAATGGCGGATCCGTACATGATCTATAAAAATTTCATGTCCATAGTTTATAAGAGTACATAGTTAGTATGTATTACTCGTTTTTCAGAAAGCTTGTAGGTGCAGAAGCTGGCGGATTCATAACTTCATATTTCACTTACTTTTATATCACCAAGCCGACCGACCACTTCGTCGTTTGATATTGTAATAAACGAATATAAACTAGCCCAAGTCCAATTGTGCTACGACATGAATATGAGTCCCTTAAATTTCAAATAGCTGGCAAGTATTCTTGTCAATTTGTATATCATGGAAATGTGGGTGCTATTTGTAGGACATGGAACAACTGAGGGCCAATTTTGAACCCGCCAACCCGAGAAGCCACCATCCAAATACTGGCTAAGTATCGAATGAGGGATCTGTACATGCTCTATAAAATGTCATGTCCATAGTTTTGAGAAGCACATCTTTACTATGTACTACTCATTTCCTCTGAATCTTGTTTATAAGACAGGGAACAATAGAACTGCAATGTTGAGCGACCCAGTCCGCAGCTTCGGCAGTCAATTTGTATATCGCGGGATTCTGGGTGCTATTTGTATGATATGTATCGATAGAGTCCCAGCTTTGAGCCCAGCAGACCGAGAACCCACAATCGAAAAAGTGGCAAAGTATGAAATGCAGGATTCGTACAAACTCTAAAAGAACCTCGTGTCCATACCTTGTAAGAGTTCATACTTAGGGATTCGCGAATTGAATTCCAATTGTGTTATTACATCAATAGGAGGCCCTTAAAATTGAAATAGTCCACAAATGGGCTTGTCAATTGTATATCGTGGGACTGTGGGTGCTATTTGTAGGACAGGGAACAACGAATTCCCACTTCCACGATTTACAAATTTGCAGTTTTCATTAACACTCTACAATATTTTAATGTTTAAAAAAAAAAAGAGTTTCCGGGGAGTAATTATATGTATATGTAAATATAATTTTTAAATATGATGTTTTTATTTTTATCATATACTTTCGCTTTCTGTTTGGTTGGTCCTTTTAGAAATTTCGCGACATACAAATTGACGGCCGATATCTATCACTGAGATGCAATATGACCATCGGCCCTTCACGTCTCCAGGGTATATCTTCTGTCGTTTTTCTTTTGTAACCCACCCATCCGCTTTCCATACTTAAGTATTTGTTGGAATCAGTTTTACCATCGTCGTTGCCTTCGTACTTGTTTCCAGATGTGAAATAATTAAGTTTTAATGGTAGTAGTCATTCTGCAGGAACCGTTAACATTGTCATTAATGTCTGGAAATCCGGAGAAGATTTGTCATTACTACGAATTAAACTAAGATTTGCGCACAAGTATGTTATGCTTTCCAAGTATTCATTTTGAAGACGTTGCAATATTTTTTTTAATCTCTCTTTGTCGTCACCGCCACGTTCGCACTTTTTCCTAATTGTGCAATTAGTGATCTGTGATGGTGACAACTCATTCCACACGAACCCTGGAGTTTGTCATTGATCAACGAAAGGCTCGAGGAGATATTCCATTGATACTCATTAAACCATAATTTGTGGAGGGTTATATTATACCTCCCCGATTTTCATTTCAAACATTGTCTCCAACAAACGAAAATTCTTAATAACTTGTCGCAGCATTTCTGTCCAGACACAGTAAACACATTGGACATAATGGCCAGAGGTTCCACTATTCTAGGGCATATTCTTACTATTCATCTCCCTCCGCCCAGGAGAAAAAAAGGAGATGGTCCCTTGGTACACCGAGAGATATATTTCAAGCCAAAAAATTCCAAGGCAACACTGCTTGCTCACAGAACCTACCCACTTGCATTCATGGTTGTTGTATAAGTTGATGTGATGAATTCCAAACTGGAAGAAGATGATCTGATGGGCAATGATACTGCAATGCAGAGAATCTTCCCACTGCTGCGCCCAAATTGAAATCAACCATAACGGACGAAACTTCCCAGCTCGATGATGGCGATCCTGACAACACCAAAAGTAGTTTCAGAAAAGAAACCGACGGTAAATGCAATAGCCACTTTGCAGCGCGAAAGTAGGAATTCCAAAGTTTGAAATTAGTCTGTTCTAGGTGGAAGACTTTCACTGTGAAGCAATGATATGTTGATGCTCCCAGAGATATATTTCAAGCCAAAAAATTATTGATTGAAATCTTCGGGAATCAGGTCCAAAACTCTCGTTGTTGTAAGGAATTTTTCTGCTAGTCATCTCCTTCCACCCAGAATGGACTAATTTGGCCTTTCTGGAATTGCATGTGCAACCTGTGCTCCTGAATTTTTTTGGACTTTGAAGAGGTGGTATCAGATAAGGGTTATTCTATTTGCCCTGCAATGTTTTTCGTCTTCTTCCTTGCCAAAAGCTTCTAAAAACTGTCAATTTCAGCACAGGATGATTCATCAAGGAGAAAACTGCAAAGATCTTGCATACTGCAGATCCTGTGTGTGTGTTTGTCGCAGATACGTTCGATGTTTTGGCCCAAAGAAATGGGTCCAAATTCTAAGGATAGATGTACAATACTCGGTGTTTTTATTTATTTTTTTAAATGGATTTTCTATTAAGAAATATTTTCCTTCGACTCTTCATTGTTGCTTCTTTTCTGGATTTAACGCATGTTCTCATTGGCATGGTTCGGTGCTCTCGTACTTCTTTGATATTGTGTCTACTTATGTTATTTTTTTCTAAAATGGAACATCTAACAATTATATGACAATGCACTGTGTCAATCCACTAGCCTTTTATGCAAACGAAAAATGGATTGCACAGTTTGAAATGAACGTTCAATTCTATTCGCAATGCAGATAGAACATAACAATACCAATGCACAATGTTGCAGCGAAATCGCTATTCTTGTTCTAGACATGCAATTATTAAGTTTTAATGCTAACAAACCATAATGCAAGAAGTTTAATAGTTGAGTTAATATGTTGCACTCATGGAAGAATGTATTAAGAACACAGTTACACCCACACGTTCCAATAAATTATAATCTTTAACAAATCATTTGTTGGCAATTAGTAGAAAATGAAGTTTAGTAGTTAACTTAATATTTTACAGTCATGGAAGAATGTATGAAGAACATATTTGCACGCACACGTTGCAATAAAATCTAATCTTCAACAATGCATTTGCTGACAATTAGTAGAAAATGATGGTTTTGCAACAATGGGGCTTCTTTGAAACCAACTCCCGCTTACGAAAAATGCCTCCCAGTTTTTTTTTTCCAACTCTTTTATTCCCTCTAGTTTCTCTTCTTGGTTACTTAATAGTTTTTTTCCCGAAAATGCCTTGTTGCGCAACTTGGCGGATTGACGTGTTTCCAACGACCACTTCCCCTTTCTTTAAGTTGACCCTCTATTGTTCTGTGTCCTACAACTGGCACCTAGAGTTCCGCGATATACAAATTGACAAGCGGATTTGCCTGTTGGGTGGGTTGACATTTCACTTCTACTTTTTCGTGACCTCCAAACAACATTCGGAGCTCCACGATATACAAATTGACAGACGGTCTCCAAGGATGGCAAGCTCATGATTGCCTTTCTTTACTGATGGAAAAGTGCTAAAACAAGCCATACCACATTTGTGGCACATAAGCTATACTAAAGGGACAAGTATTTCCTTTATACTTATGTGTCCTGCAAACACCACCCATAGTTCCGCACTATACAAATTGACAGTCGAACTTGCCCTCTTTCGTGCTATACATTTTGCACTGAAAACTTCCGAGAAATACAATTTAACCATCGGGTCCTCGCATATTTTGTGGAACTATTGTCACCCCATTTTGAATCTCGTTTGTTCGCTTTCCATACTTCGTCATTTCTTCAAATATCTTTGTCGGATCGTCGGTTTGGCAGGTTGAAGAAATATTCAGTTCGTAGTCATTGTTTCCCGTGCCCGCGCCCCTTTGCAATTAGCAGTTGCCAATTATATATAAGATCTTATTTCTATGCATGCAATTAGCAATTTCCCTATTCCATACTTAGCCACTTTGTCGGAATTCCACAAATATACAAATCGACCATTGGACACATTTTGCACATTTTACACTCAAAAATTCCGATACATGAAATTTGACCGTGTAACATTTGGTTGTCCTGAGTATCCCCATAATCCTTTTTTGAATTTCGTTCAACCGCTTTTCAAAGCTTGCCATTCTTTCCTTGCTCTCTGTCGTCTCCGTCGCCTTCGCACTTGTCTATAATAAAAGAAAAAAAAAAATTATATATATATATATATATATATATACATATCTTGTTTCTAAATATGGAATTATTGGCATTTAATTCTAACAGGTCATCATGTAGAAACCGTATAAATTGTCATTGATGGGCGAAAGGCTCGAGGAGATCTCGTATTGATGCACATTAAACCAAAATTTGTGGGGGGGTTATACTATCCCTTCTGAGTGTGGATTTCAAAATCATGAAATCTCGTTCGCACGTTGTGGCCTTCGCACATTCATGAAACCTCCAATCCTTAATTGCTCTTCGTCGTACCCGTCACCTTCACATTTCTAAATATGCAATAAATAATATTTATTGTTAACAGTTCATCATGCACCACCCATACAAATTGTCATTACTCAGCGAAAGGCTCAAGGAGCTTTCCCATTCATAATCATTTAACCAAAATTTAGCGAAGAGTTACATTATCCGCTCTAACTGTTCATTTAAACCATCATCTGCAGCAAACCAACGTTCTCATAACGCTATGGCATCAACTCAACAACAGTTTTGTGGAGATACACTCAACATCTTCGGGCGCGAGGACCAGAACTTCCAGTGGTCCAAGGCATATTCTTATTACTCAACCTCTACTGCAGAGAACCAAGTAATTTGGACCTCTGGGATTGCTCGTGCAGGCTGTGTCCCTGAGGTTTTTGATTGTAAGGACTTGGTCTCTTGGTGCACCGATAAATTCACTTCAGAGAAAAGAATTATTCCACTATGGGACCACTCTTTTGTTTCTTTGTCACCTTAGGTCTTCCGCCAGATGCTAAAATTGTTGGAGCCAACATTGACGTTCAGAGGAGAAGATTGCAAACAATTCCTAGCAAAGCATAATAACGGATTGGACCTCTTGCCCCATTTTTTTGAAAAATCGCTTCTAGTTCCTGAAGATATTACAAGCATGCAGGTTAGTTCCTTTAGAAATCCATTTCGCGAAATTGCCTGGTTGTTTACAAGAATAACCGGACAGGAGTCCACAACAACTATTTCCCGCATGGCTCTTTATATTTTGTATTTCACAGTCAACGAACAAGCCATTTTTTATTGGGGCAGGTTAATTTCCCATGAAATTTGTTCCCAATTGTCAAGCTACAAAAGGGAAAATAAATTTTATATGTCGTCCTATTTAGTTTTTGCAATAGCGCATTCCTATCGGTTTTCGCAATTGTCGATGTCCAAGAATGTCAACTGCGAATTGCACCCAGTAACATTCTGGTACCAGTACCAGGCCTTGTGGGAGCACAAGGCTTCCCACTGTTTTTATGAGGTTTTTAATGGCTTCCTGTCTGTTTTCAAAGTTTTGTTATTAGGAGAAGATACTCCTCGCATATCTAAACAAGCAACTTGCTTTTTGGACAACAAGGGGACACTCGAACTTTTAGATAGTTACACTGTGATAAGAATTTTTGGCTCCACGGAACAACCTGCTCTCCGTCCATGTCACATTATGGACAAAATGTTTGTTGCATAAGTAGCACGCCAATACAGCTACTGGTTCAATCTGTTCCAAAAGAAGAAGAAAAAATAGTCCATTCCTCTGCCTTTGAAAGTAGGGGAGTTCATGTTGAAAAACGTCAACAAAATTGACGATTTCACGGCACATTCTAGCATCTCCAACCTGCGATATGTTGAAATCATAAGAGGGTTCGACCCATATAATATTTTTTCGGCAACATTTACAAACACTTGGCCTCGGTGATTGTTTTTTAAATAAACACCTGCCCAAAAACAGAGACAGTGGCGATAACAGTCTTGCCTCTGATGTCGATGACATGGACATAGTGCAAAGCTACACTAAATTATACACACAACAGAGGAAAGGCCCCAGTAAGAAGAGTGTTCAATCCGCAAATACCACTCCAAAAAGTACGACATCCCAGAGCATCGCTCCAACAGCCCACCACAGCAACAAAGAAACTCAGACTTCTTCAAACAGAGGAGAAGATAACGACCCTCCTCATTCTAAAATTGATAGTTCTCACAAGCTTCCACTAGAGAAGAAGAGAAGAAAAAAATTGGGATAGGCAAAAGAGCCGGAAATTCAGAGTGAGAACATGGAACTTGACACTAATCTGGATAACATGATCTGCTTCCTTGATCAGCCTGGAGATGCCATCCACCATAGCCATCCAATGGACATATCCGTCACCGAAAATTTTGACAAAGATGAATCCTTCGTGTTCCAGAGTGTTGTTTTTGATAGCCAGTCCAAAAAATTGATAATTGAGAAAAAAGATGTTAAAAACAAGAAAGGCAAATCTCGTTCAGAGATTCACGTTGCTAACATGCGGCCGTCCCAAATCTGTCAACTTCACACCGCCAGCGGAGAAGCACTTAATGATTATGTTATCACTCCAAAAGTCACCCTAGATTGTAATCAGATGAGCTTGGTAACATCAAAACATTTGTAAATGTAAAAAGTGTTTTAAAGGGTCAAATGGAAAAAGACTCAAAATGATAATGTTCCAACTCAAAAAATAGGGTTAGCATGCACCAGCAATCAAGGTCTTGGATAACTTTAATCAGTAATTGGGAGTAAGTATGAATAGAGGGAAGACTTGAAAGAGAGGAATGTAGAGGATGTTGTAAACATCAGGTATGCAAAAGCCTAAGGAAGAAAGTTTCTTAGCACAAGATCTTCTTGAACTCAGAAACTAAGGAAGCTAAATAAACATCATGATAATATATGATCAAACATCCACCATAACATCACCACAACCATTCATGTGAAACATTCAAAGAATGAACATTTAGCATCGGTAGCAAATAAGATGAAAGAGAAGTTGATTTTTATTAACAAAAATGTCTTAAATCCAGTACATAACTCGAGAACAGTTTACTCAGTCAAAGGAAATTACAATCTGGGAGCCTCAGCTCAACCATTCCCTCCCCTTACTGAAGTAATTGATCTATCTATTTATAACAAAAGGGAGGCAACAGCTGGAGGTACGAGATAGCCTCCTTCCCTTGAAAAACTCCAAACATTTATTCGATTTAACAACTTATCTAACCACCTATGTTATAAAACAGGAAAATGTTGGGGACTAATCCAACTGAACTTCAAACTGAATTGATTCCCTTTTGCTGCGCAACTCCTTGTTTTCCATGTGTCTTTCAAAGCATGTGGTTGTCTTCATGATTCCAGCTGATGTTTCCATAGCCTTCTTCATCATTAATTCATCCCAAAGTGGTTAGCTTGGTCCTCCTAGATCCCTGGTATTTGTTGGCAGCTTCCTTGGGTAGCAAATCTGGGTAGCGCACTGCAAGGAGAAAAGGTAGCGCTTGTAGGTAGCGCCACTATGCTGCATATGTGCACAAACTCTGTTCTCTGTGAAATATCAGGTAGTGCCACTGTGTTGCATCTGTGTGCAGACTCTATTCTCTGCCAAATATTAGGTAGTGCCACTGTGCTGCGTCTATGTGCAGACTCTGTTCTCTGCCAAATATTAGGTAGCCCCATTGTGTCTGTACACTCAAACTTACAACATGGGATAAAAACATTTTGACAGTTTCGAGGAGTGTACTTCAAATATGCAATTTTCCGATGAGAACTGTTGTAAGTGGAGGGCATAATACCAACAAAAACAAATCCCATTCATGCAAGCAAAAACAGAGCATGAGCAAGATATGGAACCCAGCTACTGTAGAATGCTTGGATTGTTGGTGTTTTATGCTTGAAATGATGTTCCAACTGCGTATTTGATACCTGCATTAACCTTCTATTTATGTGTAAAAGCTTAAGCTCCCAGGCTTGTCGTGCCAACTTAGGTGCATGAGTTTCATCTGAAGGTTGTAGTGCAAAGATCTTCATATTGTATTTCCTTCAGATTAGAGTTCTACCATCTGGGCTTGAATCTGAACTGTCAATTTTACAAGAAGATCATGTTGCCATTTTGATGATCCTGCTTGTCTTTAAGGCATTGTTGATTAAGATTATCTAAGGTGAACACTAACCACATATAATGCTTTTTAGAGCATCTGTCAATGCAACAACTCCCATCCATGATCCATAATAAGGTTTACATGTATTAAAACCTGTATCACATATCTCATCCCTTCAAGACTGTTCATTAAAGTGCTAATTGATTGATTCGAACAAATATCTATCTTTAAGATTGATTTTTTCTAAATAACCAATTGTATTTCTTGCGAGCAACTCAATTATTTATTTGGGGTTTTCTAAAAAATGACATTGGCAGTTTTCAGGAGCTGGCCCTAATAAAATGTTCTCAAGTTTAGGCACTCTTTTTGGGAAGAACTTGTTCTAAATTCAAACCAGAAACCAATGTTGTTCTTTCTACGTTCGAACTCATGTACATGTCGTTTTTCATGCCACGACATCCAAATGAGTTCTAGATCCGACTCCTGTGCAACATGCATGAAGGAATTTCTTTAATCATCACATACACTTGCGCCTCGACACAAGGAATCTCAGAATCCTTGCCCTGTCAAATTTCAAAATCCAAGCTATCCTCAATCTAGGGCACCTGCGCATGTATCTGTCACCCAACTAACGCTTGTTGTTGTAGACTTATGTATTGACTTGCGTGTTGGCTTGTGATAGGTTTATGTGTTG
This sequence comes from Picea engelmannii, assembly GCA_009831015.1. Lineage (NCBI taxonomy): Eukaryota > Viridiplantae > Streptophyta > Pinopsida > Pinales > Pinaceae > Picea > Picea engelmannii. Next base: position 4,156 of record ML781100.1, on the reverse strand, counting down.
CGTGGTCATAATGGCTTATTGCCTGCACACTTGACATGTATAAGAAAACTCCTCGGTCCCTTGCATTCAATAGATTCCTCCCCCTCGTGACTTAGCACTCGGTCCTGCCATGTGGAATAGCTCTACATCCATCACCATCTCGAAGAGATGACTATAAAGTAATGGTATCGGACTAAGCGCTGTGTTGGGCTTTAATGTATTGTGTGGCATGTGGAATACCCAAAATTTTGGTTAAAGCTATAAAACCCGAGAGGCTTAGTTGACTTAAGAAATTCTAAATGTATAGTATGTAAAGCTATAAGGAATTTGGCATAGAGTAAGAACATGTATAATGTGACTTAGCTCGTAGCTTAGATTTTGGCTTTTGGCAACTTTAGACTTAGGCACTTTTAAAGCACACACCATTTCTCATTTCATTTGGTAAAAATAACAATTATAAATCTAAGGAAGCATAAAACTAGGGTTTAGGCTCTAATAACCAGGCTTTTTGGAATAGAGGTCAAGAGGGAAAAGCCAAAGGATGTTGGGAAAAAAGTGATCAACAAGAGCTTGATGAAGAACCTGGAGGTTAAGACACTGGCCAAAACATTGAAGAAAGTAGTAAGTCAAATAGAGAAAAATAAGAATGCTCTCAAAAGTACCATTACATTTTGATCGCTAACAGATTCCATTAGAAGCATGGGGACCGAGAATGCCAGACTGAAGAGCAGGATCAAGGAATTGGAAGATGCTTTCATTCCTATGCCATTGCTTGTCAATCCTTTGGCAATAGCCATGTCTGGCACCCTTGCACCCAATGTAAAAGCATCCTCCACCCTCCTCGCATCATGTAAAGGATATGTGGAGGATAATATCAAAAAAAGAATGGAACTGGTTACCGAGGCATGGAAAAGATCACAAACCATCAGTTCCCTTGGAACCAGGGCACATAGTTTGCTCGAACTTTTTCAAGCCGAGTTAAAAGATGAAGAAAATTTATTTTTAAAAATGGTCATTCCTTTTGGCAAGATTTTCAACAATATGACAGGAAAAAAAAAAAGATCTTCCATCCAAAAACCGGATCGGTCAATTGAATGCATGTTGGAAAGAAAAAGTGAAGAATTTGCATCTCATTGTTGAGTCATGTGAACAAGCCATATCGAAGAAAGATAAATTATTCATTAGGCTATCAAATATAGACTTAGCTGAGAAAACCAACGACTTCCAAGACCGCGACTTAATCCCAAACTCGTTTCCCTTAACTAGGCAAGAGTTCGATAAACATGTTGTTATGTTTAAGGCCTTGTCTCTAGAAAAATTTTACAGCATCCCTCAATTTGATCAAACTAATGTCCACGACTGGCTAGTCAAATATGCAGTACAGAATGAGGAAATTCATCGGGCTCTCTGTAATCTTTCTATCGACTTTCGGGAATTAGAAAACGAACTTTTCAACATAAAAATCTGGAATGAGATCAACGTCGCCCCAATGAGAAGCTACATTGAAGAATGGCTCGAAAGGAAATTGAAACGGGTCGTCGACGAAAGGCAACAGGCAGTTTTCAGCATTCTAGTAGCCGTCGAGGACATCCTTGAAACCGCAGTCGTCAGCGACATCAATGAAACGACAGCCGCAAGCAAATATCCAAAGGGCTCAGATGTACCCTCATTGTAAGTTTACTGATCGCACCCTGCTTTGTTTATCAACCCACTTACTCCAGTTTCTTAAATAGAGATGTATAGGCGAACACTTATACCTTTCCATTTATTTATTTTTAGCAGGTATTGCACTCTATCTTCTTTCCACAATATTGTTTCTTGTACATATTTTTGTAATGGTCTGTGGGAGCCCCAATCCCAGTCTACATGACAAACGCATTGAAATTCTGGTTTATATGTAACAGACTTTCATTTCTTTGTATATTTCAAAATTTCCAGTAGTATGTAACAAACTTTTATTTTTGGACATATTTCAAATGAAAATGCATTTAAATTATTATATGTTACAGACTTTATTCTTATCTTACACCAGTCTGTATCACAAATGCATTTAATTTTTAATATGTTACAGATTTTTATTTTTATCTTTCACCACTCTCTATGACAATTACATTTAATTTTTTATATGTTACAAACTCTTGTTTTTTAATATATTTCAAAATAAATGGTGCTCTACAATGCAAGCGCCATTTACTTATACCCCATGTTCACAAATGCATTTAAATTTTTATATTTCTTCTCCTTTTAATTTTATGTCTTCATATATTTTTATCTTTCAGCAGTCCATATGGCAAATGCATTTAAATTTCCAAATTTATTCTTCCACTGTCAACAACTTTGTAGTTTTTTATATACTTTCAAAAAATATATGTTTGCTATATACTTTCAACATATATATGGTGCTTTCCCTGCCAAGCGTCATTTACTTTTGCCCCATGTTCCGTCATATACATGTTGCACACAACATTTCCGTGATATACATTTTGCACCAAACACTTCATTTCATTTACATTTCGACGCCATTTTCCACATTTTGCTTTCTAACCTCGTTGGTTGGGACTACGTTGCCACGCAGCCTTGCTTATGAGCTTGCAAACCAAGTAAATCTAGAAAACAAAGCTCTATACCAAAATGTTAGACATCACCACATTTTAGGATATACTTGTTTAATGTGAAATGTATTACGAGGAGGTTGTTGCAACGAATACATTGATATGATGAAGATGTGAAGGAAGAAGAATCACAGAAGATGCCATTGATGGAAATCAAACCAAAGAGATTCGATGCCTTCTTAATCTATAAAAGAGTATTTTGTTAGCAATTTCACAAGGGTGCCATTCGTTTTTTTTAATTGGGTAAAATGGAATGGAAACGGACCGTTACTGTGAATGGAAAAGGCAACATGAATACAAGGTGGAGTCATAGAAGAGAAAATGATAGTTAATGCATTACTGAGATTTATTATTGATTATAATTTTGAACAAGCAACTGGCAAATTGAGAGAAAAGGGTAAACATATAGCTTCGAATCTTGAATGGCGGCCATCTGATGGCCTTACTACAAAACATGAAATATCTCTCTGCAACCTTCATAATGAATATTATTTGGCATCAAGATGAAACGACGCGCGATCTGCAACCCGGTCTAGGGTTTTAGGGATTCAGCCGCACTGCCACATTTCTAGCCCCACTGGGGCTCATGACTCTAAAGGAAGGAGGGCTGAATGGCGCCTCCTACAGCCAGGCCACTGCAAATAGAAGTTCTGGAGAAGGTTTCAAACGGCCGACCTTTGAGCCTCCACCAGATCTGCGTGCAAAACTCCTAACGGAAGGAACTTTCAACGACCAGGAGATGGATATCAATCCAGAGAATGCAGCCATACCTGCTACAGCGTCGACTCCATGGCTACCGGGAAAATGCATTCCACAAGCGCCACAAGCCCCGAAATACATTATCAACTCACCACACATAGAAGAGCAAAAGCAATACATGAGAGACCACGCCCTAGCGGGGAAATTCCTAGGGCTGTGGCCGTCAGAGCAGGATCTAATCAAATGGATACAATACTGGTGGAAGCCAAAAGGACACTATGAACTACAACTGGGCTCCAAGGGCTTCTTCACAATCATATTGCACAACTGTTATAAGCAAAATCTGTCCATAGGGACGAATCCGACCTATCCGGCTGTGAAGCCGGTTACAGCCCCTTTGGTAGCTCGGCACGAGGCAGAGGCTACCCGCACCTCAAGTGGTCCTTCGCCTGAGGCGGTAAAGAAGGGGAAGAAGAAAGGTGAAAGGCTTACAAGAAGTCCTTCTCAGGACCACCCACCTTGGGTGTTATCCTTCCTTAGCTTCCTGGATGGCCGAAATGGCCTGGGGGGTGAAAATTATGGACAATGGGATGAGAATGAGCTTGCTGATTTTTAGGACAGCAAACTAAATAAAGTGTACAGCGAGTTGTTCACTTCCTTAAAGTGTTGGAAACTGTCCCAGAATGGGTCACCGGGGTAAACCGGTATCCTGGGTAAATAACTAATGAAGTCTTTAAGCAAATGGGTATGAAACAAGGGTGGAAAAGGGGTTTAAAAGCTACAGCCAAGTACTTTTAAATGGCTGTAAATTATGAACAGCAAGTTGTTCAAAGCCTTCAAAGCAAAGAAACAAGCCCAAAATGGCT
>ML781099.1:2485662-2521696 GCA_009831015.1 Picea engelmannii | reverse complement strand
CTCTTCCTTCTACCCATATTACATAATGATTTTTATGAATGTTAATTAATAAATAGATTCATAATGATTTTGGTCAACGTTTATTCAGAAATAGTCTCAAAGTTGTAGAGTAACATACTTAAATTTTAAAGGATCCTTAGCATGGAGGAGGAACAATATCAAATAGATGTGCCCTCTAATGTGAGTTACATGTCAATTGCATACCATAGAAAGCCATGCTACATCCTACAGATCTCAAAGATAAATCTTAACTTATCAAATAGTTTAATGATTCAAACATGTAGACTTTCAACCAAAGGCATGCAAAGAGATTACTTATAAATTATTATAAGCAACCCTATTGGCTTATTAACCATGCTTACTCATAAATTATTATAAGCATAGTAAATAGGGAAGGATGAAACACAACCATGGAGAATATCCAATAGATTTGAATGCAATACAAGGATTATGTGCATTTAATGATCAAAACATGTAAGGGATTAAAACTATGAGATAAGAAAAATATAAAACAACTCAAACAAGAAGTAAAATCAACCAAAGTGGAAAGAAAAGTCACCAAAGTTTATGAAAAGTCCAATGATATATTTCTTAATACATATGTATGCTTATAAAAGGAAATAGTAGAATAAATAGGACTTGTGAAAGATAATTACCCAATTTGGAATGTCCAATTTGTGAGTTTTAAGTCATAACATGATAATTTAAATGAGAAACCTCGATAATTGTACCAGAAGCATTTACATAGAGAGAAAAACCCAAAAGAGATATGCCCTGCCTGAAGCCTACGATGAATGGAAATGCATGCAGTTTTAATAACTTAATTCAAGCTCACTAAGCACACAACAAAGTCTTTTCTTCGAATTATCTGAAGAATTTGGTTTCTTATTTGATTGGTTCAGTCTCAATATATAGGTAGATATATAATGGTGAAATATCATAGTATCTTTCAACTTCAAGTTTGAATAGAGGCAAGCCTGTTTGATGAATGGACACATGATCATCCATCTAGTCTACTTTAATTCATCATTTTCAAGTTCATACTAACTAAGCCTCATTTGTTGGAGGTTTGGGAAGAGTATCTCAGATGAGACCAGTTAGAAGCATATTTAAACCTAAAGAAATTTTGAAATTGAAAAGCCAAGGAAGATGGAAGCATTCCACTACTTTATAAATAGGTCTTAAGTAGTTTCCTTTTTTGTTTTCAGCTAAGCCAATCTTATAGGTAGTAGCGTATTACACTACTTTATAAATAGGTCTTAAGTAGTTTCCTTTTTTGTTTTGAGCTAAGACACACTTATTAGGCAACAATGTTCTCGTTTTGGCTTGGGAGATCTACATTGGCTACTCACAATTTTTTATTATGAAGGTTTATCTACTTATGATTTCAATGGATTTACTAATATGACATGATCAAGAAGAAATTCAATGATGTGATATATTTATGCATAAAGACCAAGCAACTATGCTCATCAATCAAGTACAGAAGACACAACCATTTACATGGCTTCCATCCCATTTAACATTTAAAAATAAATAAATCCGAAACCAGAAAAAAGAATTAGCAGATATATATAAGACTAACCTCATCCAAAAAGATGCAAACAACAGAGAATATGATGAACAATAGGCATATAAAATTCTCCCTCTAATCCTGCCATAACCCACAAAAAAATAAAGGAAAAAATCACTTCAATGGGTGTCAAAATTACAACAATATCTACCATGAAAAAGCCAACTAAAACCCATGACATGAATCAACAGATATAAATATTGCACATTAACTCAATAGCTAATGATTGCACATTAACTCAATAGCTAATGAGATGATTGTTGAACCTTCTTTGAAGAATTTTGAAGCCCGACAGAGAAAAACAAATGAAACTAAAAACACCCAAATCGTCACCGAGTGCTTGTTAAGCGTTGCAGGAGTTTCACACCGTCACACACAAGGAGTGTCTATGATAAGGATCATTATGGTCACCATCAAGGATGTGTATTCCATTGAGAGTGGTCACCGGTTCTATCCCTTTGCATCTTCATTATTTTTCTCTCCCTAAAAAGATGGGGAGATTTGTGTGTTGTGAGAAAGCTCATACTAACAAAGGGGCATGGACTAAACAAGAAGATGATCACCTCATCGCTCACCTTCGAGCCCACAGGGAAGGGAGTTGGAATTATCTTCCAAGTCCACAGGTTTCTTTCCTGTGCTCTTTCAATGGAACAAAGGGGCCTGGACTAAACAAGAAGACGACTGCCTCATCACTCACCTTTGAGCCCATAGGGAAGGGAGATGGCGTTCTCTTCCAAGGTTGTAGATTGCTTTCCTATGCTCTTTCAATGGAATCAATAACTGCTTGTAAATTGATTTAATAGATTATATGCAATGTTTCTTGATCTTCCAATTGTAGGGATGCTGAGATGCAGAAAGAGCTGCAGGCTCCGATGGATAAAGGGGTCTGGTGTTCTCTTTCCAAGGTCGCAGGTTGCTTGCATGTGCTCTTCTTTTTCAATAGATTCAATAGCTCCTTGTAAATTGATTTCAGAGATTATATGTAATGTTTCTTGATCTTCCGATTGTAGGGTTGTTGAGATGCAGAAAGAGATGCAGGCTCCGATGGATTCCCTTATCAATACAGACATATTAAACTTGGATCTGTCATGAAAATCTCATTGTTGAAGTTCTAGTTATGGATCAAACTGATATTAATCAGTCCGTGAAATTGTACATGTGGTCTCTTATTGCATGGAGATTTCCCAGGTGGACGATCAACAAAATAAAGAAATACTAGAACACCCACATCAAAAGAAAATTGTTGAGCAAGGGACTCGACCACCAGACCCATCGTCCCCTTGGCCAACTCAATAATACCCGCGTCTCTCTGCTTTCTCCTAACCACAAAATTACGACATTCCAAAACCCTACAATGTCAAAGATAACAGACTTGTTCCAACACCATCGATTGGAAAGTTCTCCTATCAATCCAGTAGCTTGGTCCCAGAAAAATAAAAAGATCCTAGTCCGTTTGTTTATTAGGTAGAAAAGTATAAGAAGATAGTTGAAAAATCAATTTCAACAAAAAAAGAGAAGGGGAATACGATAACGTCCATCCACCTAACACATCCCATAAAAGAGAGTAAGGCACAACAACGAATCATGCTCACCGCAACCAACCATTATCTATATAAACTCTCCATTTTATTTAGTGATTGATCTGATGAGATATGTATCTTTGAGAATTTGAAATAAGGAATGGATTGACTACTGTTTATTATGGTATATCAACCGCAACCAATCAACCATTATCTATATAAACTCAACTCTCCATTTTCTTTTGGGGTTTACCTGGCAAGATATGTGGCTTTGGGGGGTTTCAGATATGGAATGGACTGACAACTGTGGAACTATTTATTATGGCATATTAACGAAGTGTATTGTGTATAGTGGTGAAGTAAATGAAAGGATTCATGATCCTACCCATCCGTTCATTTTAACATTTCTACAAAGGTCCACATTGGTCCAACATGATTCATAAAAAACTTTTCCTGGTTTTTGAAAATCGTCCGTAAAATTCACAGTCCCATCAGATGACGTGAAAACAACTCGCTTCATAGACTTGGCTTTTGCACACGATTTCATAACATTCAAAACCCCATTGATTGTCGGCTTAATTATCTCATTCTGTATACATGGACACCAACTTAATAGTCAAAATATAGCCTGCTGATTGCAGTTACGATCCAAAAATTGTATAATAGACTAGGGCTAAAAACACTAGAAAAACATAGGGCTCTTAAAAAGTAGTAAAAAAATGACTCTAGACATATGAAGCACAAAGGAAAGAGAGCCAAACCTCAGGATCCTCAGACTCAAAATCCATGGGAGTGGAAACATGGAAAACGCCCTCACACCCATCAACGACGACATCAAAACTTCCTTCATCATCTAAATCTTCTTCCAGAGCATCAATCTCTCATTCGTCCCAGGTAGATCCAACATATGCTTTGTCTTCAAGGGTTTACCTATATAAATAGAAAATTATGAACACCATTACTGTAAGTATACCTGTTTCTCTTATGAAAACAAAATTAGTGCCATGAAAGTGCTCAGTCTGAGATGCGTATACTATTAAATCAAGTATTATAAACCAACCTGTGTCTCACACAGTTGCTCTAACAGTGTATCCCCGCTCAAGAAAATGCATGATGAGCCATGACCCTATGAAACCAACAACTCCTGTGGCACATATTGTTCCTCTATGGAGCTGATGATTCAAAGGCGTTTCTTATGGTAGCAGGGTCTTCTCTTCTCCAAAAGCCATTACAAGATCCTTAATCAACCAGCGAGAAAAAATACCAAAATGCTTGGATGATGTTTTCTCGGCCCTGCTTCTAAAAACCAAAGAGGATATTCGGGATTTATTGTGCGTCTCTAGCGACTTGTCATAGAGGATGATAACAAAACAGTAGGTAAAAAAGTGTCGTTGGAAGACTGTGGTATGTGTCTTAGTTAAAATACCTAACATTCTGACCTCAATCTCAATTTGTGTATCTGTTTGTCGTCTAATTCGACCCCAACCATAAACAAATCTTTGAGTGTCGATAGAATAGTGGTTTCAAATTCTAATTCTATCCACTAACTATGCATTGGTGTAGAAGGGAGGTGAAGAAGGCGATGCAACAAGTGCAGAGGCGGTGACCTCAGAGAATGAAGAAAGGTAATATCTTTAATGAATGTCAGACTCTGTTCTATATACTGCTCAGTTCACTCAATCAATTGTAAGCGATATACAATGTGCAACCATACATTAAAGTGATATACATTGTGCAACCATATATTAAAGATGATATATACTGTACTCAATCAAAAAAGGGATAAAATTTGATTTTTTTTGCTGACATTGTTCTGTTCGCTGACTTGGAAGTAGAGATTCATAACCCAAGGATAGATGACAGGTGGATGGATAAAGGGTGGTTTTTCAAAAACCTGTCAACCAATTGACAGGTTTTCTTGAAAACCTATCCCTAAGATATGCCTTCGGCATAATAAAAGATCTTTACTTTATTCATAAAAAAATGGATTAATTACTTTATGTGGTAGTCTCCAAGTGATATCAAGTGAATTAAATGAATTGATGCAAGACATTTTTTTATGGGTTGACTTAAACATGATATTGAACAAACAATGTCCTCGTATCTTTTACACATGGAAAGCATAAATCCCATATGCTTTAAGTGAGCATCATGGATGTATGAGTGAAAATACATTGTGGGCATAGGTTATCCTCATTTTTCTGAGTCTTCAAGAAATATAAAGAAAGCTTGTGCAACGAGTTTTAGTTTCATTTTCTCAAAGGAACCATGAGATCTCGTTCGTTTAACACATTGTATGTACAATGATCATGTTGGTTATGAGGAAAAGGTGGTTTGAGGAAAGCATGTGGATGCTGAGCCATTTGAAAATTACATGTCCTATATTAACTTTGAAGAATCTTTAGGAAAGTCTCACATATGTCTTGTCTATAAGCAAAATAATTGAAGAACATTGGAGTTATATGGATACTGAACTGTACAAGATCTCCAGAACCAAGCAAAACGGGTGTTGCACGTGTGCTTTCCAATGTATTTAACAACAATGTAGAGGGATATGAAGAAAAAAACTAGAGAGACACACAACCAGAAGAGCTATTTTCAACATTCATGTCTCAAATGGGGTGTATCAAACCACTAGATGTTCATTACTATCTATTGCAGGGGATGATAATATTAGCAAATGGAGAGAAAATAAGCACAACTGTAAAAAATAAAAAATGAAAGAAAAAAATGCTTTAAGTTGCTCATATATCTATGGGTGATAGTTGCAGATTAGAAGGTCAGAGAACGAGTAGTGCAACTGTTTAGTTTTCTATCAAGTACATTCAGAGTTGATGTTTGTTAAGATCTAAAAGAACAACCAAGAATCTTGAACGTCATTATGGATATGCTCAAAGATGGTTATGATGAATCAGATCATGTTGTCGTTGCATCTGTTTTGTCTAATTTTCCTCTAGTAGATAAGCAGGTATCATCATTGTTATTGCAGGCCAAGATGATGCCTCGACTAGTTGATCTGCTAGAGAAAGTCAACGATGTATTTGTAGAGGTTTGTGTTGGTTCTCTTTTAAGGTTTTGTTTGGAAAAGGATCACCAGCGAAAACTTGTGGAGATGCACGATTCAAGCAATTTTGTTCTCTACAACTCCGATTCAAACATTGTTTGGAAACATTTAGCATCTCCAACATACACACTACTACCAGAACAAGAATTGACACAATCTTTAAACCTCACTAGCTAGAATTCTTCTGCAGATGTATATAGAGGTTGTTACTCTCTAAAAATAATGAAAGAACCAAAATGTATGAATATTGCATTGAATTACAATATCCCCTATGAATCTTCCAATTATTCTTATTGGTCAGGACCCAAGATATGCAACGTGATCGGTTGTGTGGTTGCTTTCCTTAATGTGTCTAGAAGTTTTAGCATGAGCTATGGTGAGCTCTTCAAGGAGTTAGTATATATTTATCATAACAACAATAGTTTGGCTGAGGATGGTTGAGCGTTGAGGCGGATCACACTCGAACATGATGGAAATTTGAGATTGTACAGATGGGATGCTAATGTCAATTCTAGATGGATTGTGGATTGGGTTGCAGTTCTGGATCCATGTAGTATTGTCGGGATCTGTGGGAATGGTATATGTCGCTTTGATACTAAAGCTAACGCACATTGCAACTTCCCACCTGGATCAAATCCAGTTGATTCAAGTAGCACGTATTCACATTTAAATTAATAGTATTTTAACAAGTTCATTCACGATACCTCCAAGACACAAACCGACATATGGATAATAAGATTTATTATTTAAAAAAAATGAAAAACTATTAAGCGGTTGGCTTCAATACGTTAAGCCATATCCACCCTAACTGTTCAAACTACTCAAACTTTCCATCTGATGCTATAAAAGAAGCAGTGCACAACCAGCTAAAAAAAGGAAAAATTTAGGAGAAAAAAATAGAGAGGAGATTTTTCAAGAGAAAACTCCAACAGAGGTATGCTTGGAGCAGTGAGGTTTTTTATTTAAATTTATCATCCATCCTCTCTTTCAGTAGGGATTCACGAGATTGTCGACAACAAGGGGGTCTTGCGAAGCATCGAATGGATGAAGCGTGGATAAACTTTGTTGGTTTTATATAAGGTGAAATGCTTTCTTATCAATTTGTTGTATTTAAGCCTGATTTGATTTTAGCACTAATCAGTTTCTGATGTGTAGGTCCTCACCTTGTGTTATCACTGCCATCGCTCCATACCATTTTGGCTAATCTTTCTTCTTTCTTTTCTCTCTTGGTATTTCTATTGTAACCTTGCTCTAGCATGGCTAAAGACCATATACCTGGTCCAAGTCTACGCAAAGATTTGTAATACCAAAACTCCATAAATTGTATGAGGATAAATTTTAACTTGAGATCAAAATCCTTATGATTTATATCTATTTCTTATTTGTTTTCTATTAAAGCTTAATGTTCTCCATCCTTATTAATTCATTCAATACCTTAAATTCAAAAAACAAATTCAAAAGAAAACAATAAAATGTGATTATTATAACATTGTATATAATTTTCTTTCATTTTGTTTTTTTTGGTACTAACTTTTGTTATCCTTTGTTATTCATTTGTTTAGTTTTCTTTTGTAGTTCATCTTGTTTTAACTAAAAAAACAAAAGTTATTAAAATACCAATCCTTTACACTATTTTATAATTAATGTTTTATAATTAATTTTTTAATAATTATTAAATCAATTTCTTGTTTATTAAATTATTATTTTAATTAACCACTTGGGTATTAACTTTCTCTAACTTTTGGTTAGGTTTTCTTTAGATACTTTTTATTGAAATAAATACAAAACAAAAGACTTTTAATTTTTAATTTTATTGTTGCGTTTTTCTTAGTAATTTAAATTTTGTTATTTCAAATGTATAAACTCCCACATAAAAGCAATAAAATTATAAATTGCATAAAAAACAAATATTGTTAAAAAGTAAAATACAAGGCGAAAGGACTCACGGTTGGACTATAGGTTAGAGGAGATTTAGCCTAGAGTTTAATGTGTCTTCTTGTCTGGGGCTTTAAACTTAGGGTGATATTCCCGTCTCTTCCCGCCTAGCCCCATGGGAGGTTGAAATGTTGGTGTTGGGGACTCTCTAGTCCCTTGACGTCGACATATTTTTGGCGACCATACTGGGGATGACCATTCAATGGTTTGTTCCTAATTTTGTTTTAATTCTTTCAAATTTACTTTTTTCTTTCCCAGGCATCAATGTCTCAACTGATTGGAAGCTTGTTTGGTGGTTGTAACCTTGTTGTTTCAACTAATAACCCTGGGAAAGTCATTCGCAAGTATGGGATTTTTTAGTTTGAAGAAGACCTAAATAATTCCCCATGGTTTGTGCCCACTCCCTTGAAGTTCGCTCACCCGGTTAATCCTTTACCTCAAAAATTCAAGAACCATTTGCCTCTCTTTCATGGCGATGGAACTGTTACAGTGGTTGAACATCTTCGTTCATTTTCGAATGCTTGCACCATTCTTAGAGTAAATGATAATGATATTTTCATGATTTTGTTCATGAATTCCCTTCAGGGCGATGCTTCTTCTTTGTTTTTCAACCTCTGTAATGATTGCATATCTACATGGTTTGAACTTTCTTAATGGTTTACTTCTACCTTTGGGCGTTTGGATAATCCTTACGAGCATCTTAAGAGATTTAATCAGTTACATATGAAGGATAATGAGAGCATTCTTACATTTAACCTTAAGTTTATCAAGTTATATATTTCAATTCCTATGTCCATAAACCCTACCAACTTGGCTTTCCTGTTGCATTATTACGAACTTCTACCTCCTCTTTATCGATGGGAGTTGGAAGAAAAGAACGTTCAAAACCTAAAGCTAGCTCTAACCACTTGTCTCGACTTCGAAGAGAAAATCCGTAGAACATGCTTCTCCTTTGGTATTCACGATTCACACAAAGATCTGTCTTATTTTATCCCCGTCATCAAGAGTTTACAAGATCGCATGTTTTTTCTTGAATCTCAATCTTCAAATCATGCTGGGAGTATATCTTGGGAGCCCTCTCTCCTAGGGCCTGATTATAATAACTTTTCTAATTGTGGTCGAGAGCTTGGATATGAAGAGCTTCATGATTATATCATGATGCTTGAGGATCAATCCACCTCCCACATTGTAGATACCAATGTTCTTAAACTGTATAGAAAATCCCAATCCCAAGATCATCTATCATTTCAAACTTTGTATCTGCATGCATACATTGGTAAATTTGATTATACAGATAAAGGAACCGATGATGATCATGTCAAACCAATTTACGATACATTTTTATTTGTTGATGATGTTAACGAGTGGTCGAAACAAGTTGATGCAGACCAACATGACTTTGATGATACATGTGATAAGTCCACTTTTGAAGACATGCATGAGTTCGATCAAGATCCTAAATTGTATAAAAATTGTGTTAATCCTTTATTTCAAGCGAAAGAGGTTAGAGAACTTGACACTAGCCGGCAAGTCCCTCCTAAGAGCACTTTCTCCTTCGATGATGATGACTATTTTAAGAGAATCTCTATGTTTTTTAACCCATATTATGAATCTCCTTTGCATCATGATGACCTTGTTCCCGATAGAAAGGTCCCTAGAGATGATACAAATTTGTTTGTTGAGTTCATGGATCATCCCTTTAATGTACAAACCCTAAATCCTAAATCTGATACCTTCAACATTACTTGTAAAGCATATGTTGGTTGGCATGTCTTAAAGGTGGGTGACTGTTTCTTTTGGGTATTGATTAGTCATTTCTTCTCACCATACACATTTGTTGGTTGGCATGTTGGAAGTCCTTCCACGTATAATTTTTTCAGGGTCATAAGATCTGCATGCAAAGCAAACGACACATTCCTTTACGCTAAATTTCATCTGACCTGAGTCCAAGCTAATGTTTTCTTTTCCTCTGTACATAAATAAACAATATATATAATAATAATAATAATAATTAACAGAAAGGGTATATTAGTTTTCATTGACCTCACAATTATTTAGTTTATTTTCTTGTTTTTATTCTTCTTTCGTTTCTTTTTGCTTTCTTTTTTTCCCTTTTGATGGTCAGAAGTGATGGAGCAATGGTTGGTGATATTAAAGACTATCTATATATTTTTAACTGATTGACCAAATCTGTTTTGGTGGATAACAAGCTTGAAGGGGAACCAAATCGCCTTCTTTTGTCGTAATTCCTCGCTTGTCTACTATGCGCTTGCTAAGTGAGACATCCTCGCTCGTCACAGTCGTCAGTATTATCCCCATCTTCTTTCTTTCCCTTTCTTTGTCCCCTCCATTCTGAGACGCCTCCAACATACACATTGTGGATGCTCAGTGTTAAGCTTGGGATTTTCCCTCAACACACATTCACAATAGTTTCCAACTTTCTAATCATTTTTTCAAGATTCAAAGAGTTTGTCCCTTCGGGTTATACAACAGGACCAAACCCCCTCATACTTACCACTTTCCATGAGTTATTCCATGAAGTCTCGATCCATGAATCCCTTGACCTTCATCGTGTCTCCCCCTGTTGTATAACTTGGTCCACATAACCCTATCGACCTCTTCATGTCTTACCTTGAGTTGCCCTTAATCCTATCATTACCCTTCACTTCCCCTTTCCTTAAGAGAATTAAGGATCACAAGTTTATTATTTCAAGATTGCACGCCACTGTAAGCGACACACATCTGTTGGTTGGCAATTGTTGACGATGATTTCGGTCAACAGTACTTAGCTGACAAAGCATTGCCAGGCTCCCCCTTGAATCACACTACTTGCACAAAGTTTCTCTTACTCACGTTAAAGATTGGCGCTTGGAAAATTTATCGTGGCACTTGACCCATTACTAAACATGACTCTTTTCCCACTCGTCGCATTGTTTACACTCATATTTTGTACATTGCATTATATATTTTAGACTCTCTCTCACTTCTCATATTCCTTTTTCCACTTATAAATAAGATATTAGTGTTGAATATTTTGAAGCGTTGCATATCAACCTTCGTTGCATATCAACCTTAACTATTATGTACTTCTCTTTACCCACATAACCTTCAAATAAAAAGGAAAAGGAGTGATGAATTAAAAAGTATGTCAAAACCATACTATTTTAACAAATACACTATTTTCTTAAATCTACATGATTCACTCTCCAAAGATTTTGCTTGCGACTTTCAATTCATTGATATTATTATTTCATGACTTTAATCTATACCATTCCAAAAGCAAGTATGTCATATCTTCCATACCTTTTTCACATGGCACCTTTATTAAAATAAATGATCTTTTCTTTATTCATAAAAAAATGGATTAATTACTTTATGTGAGAGTCACCGAGTGATATCAAGTGAATTAAATGACTATATTATTAAGATAAAGGATCTTTACTTTATTCATAAAAAATGGATTATTACTTTATATGAGAGTCACCAAGTGATATCAAGTGAATTAAATGACTTGATGCAAGACATATTTTTATGGGTTGAGTTTACCATGATATTGAACAAACAATTTCCTCGTATCTTTTACGCATGGAAAGCATAAAGCCCATATGCTTTAAGTGAGCATCATGGATGTATGAGTGAAAATAGTGAAAATACATTGTAGGCATCGGTTATCCTCATTTTTCCGAGTCTTCAAGAAATATGAAGAAAGCTTGCGCAACGAGTTTTGCTCAAATGAACCATGAGATCTCGGCCGTTCAACACATTGTATGTACAATGCTCATGTTGGTTATGAAGAAAAGGTGGCTGGAGAAAAGCATGCAGATGCTCCTATATTAACTTTGAAGAATCTTCAGGAAAGTCTCGCATCTGTCTTGTCTATAAGAAAAATAGTTGAAGAACATTGGAGGTATACGGATACTTAACTGTACAAGATCTTCAGAACCAAGCAAAACAGGTGCTGCACATGTGCTTTCCAACGTATTTAACAACACTGTAGAGGGCTATGAAGAAAACAGCACATCTGGAAGAGCTATTTTCAACATTCATGTCTCAAATGGGGCGTATCACACCACCAGATGTTCATTACTATCTATTGCAGGGGATGATAAGATTAGCAAATGGAGAGAAAATAAGCACAACTGTAAAAACAAAGATGAAAGAAAATGCTCATAGATCTGTGGGTGATAGCTGCAGATCAGAAGGTCAGAGAACGAGCAGTGCAGCTGTTTAGTTTTCTATCAAGTACATTCGGAGTTGATGCTTGTTCAGCTCTAAAAGAACAACCAGGAAGCTTGAACGTCATTGTGGATATGCTCAAAGATGGTTATGATGAATCAGATCATGCTGTCGCTGCATCTATTTTGTCTAATTTTCCTCCAGCAGATAAGCAGGTATCATCATTGTTATTGCAGGCCAAGATGATGCCTCGACTAGTTAATCTGCTAGATAAAGTCAACGATGTATTTGTAGAGGTTTGTGTTGGTTCTCTTTTAAGGTTTTGTTTGGAAAAGGATCACCAGCGAAAACTTGCAGAGCTGCAAGAAACATTGTTTGGCAAAGTTTAGCATCTTCAACAGACACACTACTACCAGAACAAGAATTGACACAATCTTTAAACCTCACCAACTGGAATTCTTCTACATATGTATCTAGAGGCCGTTACTTTCTCAAAATGATGAAAGAACCAGAATGTCTGAAGATTGCATTGAATTACAATATCCCTTATGAATTTTCCAATTATTCTTATTGGTCAGGGCCCAAGATATGCAACGTGACCGGTTCTGTGGTTGCTTTCCTCAATCTGTCTGGAAGTTTTAGCATGAGCTATGGTGAGCTCTTCAAGGAGTTAGTATATATTTATCATAACAACAATAGTTTGGCTGAGGATGGTCGAGCGTTGAGGCGGATCACTCTCGAACATGATGGCAATTTGAGATTGTACAGATGGGATGATAATGTCAATTCTAGATGGATTGTGGATTGGGTTGCATTTCTGGATCCCAGTAGTATTGCTGGGATCTGTGGGAATGGTATCTGTCGCCTTGATACTAAAGCTAACGCACATTACAACTGCCCGCCTGGATCAAATCTAGTTGATTCAAGTAGCACATATTCACATTTAAATTAATAGTATTTTAACAAGTTCATTCACTATACCTCCAATACACAAACCGACATATGGATAATGAGATTTATTATTTAAAAACAATGAAAAAATATCAAGTTGTTTGCTTCAATCTGTTTATCCAGATCGACCCTAATTGTTCAAACTACTCAAACTGTCCATCTGATGTTATAAAAGAAGCAACGCACAACCAGCTAAGAAAAGGAAAAATTCAGGGGAAATTGAGAGGAAATTTTTCAAGAGAAAACTCCAAGGTATGCTTGGAGCATTGAGGTTTTTAATTTAAATTTATCATCCATCCTCTCTTTCAACATAAATTGATGGGATTGTCGGTAGTAGGGGGTTTTGCGAAGTAGCGAATAGACGAAGCGAGGATAAGCTTTGCTTGTTTTATATAAGGTGAAATGTTTTCTTGTCAGTTTGTTGTATTTAACCCTGATTTGATTTCAGCGCTAATCAGTTTCTGATGTGCAGGTCCTCTTCTTGTGTTATCACCACCAGCTCCTTCGCATTTTGTCTAAGCTTTCTTCTTTCTTTTCTCTCTTGGTCTTTCTATTGTAACCTTATTCTAGAATGGCTAAAGACCATATACCTGACCCAAATCTACCCAAAAATTTATAATACCAAAACACCAAAATTTTAACTTGAAATCAAAATCCTTAAACTTTAAATCTATTTCTTATTTTTTTTTCTATTAAAAATTAATTTTCTCCATCCTTATTAATTCAATACCTTGAATTCAAAAATAAAATAAAATAATTCTAAAGAAAAGAATAAACTGTGACTATTGTAACACTATGTATATAATTTCCTTTCATTTTATCTTTTTGGTACTAACTTTTGTTATCCTTTGATATTCATTTGTTTAGTTTTTTTTAGTTCATCTTGTTTTAACTAAAAACAAAAGTTATTAAAATACCAATCCTTTACACTATTTTATAATTAAAGTTTCATAATTAATTTTTTAATAGTTATTAAATCAATTTCTTGTTTATTAAATTACTCTTTTAATTAATTACATGGGTATTAATTTTCTATAACTTTTGATTAGTTTTGCTTTAGCTACTTTTTGTTGAAATAAATATAAAACAAAAAAATTTTCATTTTTAATTTTATTGTTGCGTTTTCTTTAGTAAAATAAATTTTGTTATTTCAATTGTATAAACTCCCACATAAAAACAATAAAATTATAAATCGTATAAAAACAAATATTGTTAAAAAGTAAAATATAAGGAGAAAGGACTCGTGCTTGGACTATAGGTTAGAGAAGATTTAGCCTGAAGTTTAATGTGTCTTCTTGTTCGGGGCTTTAAGCTTAGGGTGATATTCATGTCTCTTCCTTCCTAGCCCCACGAGAGGTTGAAATGTTGGTGTTGGGGACTCTCTAGTCCCTTGACGTCAACACTTCCCATAAGGGATTCCCTTCAACCTCTGCATAAGTCAGAGGGTTTGAGGCTAGGGCCATGTAGCAATGCATGAGAATCACATGTTTTGTATCTCTAAATGCATGAGGTGTCTCCTCAAATTGGGATCTCATACTCGGATTCGCTGGACCCCCCACAAGTTCGCTTGTTGCATTTAGAGTGTATTGTTCCCATTTGGGAATCTGAGGTGGTTAGACATATGCATGTTGATCATCTCTGAATGTGATTTAGAAATCATATCTTAACTATGATCTGAATAGGTGGACTCATCATCTCATATGCCTAGTATAGGCAGAAGTACAAAAGTGTCTTCATGTGGCTCCTCCGAGTGCATGCATGGGAATTTCCTCAAAATGGAAAATTCACTCAATGAGGAACTTGTCCATTGAGGGATCAATCAACTTGTAACCCTTCTCACCCTCGGTATATCCAAAGAATATGCATGTATTCCTCTGAATATCTAATTCCTTCCTCTTTTTAGATGGTACGTCAGCCCATGCACATGATTCAAATATTTGGAAGTGGGTGACTTTTGGTTTGATATTGCTCTAGGACTCAATAGGTGTCCTATCATTCACATATATGTGAGGAGATGTATTATGTATGTAGTTAGCACAGTTAAATGCTTCAACCCAAATCTTGGAGGTTAGGGACTTTGCATGTAGCATGAAACTCACCATCTCTTTGAGAGATCGATTCTTTCTCTCAGCTACCCCATTTTTCTACAGAGTGTAAGGAACTGTGTGTTGTAGTTGTATTCATGCCTCATCACATAGATGATGTACATCCTTGTTTACATACTCCCCCCCATTATATGTGCAAAGGGATTTGATCTTCTTCTCAAAATATGTCTCTGCATGCACTTTGAAGTCTTTGAGATGCTCAAAAACTTCAGAATTCTTCCTGAGAAAGTATACCCAAGTGTGTTTTGAGTAATAATCAATGAATTTCAACATGTACCTCACCTTGTTGCTGGAAGGACCAGGAAAAGGACCCATAAGGTCACTATGAACAAACTCCAAGGGAGAGAAGGCCCTCCAAGTCTTCCCTTTCTCAAACTTATCTTGAGGATGTTTTCCAAGAATGTATCCTTGACAAACTCCTTCAGAAAAGTGTATGTCAGGAAAGCCTTTGACCATTCCTTATTTTCAGATTTGTCACATATACCTGAAATTTTGATGACCAAATCCCATGCGCTAGAGTCTACTATTGTCTTCAGCATTAGTTAGTAGCAATGCAGGTTCATATTTAGCAAGAAACTCGGAAAATGAATACAATCGAGGTTGGTGATTTACCTCGCCAACAACAATCTTGGAGTTGCCATGCATTTCATATATGGTCACATAATCTAGTGTGAATTTCACCTTTTTTCCTATTCCTATATATGTTATCTGATAAAAAGAGAGTAGACTCATGGAAAGTTTTAGAACATGGAAGAAATTCTCGAAAATTCCATGTTGGAGCTCTACTCTCCCTTGTCCCGTGACCTCCACAAGAGTATCATCAACCATGAGAATGGGAGGACTCGTTAATGCAGTTAAAGATGATAAAATATATTTTATGGATTTTGTGTGATGAGATGCCTTTGAATCTAGGATCCATGCATCAGGAGAAGAATGAATAGAAATCAAAGCATGAGAATTACCAATTTTATGTTGTGCTTTGTCTCCTGGATTCTTCTTGGAATTCTCAAGAATACAGTCCCTGAGGTTGTCCTGCTGGAGTGTCCGAGCCATGAGGTCTAATGTCTTCTACATGCATGATGATTCTGGTAGTCACGATTAAAAAAACCACACTTTGTCTTTCCTTGCTTTCCCTTTCTACCTTTGGATCTAGAGGAGTCATCAGAGGGATTGAAGTTGCCCTCCTTTCTTTGCTCGTGATCCTTCTTCCATTTCCCTTTATGTTTGGTCTTCGAATTGGATTTGTTGTTGCTGCTACTCTCATGCACAAAAAGTGCATGTGCTTTGGAGCTCTTGATTGCTCCCATTTTGATGAGCTTGTCTTTCTCATGCAATAGGGACTCAATGGACTAATTTAGTGATGGAATTTTCCAGGTTGCTCCCAATGTGAACCTCATTGTATGGAATGTTGAGACAGACTGCATAATCCATACCAAGTTTTGACAAAATGGCAAGGATCATCTATTTCTCTTACGTAGATTTGTCAACACCGCATGCCTTTAGCTAAAGAAGAAGGGACTTGAAATTCATGAAGAAGTCATGGATATTATAAAATATTCTCGGATCTAATGAATTCAACTCAATATTGAGCATGTGGTCTCTCATATTTTCTTTTTTTCCAAATAGACCTTCTAGAGTGGTCCAAATCTTGTTTGGAGAAGCACAAGATTTAATATGAAACAATAACTTGGGAGACATTGACATGCAACTGAGATCGAAGGCCTCATCCATGCGGTTTAAGTACTTGGATTTCTTAATTTCTAATATTGGTTGAATATTTGTACCCATTTTTATTCGATGCAAGCATCTACCTCTCATCTAAAGTATAATCTTTAGCTTCCACTTGAAATAATTGTGTGGCATAAAAAGAACCGTGGATGTAAATTCCATTCTTTTTGCCTGCTACAATCTCTTGTACCTACAAATAAGTGTATGTGCACCTTTCTCCTAGCAAATTGTGGGATCTGGTACCATGTGAAGTTACAGTGAAACCTACACAGAGAACCTAGCTAGTAGAAATTCACACAAAGCTTGCAAAAGAAAACAAAGATAGAGAGACAAGAATGAGAGAAAGAATAATGAATTGTATTAATAGAATGGTATAATGAATAATACACATGATATATTCTACATGTCTAAGTAAATGTTCCATAGTAGTGATATACAAAGATTTGGACACTCACTGATAGAAACTAGAGTGATATGCCACCCATTCCTAGTTAATTGTTCCATGAAATCATCAGTTAACTGAGTCACATGTGTGGAGGTGAGAGAAACACATGCATGCACATGCTATGTTCCCTCTTGACCACTTGCATTTGATATGTTCCCTCATAGATAGGATACCAAGGTGAACATGCAATTGTTGGTGATAAAACCAAGGTTTCCATGCATGAGTTTACTCCACTAGTCTAACTGAAGTGTAATTAAGTCAAAATTGAAGAGGGTTGGTGCCCTGTTTTAGTGAATCCCCCCTATTTTGGTGAAAGCGCCTTATTTTGGTAGGGAATATTCTCAGGAGAGAATATTCTCATCTATGGATAACACCCTCAACATCATCCTAGCAAACTTAGGAAAAATAATTACTAGGTGAGTGTGTAATGTCTCCGACATATTCAATTCATTTGTTAAAATTCTACTCTAGCTTGATATGAGGGGTGATCAGTAGCCAAAGAAACATGGTGGACTCATGGGTGAGTGCCAAGAATGTCATTTTTTCTTGATCCTACCCCTTTCGTAATCCTTTTGGATGAATTTCTACAACACCAAGCACTTTTACATTGCTAGGGGTGGTGGCATTGACACTAGCAACCCTAACTTCAAAGAGGTTATTTCCACATAGACAACAATTTACTTTATCATTGTTACAAGAGTATAGACATCAATTTTAACATATCGACTCTCAATTTATATCATGTTGATGACGTGTTTACAATTTTTGCAAGGGAGCATTCACATATGAATGGTTCTACATTGCTTCATTCTACTATTGTGAACCCCTTCCACTACCTCTCTTATTTTTTGTACCCAATGAGATACTATTGTTCAATGAGATTGCATCCTAGCCTAAGAAAAGATACAAGACTTGTGTTAGAATGGAGAGAAGAGCAAAGAGAAAACATATGCATGGTGGATATGGACAATCTTGTGGTGCACCTACTTGAATTTTTTAGTGAGGAGGATTACATGTACTTTTCCAAAAAGGGAGAATAACAAGGAGGATGAATTAAGTTGAAAACACTCAAAAGTCATCATGTTGTGTTGTCTAGTTTTGAGGTTGAAATTAGTCAGTTGACATGATCATCAAGGGAATTGTGTGTGTTTGTGTTGGGTGAATGTGGCCACTAATTCACTCATCAACAACGTGTTTATGACACTATTTCAATTTGTTTAATTAATAAATAATCTACAAAAGAGAGGGTGTGCACAAAGGATTGCACTGCCTTTCATTTCCTTAATAGTGAAAATGACTTCTTTTACCTCTGTAATTATGTGTTTGTATAGATTCATTCGATTCTATTTTTTTTTAAATGAATATATGATTTGGTCATAAACCTATGAATTTTATGGCCAACTAATGGTCTCTTGGTTGTGAACATGATAAGTCTCTTAACGATTATCACAATGCAGTCAAATAGTGGAAAATATCACACTGACATGAATGGAGTTTGTTACCAAGTTTTTTTATTAAATTCCATCAAAGGGATATGAAAAATTCTATATCCCACACTCTTCCACCCTTGTTTTGATGTATACATTCGACAATGGCAGTGATAACCTAGACACCCCATCTAAACTTTACAGGTGCAACAAAACCAAAGCTCCTAAAAAATTAATGGATTTAGTATCATTCTTTCTATCCTCCTAAAAAATTGTTCAAATGGAACAAGAACTCATAGTGTTCTTTTCGAACTACAATTCCATCCCCAAGATATAGTCAAGTCCTTCATGGAATTTGAATAATTCCTTTGGTCATTTTGATAGCCTTACTCAGATACCCATCCACATTCGATTATATTATATATGGATGTATTCCCATGCTATTCGAACTCTTTATAACAAATAATCATATCGATGGCATCTACCAACAATTGAGAACTCATGTTCAATTTATAACAACCTTGTTGAAAATTCATGAAACAAGGCTACCATAATCTAGACAATTGTGCCTAGTTTAGTACCACATTCAAGGTTGGTGGATTCCATAATGCTTTACACAATATCAATATTCTATGGAGAGTAGAAATTGTTAGTAGCCACACATTCTTCAAACAAATTTAAATGGATCATCTCACACATATTGTCTATTTTCAAATAAACATATTGCATATTACATTTACATTTTAACATATAACTTATTTTAATGATATTATTTGCACCATAAAAAAAATTGCTAATTTAATTCTAGACCATAATTCTCTAAAATTATTATTTGCACCATAAAATTACAATATTGCTTAGACACGATATGAAGTGTATTTCAAAGCACATTTTAAGTATATCCTTTCATGCCACATCATGCACATTCAATAATTGGTCACTTGACTTTATCTTTTAGGCACACTATGCAAAGTGTCATGGCACATCTTTTACATGGTACACATCCAATAATTGGTAATTTGACTTTGGCTCTACACTTTCAATACCTTGAGACATCTCAATTTCAAGGAGAAAAGCACACAAACAAAAGCATGTCTTGTTAGTCCATGCCCTTTGGGTTGCAGGGACTATAGTAATCGATTTGGATTTTTTATATTAGTTTGGCACATAAACCGATGATATTTTATTGTTTTAAGCCAAAGTTTCAAAAAATTGTACAATTCC
Organism: Picea engelmannii; assembly: GCA_009831015.1. Lineage (NCBI taxonomy): Eukaryota > Viridiplantae > Streptophyta > Pinopsida > Pinales > Pinaceae > Picea > Picea engelmannii. Next base: position 2,501,548 of record ML781099.1, on the reverse strand, counting down.
TCACTTTCGTTTATTTTTTTTATCCGAGATTTTAATTTTGAGGTCTTATTTGGTCTCATAATGAGGGAGACTTAGGATAAGTTTTAATTGTTTTCACATGATTGAGAGACTTTGTGCGCTAAATAAACTAATGTTATCTCTCGAGGTTGGCATTAGTTCTTAAACATTAAATGTTTTCTCAGTTGGTTTGTCTATGTATAGTCGATAGCCCCGTTTCTCTTTAGTTTCCACATACACCACCATGCAAATCACAATACCATTATTAATGGCTCGATGTTCACCATAGTCACAAGATTTCCATGAAGTCAATGATGTTATTACAACATATGAACAACATAAGTGATTCTTCTCAGTTTCCCGACTCTATTGTCGCTTCTGCCTCTGCTCCCCCTTCTACCTACAAGATTGAAAAGCTCTAAAGAAACAAGAGGTGCAAACACTTTTTATTTGTTAGTAGGATATTTCCTATAAACAATATCTTCAAGTGCTATTAAGTTTCTCATAATTTTGTTACCTTTTCACTATTTACTTCTTCCCGTAGCTTCTGTAACTCCTTTAGGTGTTGTTCCAACTCGCTATTGATTGGGTTCTTTGCAAGGGAGGAGGTTGTTTCACTTTCTGACATTTAACAATTTCCTACGCATAAAGTCCCTATGCAAGATCCCATTACAGTTTCTTCCATTAGAGAGTAAGCGACTGATCCAAATTCCTTAATGAGAGTCTAATATCTCAACCCAAGCATGTCAGTCACTAATATTATATCTAAGGAGAAGCTTTGTAACCCTTGATATTCACAATATTATTCATCATTAAAAGATTAATTAGCGAAGTTTCATCTATACAAATAACGGGTGTTTAAAAATTTACAAACTTATCGTGTCTTTAGGTATAATAAGAACAATCTATGACATAATAAAATACACAAGAGTCTTATTTGCAAATTCCCAGAGTCTTATGTTGTGTGTATAGGGCTTGGGTGACCTTCTCTTTGTTGTACATCCCCTTCTTTATCTGGCTAGCTCGTCAAAATATGAGTAATTTTGAGGTACTGGAGGTGTAGATAAACGACTCAATGTGGGTTGGGCAACACTGTAAGATCACCTTATTTTCACCCTGAATATTTCTCAGGGATTCATGTCAAACAATCAATGAAGCATAGTTCCATCAAGGTAAAACCTTACCCTATATCACACAAATATATATTCAATAATGGCTCTTGCAACAACAAGAAGTAGATTGATAATTCTCCAAAAAGTAAGTTTGGTGCATCTTTAGGTAGAAAAGTGAAATTTGTCCCTTTGAACCTCTCGTCGCCTAGCTCTCGCATTTAGGGTGTCAGGATCAAAACCAAGTCTTGAGTCTTGATTTATTATCTCCCAACAAATGGATACACATCGATTGTGGGTGGGAATGATTAGTGGCTATGTTGTCTCCCTCTCCCACTCAACATGGCCTCCATTCGTCTCTGTTATGATTTCTGCTATTTTGAAACCCTAGCTACTACAACACCAGTGGCTTAGTCTACAATATTGTTCTCTATGATACTTACATAGCCACACTCAAACAAGTATTATTATATACCATCCCATTCCCCAGTAAGATTTGATTCCTCCCATCCCCATATTCCTACATCCTACCTTCGTTTGCTTTGTTCGATTCTCTCTAAGTTGCATACAAGCCCTAGAAATCCACACATACCTTGAGACATCCTACCCCAGTATTCTTGTCTTTGATTACTATGGGGATTAATTCCTAGTGATGGTCTATGAAAGATTCAACTCTTGTCTGGGTTGATTGATCTAGTTTCATTCATTAACAAAACTATAACTGGTTTATTGAGTAAACATTTGTTTGAAAAGCAATGTTCTCATATTAACTATTGGATTTCTAATTCTCCAATGAGTGGGAGGGACGTCACCCGATCCCATAAATGTACTCTATTTTCTCTCTTATTCTTGGATGTGGCCTTGGTTTTTCTGGTCGGCCAAGATTTTGGGCTTGAATATTGCTTGTTTTCTCAATCTGGAAGGAGGGAAAATTCAACAACAAAAGTATGTACTCTTTGGGCACAATGTTATGGCTTTAGACATGGTCGAACCCTTGACCTAGCTGGGCATGTCCAATAGGTGGTGGAAACCCTAACGCTTGCTAACAAACATGTGGATGTGTTGGAACATTGGGTTCCTTGGTGAACCTCACCTTGTTGGATTAAGGGAGTTGACCATGGTATTGGAGTTTCTTAAAACTTGGATAAGGTTTATATTGGTAAATTGACCAGAGTTTGCTTTCTCGACAATTAAGAGACTCAAATTTTTTTGTTTGTTGGTTGGGTGAGCTGATTTTTTGAACTGGGAATTGAATCTTGATGGTTGTCGATTGAATGCATATGCCCACTGGAATCTCTCTTGGGTTAATCAAGCTATTGCATTGATGTCCCTAGAATATCGTCTAAAGCCCCTTTTTTGGACAATTGACTAATCTTGTGGTCTCTTAGTGGCTTGATTGTGAGTCGATCAATTGATTGCATGCTTCCTATTTTATTTTGCATTCCCTTCGACCTTGGAGCCAACTTGACTAGATATTGCTTGGACGTTGATTCGACCTCCCTTTACCATAAGTTGATCTCATTGACTAGAATATTTCTCGATTAGTGGATCAACTCATTGATCTGCCCATAATATTTGTCAACTGGTGGATCAAATCATCGATCTACCAAGAATATTTGTCGACTAGTTGCATGTGTGGATACCCTATCCCTTTGTTGTTGACTAGAAAGGAGATCCAACCTACCTCTTATTATCGACTGACATACTATTTTGTCTGTTAAGATATCGAGTGGTGTGGCTCGACAAGGGACTTGATTTTGCTTGCCCTTGACTGGAAAAGAGTCCAACTCGACTATAGATGTGTTGGCTGAAGGAAATTCGACAGACTGAACAACGATCCTACCAAGTAATCAAGTTGACAGACTGGTGGCTCGACTGGTAGATCCGACCAATGATCTGACTAAACAACCAAGTGGCGCATTTTGGCTCCTCAAGTAAATGATGCATTAATTGTGCATTGGGTTCAATTCCTTTTTTGCAAGGTTGAAAATTTACTTGCTCTCATGATTAGCATACTCATTGAGGTTTAATTGTTCATTGTGATCGACACACTCTTTGTTTTCCTTATTCCAATCACCTTTCACGATTTTTGATATATTTTGGACATGGTAGTATGCTTCGATGAAGTTTTTGAAGGTATCCTTGTGATAGTGTAATGTACCAAATGCTTAAAATATCATAACATAACTAGAAGTACACACTGTGTACAACAATATGATCATGGAGCACAACTCCAAGATAGATAAGAGAGATAATGTGTACACAATAAATCCTTAAAGAATAGGAGAACGTCCTCCAAATAACCAAATACATTCATACATCACAGTTCACATCTCCTCAATAATGGATACATGATCTCTATATATACCTACTGACACCTACACATGAGGCCCCTTTACTATTAGGTCGAGCCTATTATATATAAATTTACACATCACATTTACAATTATCCCCATATATGCTCCCCTTTGGGGTCATATAATATACATTTAACCCCCATATATTCCCCCTTGGGTCATAACAAATATATTCATGTATTGACTAAGCTTCTTAGCATATGGTCAATTGAGCCCATCAAATACCCTTGTTATTGTTATTTTCTATTGATATATCAATGACTTAGTCGACTGGTGATATTGTAGCATGAGAATTTTTTGATTTCTTCGCACACTCACTGTGACATTGATGGAAGCTATATTCTTGTGTCCATGTTGTTGATACTCCTCTTTAAGTTCAATTGCTGACATGTTGCAATACGAATAATTTATTAAAATGGATAAAATATTGTAGGCATTTTGTGAGCAGAAAGTTGTTGATTATCTTGGTCAAGAAGTCATTACATTAAATTATATCATTTCCTTGTTGCAAGTAGAGAATGCAGGACTAAAGAAACAATTGAATACTGAAGGTGTCATGTTTCAGACTGCTACGACTGAGAATTCCTGAAAGGTTTCTATCTTGGAGAGCACCATGGAGACTATTTTCCAGGATCTTTTAGATGAATTTGGGGATAAGAAATGCCTTATTGAATATCCGTAGGAAGAAGTTAAATATCTCCCTCATTCATAAATTGTTTCATTGGAAATGGATATCTACCAGCTAACGTAAACTAATACCCAGCTGACTTGTGAAGTTTCCCACCTGCAGGCCTTTGTTGGTGATGTTCGTGAAGAAGCTGGTCCTCTTTAAGCTAATAACAATCACCTACTTGATGGATATAAAACTTTAAAAAAAAATTATGATTCCTTATTGTTGCAGTTGATTGAGGAGGATGAGATTATTCATGGCTTGTAGGACTGCAAACTAAACCTTGAAGAAGAATTCCACCGACTGTAGAATGTTGAGAAGAAGACCGTTGTTGTTGAGCTTCCAATCTCACCTATTCCTTATTCCACCCTTGATACTTTTGATTATAGTCCAAATGTTTGTAAGAAGACTAACGATTGTGTTTTTTCTCCTAGCTTTGAAAAACACAATATAGGTATTGGGTCTCGACTGCTGAGAAAGATGGGATATACTAGAGGAGGACTTGGGAAGAATAGACATGGTAGTATTGTTCCTATTAATACACCTATGATGAATTCACCTCGAATAGGTATTGGATATGATGTTGTTGTTTCCTCCCTACCTACACCTAGCCTCACTGCACTCAGGGAAGTTTTATTTTTTGCAGGTGGAGCTTAGTCTAGTTTGCTAGAACAAAAACCTATTGTTGATTATGCTTAGTAGATTGATGAGTTTCATGTTCCTCACATGCCATAATTTGAAAATATTGTTGCAGATGACATTGTTGTTGATATGTCAGGTTGTTCTACACCTGTAAATGAACCGGATCTTGATCCTACTTCCTTTTATCAGCCAACACATAAATATGTGCCCTATCATCATCCTCAACATACACACCGAAGGAATGACAATCATGTTTTCATATATTTGTAGCATAGATGTGGAAGAAAGAATCATGGACCAATGTTGACTACTAGGATAGATTGTGGTTGGATTGATGGATGGTCGTGGAATAATTTGACCAAATGTTTGAGGACTTCATATTGATGTGTATCATCAGCTATAGAGTTGTGCATCGTTCCTCTTACTTATTGATGATTTATTTGGAAGTGGCTGACTACGGTTAGACCAATGATGATAGTCGAATGAGTTTTGACTGGGGTATTAGTCGACTAGAGGTTCGACTAGTATTTGTCGACATGAGCTTTGACTAGTTGTTATTCATTGACTGGTATTTTCCAATGATACATATTGTTGAAACTTATCGACCCCCCTCAGTTGTATTTAGGGGGGGGAGTAATTGAAGTTGTTGATATACATACCAAATTTATGTCTTCTTGTTGATTCAACTGTCTCTTATTCAATCGACTCAGACTTGTTACGACCGATCGAACCATGTTTGACTGTGTTGTTGGGAGATGTACTACTACTTATTGTACTTGATATAAAGATTGTTTGGATTGACAAAGATTGATTATAATGATATGTTTCTTTTCTAGTTGACTAGCTTGTGTTGTTTTCTTGTCTAGTCAACTGACCGTCTAGGACTGTGTTTTGGAAAACATTTTTTTCAACCAGTTTTGCATTGGATGACTGCCTCTTTGCATTGATCAACATTGATGGTGACAATTTTCGAAATTCTTCAGGAGTGTTGTTGTAACATGTTTGATCATATTTTGCAGTTGGAACAAATTAAGGGGGGAAAGTTGTGTGCTATGTAGTTTGTTTTCCTCCAAGCTGAGTTTACAGGGGAGGGAGGGTGTTGGAACATTGGGTTCCTTGGTAAACATCACCTTGTTGGATTAAGGGAGTTGAACATTCTTTGGGTTCGACTACTAATTGAACTAATGGTTGAACGTGTCCACATTCGGATTTCAGATCCACATTTTATGGATAGATACAACCGATGTGATTCATGGTTGTTTGGTTTGGTCCATGACCAATCTTATTTATATATGGTCCCTTAGATCGGTCTATCATCATTGGATCATGAAGATCATATGTGCTCTAGTGCAACAATGTCTTTAGAAACCACCACTGCTTTCAAATCTTGTATTCTTCTTTGTGATTATTTTCCTATCCCAACAAGATGAACCCTAGTCGCCTTGGTAAATGCATATCACAATCTACATTCACATGTAATAATCACAAATTGTCCTCCTACCATTATTATAAGATAACTAACTATAGCTACAAATTTCTTTTCATTTAATTTATTCAAATATTAAAATAAAAAATTAATTATGTATTACACTCATAAACAATTAATTTATTAATTGAATTATTTACTTCATACATAAAAATGTACAATCATATATTAAAGACAAAGAATTCAGCATTGTTATACATTGCATTATCCTAATGATAAAGCTTCCATTAACAACAAGTTGAAGTTTTTACATGACATTGTACTGAAAAATCTATGAACAAGACAAGACAATGCAATATTTCTGGTTCACAGACACACATTATTTAAAGTAATAGAAAAAATAATAATTTAGTGATGAAGTATTATTAAACTGAGAAAAGATTTTCAAAATACTGAATTAAAAAAATTACATGTTATACCTAGTCTCCCTTGAGGACCGACTAAGAATGACGCTAATGCATGTACAAAAATGCTCCTACATAAACCTCCACACAGATAGTGGCGATCATTTGTTGCTCCCACTGCAATATGGATGGTGTTGATTAACTTTGACTTTCATTTGAAGATCCACTGTATAAAATTCAAATGTTTAAGGCATTGTATACATCTTAATTACTTTACAAGAGCCATTCCTTTGCACAATTATCTCTATATGGTTGACATGTATACAAAGCTATTATTTTTATTAGTTATAATAGAATCGACTTTTATTAGTTATAACATAATCGACTTAGAGTCGAGTCTATGATTCATGAAAATTTGAACTTTTAACAAATCATAACATTTTTATCTTATACTTAGTTTGACATTTCTATCTAATGCTTAGTCTCGTTGATGCTTAAAATCACAACGATGAATATTGCTTGCAAATGATTGCCAAGCTCTATTACTTATTTATAATAATAATAATAAACTAGTAGGTGGGACCCCATTGTAGACTAGTGGCGCTATGATGGATGTGTTATGCCTATATTTTTGTTTGTTGTTATAATGATACTGACACAGTCTTCTACAGTTGACAATGCAAGTCATGGTTTTATTCGTCATGGAAACATAAGATGGTTGGTCGAATGTGTTATTGCTAGATGGTTTTGATGGTCACTTGCGACTCATGGAAGTACTATGGATAAAAGTATCATTTTTTACATGTGTTATGTTTATGCATTAAACATTGATTAATTATTTTATATATGATCTTATGCAAAAGGATAATGTGATGATGTGGGGGCTTAAACAAAAGGAAAAGAGATTATATACAAACCTTAAGGTATATATGATTGACACAAATGAAGGGTGATGGACCTAGCTGCTAGACTTTTGCACTTGATTAAAGGATTATTTGTGAGGCATATATGGTAACGTTATAGAATATGGTTGTTGTTAATGTTTTGACATGACTTACGGTGGCACACTATGCAATGGATCTAACATTGGATATATCAATGAATGTCGTTTGAATTAATGGTTGAAGTTATGGTGTATGGGTTGGCTTGTATGTTAAATTGAATAGGGATGGGGGAGGAAGCGATGTTCATTTAATGCACGTCACTCAAACAACCCTCGACCCCATCACCCTAGCCATAGTTGCATTTGGTTTTTTGGCTCTGGTGGTTGTGGAGGCTCCACGATATCTGGTTTAGAAAGGAAAATACAGTCCAACTCTTCCCTCAAGCGATTTTTCTAGGTATGGTTCCTTTACTTTCCATCCATGATAGTCCCTCTGTGTTATGAAATGATTTTTTGGCTCAAGATTGCATGAGGTCTATGTTTTTCTTAAGTTTTGACTGTGTATCAGTGTTGTGCTTATGGTTTCTTCTGTGACTAATTTGGACTGTTGTCGTTTTAAAGGAAAAGAATGGATTTTATTGTTGTGGGTAGCCTGTGCATTGGTGTTTTTGGTGTAAAACATGTCAGTCGGCTTGGGTTTCACTCTGGTTCTATGTGGAAAATTATGATAATGGTGCAACAAGATCTGAGTTTTTATTGCGCAGGTTTTACCACCAGTCTGGGTATTAGGTGTTGTCACTCCTTTTCTCCTCGTTCGTTGTTATGTTCATTCCTCTGAATTGCAATGCAAACTTTTAAGAGTTGCACAATTCTTGCTTTGTTTGGACCGAGCCCGAGCTATCATTTGCCATGGCATTACCCTCACTATCACCATGTTGGAAGCATTGCATAGTCAAGTTTCGATCGCCCAAATATTTGAATGGAAGCCTATATACGTGTTGGGTTGGCCACAGGTTGTTCTCGGGCATTCTTTCCACAATGTTTATAAGAATTCACCTATCTCGTTATCCAGCGGAGGTGGCTGACTATTATGATTGGTTACCCTCACGGTCAAGATTTTGAGTTAAAAGTTATGTGTCAGTGGTGAATTTGGAAAGGGCATAAGCTCTCTGTTTCTTCAAAGATTACTCCTTGATTATATGTTGTTACTTCTCTATGACAACTTGTTTTAAAAAAAAAGGGTCACAAGCGCTTTTTGTTTTCGAAGACTCTTCCTTGATTGAGCCATCTCTTGTACCTCTCTGGAATAATTTTTTTAAAAGAAAACGAAATGTTTGTACCTCAAAGATTATCTCCTGTGGTTAGGGTATTTACTCTTACCTCCATTGTTGTGTTAAGCCCTAACATGATCTTGGTCCCAACAAGGTTTAAAAGGCACCTATGTGTGATTGGTCCATTTAGCATGTCTTGGTTATGTTCTCTCAGGCACATCTTGGTTCTGTTCTCCTCAGACACTATTTGACTCTGTCTTTTGTTGGGCATTTTCTTTTGAAGGAAGTTTGTACATGTTTAATGTACACAAATCCCAGGCTCAGAGTTACATGTTTTTTTGGTTAAATTCTATTGTCGAATCAATACTTGTGTTGATTATATGAATGAACACTTGCATGTGATTGAATCGGGGCTCGATTATGAGTTTTAATAAAAATATATTATGGTAATCAGTGTTGGAAAGTTGACAGTTGGAGGTTAATACTGAGTCTGTTCTTATTTGAGTTTAAGAAATAAATAGTTGGATGTGGATGGTTGGAATCAATGTGTATATTTTGATTTTGTTTTAAAAGAAAAAGGGTTTAGCATTGGAATATAACAGACTATGGCTCGAAGGGTTATAATTATGGAATTGGCAATGGTGTTATTATGATGTTGTATAGATATTGTATAGATACAAAGGCTGCTATAATTGAAGTATTCCGGGCATATGAATTGTCTTTTATTTGAAGTCAACAAGCATTGTGTCTACAAATAAGGGGCAGTTAAATGATTTTGGTTTTAAAATGGATGTTTATTGGATTGTGGTTCAAACAGAGTTATGGTTGTTGTTTTATTTAATTTATTTGTTATGAACAATATCTGTATTATTCCCTCTCATACTATCACTTTTTCGCTCATTATACCCCCCTCACAATCCCAATTTCATTTTTTACATGCCCTATTCTATAAAATAAATTAAACACTTTGTATGGAAGTGGAAAAATATATGACACAAAAATAGGTGGCAGTTGATATATTTTGGTATTGATTGCAAAGTTAGTTATTTAATGAATTATTGAGAAGTACTCATGTTTTTATTCCCTGTCATGTTACCACTTATTCGCTCATCACAATCCCTCCAGATATCCCATGAACCCTATTTCACCCCCTGCTCACTTGGAAATTATTAAATAATTTATTATGGATTGAATTGCATGGGTCTTATGTCAATTTCTGAGCCAAAATTTGTTTCATATAAACATAATGTCATGTATGGTTTCTTCAGCGGGAATGTCATGTATGCATACAGGATGAGTTTCTTCATATAAACAGAATGCCATGCATGCATACATGATGAGTTTCTTTAGCAGAGGCAGTCATGGCAGAAACAATAAGGGAATAAGTAACTGGAATAGAGGGCCTAGAAGGCCTAGATTCTCAATTCATTTTGATGCCAATACCCAGGAGATGAACCAACTATTTCAAGCTAGGTTCTTCAATTGGATTGGGAAATGGATAGTTCAGCCTAGACTAGAGAGGCCTCCCTTCTAGCCTCAAAAGATCTCAGGTATTCATGTGCCTCCTCATGTATCCATGTAATCGGACGTTCCTGAAAATGATGGATGGAAGGAGATTATCAATCCGACAGTCTCTCACCATCGTGGTTGGACCAACTTGTCATTACCTCCTCCTCCACCACCTGTAAATACTAATGCTCAAATTTCCCCTGTACATTCACATGTTTAGTCCTCTCATGCTAGCAAACAGCTTAAAACTGATGTTCCTCATTTACAAGACAAAGGTAAAGTTGTTGCCTCCCCCTCATCTCCTTCAAATGACTCATCAAAATTAGTGTCCTCTCGTATGAATCTGAAGGACGATTGCTCCCATTTTATTAGTGAGATTAAGCCTCAAGGTTTGAATCAACCTAAGGAAAATTATGAGAAGTCCAAAGGGGACAACAGTGACAGAAGAAGGATTGCCTCTCAAAGTGGCAAATACGGATTTTAATTTATGTGTTTATGGTTGATTTGTTGAAGACAATGGTTTGCATAAAGTTTTAGACAATAAGCTATTTTTTGGGATAATGTGGTTAATTACATGTTTTGGATATGATTTGAATTATTTCTGATATTTAATATTCAAATTTTGGAAATATTTATGGGAGCTACAAGGAGTCATGTGTTTAAATGGTTATCTAGTTGTGTTTATTTTTGTAAAGAATAAAAAAGGGAGTCACGAGGGGTCCCACCTACTTATTTATTATGAAATAAAGACCCTTAATTATTATTATTATTATTACTTCCCCTAAACTAAAATTAGTTAAGTTTAATTAACTTAACTAAAGGAAGTAGTTGAACTACTTCAACTGATTTGGAATGCATAAAATCCAAATGAGAAGGAATAATAAGGGGAGAATAAAAGGAGAAAACAATACTAAGGTTTTATGTTTTTTTTTCATGAGATAGTTCAGTTTTCATTCATTCTTGAGTTCATTAAAGGCCTAATTCTCTTTTTGACAGCATGGTCCTATTGTAGACAACAAGGTTCAAAGTTGAACCATATCATTACGATGCTTGTTTCAGAGGTGTTGATCTATCTTTGATAGTATGTGTATACTTGTTTGTTTATGGATTAAGTTTCATAATTGATAATGGATATTTTGCAGATTCAAATTGGCAGCAGTCTGTGGCAAGCTGATCTAGATTTTAAAGTTCATTTTTTACTTCTTGTCAGATTCCTTTTGTATGGTTTTCATCGGGGATATCTAAATTAGACTTTGGTCCATGCCCTCACAGGGATTTTGTAAAGAGAAATTTACTTTCATTTCTTGGAATGAAGTAAAGAGATTGCTATTATGTCTCATTTGTGTGAATATGTGACTTGGTTACTTTTTCTTTTGATCTCCACATTTACTTTCTATAATCTATATATTTTCCGAAAATTATATAAAAATTTCATATTTTGCAACAATCTTTTCATTTAAAAAATCAGCCTAAGCCCTTGTAGTTAATACTTTTGGATTGGGAAATAATTTTTGAGGCTATAAAATAAAGGGTGATATTCCCTACTATCTTGTCTTAGCTGGGCAGGATTCGAAAATGCTTGAGAAACATAAATCATATCTTTTGCTAAACATTTATTTGGTGACCATACTGGGGAGATCTTCCATATCTCTCTGGTTGATTGTATGCTTGATCATCATTGGATATATTTATATTTCTGCTTTTGATTCTTTGACTGTTTTCTTTTCTTCATCACAATACCTATTACAAGGCAACCCAATATTGAGCCCGGTCTTAAAGACCAGATTAGTATTGCTTTAACCTTATTCAATATCATATTAGAAACTGCTAACACCCGAGATGAGCTTGAACGCTTGTGGGCAGTGATTGAGCAAGACATAATTGTTTGAGAACGTTGGGAAGCCAGGAAAAGAAAACCTAGGAATCAACCATAGATTTCTTTTTCCTAAAGTTTTGATCTTCTTTTCATGTCCTTAAATCCTCGCATCTCTAGGAGAAGAAGAGGTTTATCACCTAAGATCAACCCTATTTCTGAAATAGGAAGAAGAAACGTTGTTTTGCCAACTCAAAAAGGTACTCTAAGGAGAACTTTGTTTGATTCAACCAGTTAGTCTTTCTCTCCCTTACCTATCATTCACAAGATGGAATCTAGCAGTAGCTCTGGTGGCACTGGAGGTGCTTCATCTCAACCTTCAACCTCGTCAGTGATTGGTAGCTTTTATAGCCATCAAGTCCCTATCCAATCTACCACCAATCCCACTAAGTTCATAAAGAAGTATGGTCTCTTTCAATTCGAAGAAGATGCCACTACTACTCCGTGGCATGTTTCCTCTCTTCTGAACCTAGCACCTACTACTCGTCAACTTCCAAAATTTAAGGAGCATCTCCCTAGGTTTTCTGGAAATAACACAGTCACTACAAATGAACACTTGGTGGAATTTTCTAATGTCTGTCACAACATAGGATCCAATGACAATGACACTTGTATGCGCTTATTTGTTAATTCCCTTGAAGGGAAAGCAACGATAGATTTCTTTGATCTTCCTCCCAAGATTATTTCCACTTGGGAGGAGTTAGTTTATTGATTCAAATCTACTTATGGGCAGTCTAAGATCCCATCTAAACAATTACAAGAGTACAATAACATTGTGTATAAAGACGGTGAGACTATCTATTCTTTCAACTTACGTTTCACCAAGTTATATAACCAAATTCCCGAATTTATTCTCCCTCAAAACAAAGTCGCTTTTATGAATTACTATAATGCTCTACCTTCCCCCTAACATCATAGACTTGAAGAAAAATACATTGATAACCTTGGTTACGCTCCTCAATAGCTTCCCTACATAACAATGGCCTTTGCTTCAACAATCTGACATCATAAACCTGTTCTGAACCTCTAATGATCTCTCCCAATGGCCTCAAGAAGGCTTGGTTTATATAGGCCTAAAGTTGGTTATCATCTCCCAACTTCCTTCCAAGATATAGCCTCAAAAAGGGCCCAATATCCCCCAATAATGGGAAAAAACTTCAATAATAGCTGAAGAAATCAACTAAATTCATTATTCCATAGTTAAAATACCCACTTTGCATAAATAAATGGGCCAAGCCTGTTGGGTATGTGTTATATTCTTTGCATGTGTGTGTGTGGGTGCGTCAGATATGACAACTGCGTCTGACGATCCATCGTAGTAGTGCTCTTCTTGTTTTGTGTGTGTCGGGCGCTTTCCTAGGGGGGTCCCAAGGGGGGCAGGTATGTCCCCCCTAGTTACGCGCAGCGCCCCAGAATGTTTATTTTGGGCGGTTTTTGCTATTTTTTGAGGTTTACTAAAAAAAATCCCAGTTTTAGGGTTTTGGGTTTTGGTATATATTGTATAATGAATGGTGAAATTCGACATAATGAATATAAGAAAGGTTTTCCCGGTTGAGGGTTTCCGGTATAGATCTCTGTGTACTATGTGAATGAGTCATTGATTAATTTATGTTTTTCTTAAGAATCTATATGCATTGTTTTACTTCACAGGTTTAAAACTTACATGTGGTACCAGAGCGCGTTTTTGGCTTCTGAGGGACGCCTTTGTTGTTGAGGGTTTGGCTCGGTCTTGATAGATCAAGTTTATCTTGGGTCTGTGATAAACCTGGGTTTAGTGGGAGCTTTTGCAATGGTGATTTGAGTGCAGAAAGAGGAATGGCGAGTTCTTCTAGAATCGAGATAGAGAAGTTCAACAGTAAAAAATTTGATCTATGGAAGCTCAAGATGGAGGACCTTCTTGTAGACAAAGAACAATGGATAGTTGTGGATCCTGGTACACAGCCCACTGGTACACTGTCTACTAGCACACAAGCCACTGGTACACAACCTACTAGTACACAAACTACTAGTACACCACCAACTAGTCTGTCGAAGGAAGATTGGGAGAAGTTGGATAGAAGAGCAAGGAGTATTATTCGACTCTGCCTGGCAGATTCAATTTTGTTGAATGTCTCGGGAGAATATATAGCCAAGGAACTATGGGATAAGTTGGGGAATTTGTATCAATCAAAGTCCCTGGTAAACAAGTTGTTTCTTCGAAAGAAGTTGTATCATCTTAGGATGGAAGATGGAGATTCTGTGACAAAACATCTAAATGCCTTTAATACTCTGGTAAGTCAACTTATCTCTATTAATATTACGATTGCAGAAGAAGATAAGTGTATTACTTTGTTATTTTCTTTGCCAGACTCTTAGGATAATCTGGTTGTAGCAATAGGTAGTACCACTCAATCTACATTGAAGTATGAGGATGTAGTTGCATCCTTTTTATCTGAAGAGATGAGGAGAAAAAGCATGGATGGACACAACACAGATGCTTTATTTGTAAGAGGGCGTACCCAACACAGGAACCTTGGTAAGCCTTCGGGGTGGAGATATAAATCTACAGGTAGATCTAAGTCTCCAGGAAAATATTTGAGGAAATGTTGGAAGTGTGGTAAAATAGGGCACTATAAGAAAGATTGCAAGTCTAAGAAGGTTGAAAAACCAAAGGGATCTGATAGTACCTCTTCCACAGAGGAAAAAACCTCCACTTAAGAAGGAGGTGATGTTTACCTAACATCTACAAGTACACATGCAGACCGCGATGTATGGTTTATCAACTCAGGTGCATCATACCATATGACTCCTCACGGGGAGTGGTTCTCTGAATATGAAAAATATTATAGTGGTGATGTATTCCTAGGAGATGACTCGATAGCAAAAATCTTGGGACGTGGAAGGGTTAAGTTGTTGCTAAAAGATGGAAGGATTAGAACACTCCCTAGGGTTTTTCACATTCCAAAACTAGCTAGGAGCCTAATATTTGTAAGAAAGATGGATGATGCAGGAGTGGATACTGTATTTGGAAAGAACACTTGCAAGATGGTATGAGGAGCAATGGTGTTGATGAGGGGAGTTCGGTGTGGAACTCTATACAAGTTTTTGGGAAGAACTTATACTAATGGGTGTAACAATTCTATTGTCCCTGAACAGAGAAATAAAGAAGACAAGACCAATATTGTCCCTAGAAAGAAGACCATGTTGTGGCATCAAAGAATGGGACATATTGGAGAAAAGGACCTTGAACACTACACGGTAAAGGTATGGTTGAAGGTATGTCTAATTGCACTCTGGATTTCGATTTCTGTGAACATTGCATATATGGTAAATATAATCGAGTAAGATTCCCATCTGGTTCTACAAGAGCAAAGGGGATCTTAGAGTTGATACACAGTGATGTGTTTGGACCTGTTCTTGTTCCATCCCTAGGTAAATCTATGTATTATGTTTCATTCATAGATGATTTTTCAAGGAACACATGGATTTATTTTCTTAGAAAGAAATCTGAGGTATTTGATAAATTTAAAGAGTTTAAGGCTCTGGTAGAAAATCAAACATAGAAGAAAATAAAGGTATTGAGAACAGATAGTGGTGGAGAATTCTGCGGAAATGAATTCGAAGAATTCTCTAAGAAGTGTGGTATAGAAAGGCATAAGACTACTCCATACACTCCTCAGCAGAATGGAGTTGTAGAAAGGATGAACAAGACAATGATGGAAAAAGCAAGGAGCATGCTCAACAATGTCGGGTTAGGACAAGAATT